>BQKN01066072.1:309380-399160 GCA_022839385.1 Asparagus kiusianus
TCTCTCTATATATATATATATATATATATATATGAGATTAATGGGTATCCTTGTCATAGGAGGGGATTTCCTCCTATGACGCCTCTAAAATCACATGATTCAGCGACATTATGGATGATCCGCTCCGTTGAACTTGATCTACATATTCTAAAACCCCAACACACCAAGTTTGGGGGTGAATCCGTCGTCGTTTCACCCTCCATCGAGCCATGTGAAAAGTTCTATTCATTCAAAACCGTTAAAATTGATACGAGTGGATGAAGGGTCAAACGACGACGGGTTCACCCCAAACTTGGTGTGTTGGGGTTTTAGAATATATAGATCAAGTTCAACGGAGCGGATCATCCATAATGTCGCTCAATCATGTGATTTTGGAGGCGTCATAGGAGGAAATCCCCTCCTATGACAAGGATACCCATTAATCTCTCTCTCTCTCTCTCTATATATATATATATATATATATATATATATATATATATTCATGATCAATATGGTCTAATGCCATGTCAAATGACACAACCCTTACACCAAATTACCAAAGTTATAAAGGGGTTGAAGGTTATAATTTTATATTCTAACACTTTTCACACGGAACAAGTAGATAGAAATAGTTGTATTTTTCACATGAGTCCAGAACAGTTGCTGAAAACTTAAAGGGGTGTGTGTGTTGCGGGGGCATGGGGGGGGGGTGTTCCAAAAATTTGATTTTCACATCTTCTCCGTCGACAGACTATCAATAACACAGTAAGCCAAGAAGCTACATAGATTTAGTTGATAGAACCATGAAACCTGATGTATTCGCAAATACTTCACACAAGTAAAAAACAAAGTCATCGTCCTCGAAAATATGCTGCTCTCTCATACCAACAGGCCTTTACAAGCAGCCGTTACATTGTACTTGAAACAAAATAATCAGGAATACGTACTGTCTATACTGAATTACATATGAAAGAATGCAATAGTTGATAATAACAAGTATCGTTCTTCAAGTTATATTAACAGGATACAGGCTGAGTAAAAAAGGGGAAAATCACTTATGCTCTTTTTTGATGGATATCGTCCAGACAAGATCAGAATCCGAATGAACCGTGATTTTCTCATCACCGACAATGTTTGAAGTACTAATTAAACCGCCAAAGCTCATACTCGTGTTAGCTGCAAAAAAATAAAAAATTCCACCTTGTTAGCCAGAGTATTGACAAAAGTTTGCAGCCAAAAAAGATGTTCAAAGTCTTTAGATCATCAGATGCACTTTAAAGTGAACATATCTATGTGTCTGTGTGTGCATGCGCGAATGCATCAATGTGAAACTAATTTTACGGTTAAAATTTACGTCCATGGATGATGAATTTATGATACTAGTTTTATGACATTGGAAGAAATTCTTTAATAATTTTCACACCGGTATAAGGTCACAGACTGCTCATTGGTGTAGAACACCATGGTTCGGCTCCTGTGTGAAGAACTAAAATGACCCAAAGCATTCAAAGCTATTATATAAGATAAACTCAATGGTCTTATACTAGACTCCAAAAATTATAATGCCATAACCTCAAAGCAAAGTCAAGTGATGTTGCTTACTCAGATTCCATCGCAGTCCAGTTGTAGTGGTACTCGATGATGGTGTACCCAGAGGAAAAAGTCCACAGTTTGGGCCTTCGACTGAAGGCTGTATATAGATCTTGTGACGATGGGTTTTTGGTAGTAGATGGATCAAGGAGTCATCTGATAGAAGAATAATTCTGATATTTGAGAATCGATATAGAACATTGAGGTTTCCAACTTCATGATCAAATCTTCCTCCAAGTGCTCCAGCAACAAGAATGCACAGCTGCAGTTAAAACATGTAAATATTGGTTCCTCAATGAAATGATATAATGGAAATTTCAAAAACTGATGGATTGGATATAACACAGAGTGACGACAGGACCACCCTACCAATGAGAATTCTAAAACCATATCAATAATGAACTAATGATTTAAGGGTCTAAGTTCACATAAGATTAATTGATTAAATTAACTAAGCTTTAGAATGTCTATTCTAGGAGGTATCAAGTCTTTCCGAAATAAAATATTATTGGTAAGCGGATATGATGTCTAAGTCCAGTCATGAAATCAAAAGTACAAACACTGGAAATTTAGGGGTTAATTGGATCGTTAGTCCCTGTATTTATCTCCTAATTGGACCTTCATACTTATGTTTTAATTGCTTGGATGACTGATGATGTAATTGATTATTAATTCAATTGCTAGTCACTTCTAATAATTTTTATCAATTGACATAACGGATTTCGATGACATGATTAAAAAAATTTATTGATAATTGACATAACATATTTATTTTTGTGTGTAATAATTTTGATCACTCACAGAAATGCAAATTTGTGACATGTTGGGCAACTTGTATTGGGTAATTATATTGCATTTGGTAGTTTGTTCGAGGAAATATTAACTTGTGACATATTGAGTAAGTTATATTGCTTAAAAATGAGTGAAAATATACCGCTTAAATTCACAAAAGATGTTAAAAGTGACTAGCAATTCAATTAGTATCTAATTACATGTCCGGTTGTCCATGCAATTAAAACATAGGTAGTGAAAGTCCAATTAGGAGATAAATACCGTGGCTAACAATCCAATCAACCCAAATTTTACTGAATAGAGATATTGTTATATGATGAATCAAAGTTTAGGTACATTTTATTAGTTTGACACCATTGATCTAATCAACTTATGTTTTTCTGACGAGTGACAAGTGTTCATTGTTCACACCAAGACATATCCAGAAGTTTCAAGCCTTTTTATCTTAACTGGAGGCAATCATTGCCATCAACTTGTACCAATAACCATTATATTGCCATAATTGAATTTTTTTTAGCACCCACAGATGAATAAAAGTTTCAAGTTGTTTGACAATTGAATTGGAGGAAATCAATTATTAAGGACCATGGTTAATATAGGCAAATGCAGTGTGTACTACAACTGTACTACTCTTGTCTTATTAGACACAAAAAAGTGGGTCCATAGCAGCTCCTAATTTCTCTTTGCCGTTTACAAGAAAGAATCCAACTTTTTTGTGTCAAGTAGAACAAGAGTAGTATATCTCTTGTGGCACAGTTATCACTACTTATTAAGATATCTTGTGGCACAGTTATCACTACTTATTAAGACATAACATACCTGAGGTCATTTGACTAAAATATCACTTACATTAGGTTTCTCAATGTCCGGTGTACAGTCACAAATATATGAAATGCACTTGTGTAGATCTGTTGTGTCTTGATCATGTGAGGCATCCACTATGTTGACTCCCTGCCATAATAAAGAGAAACAATTAAAATGCTTAACTCCTACAGAAACAAATAAAATTATGCTACACACTTAAAATTGTTGATGTAGGAAAGAAATGGAAAAAAAAATAATATAAAATTATCGCACCATCTACGCCTCCTTTATCTACTAATTTGAGTGAAAAAACAATAAATTTAGTTACAAAGAGACAGGGAGATGAGAGGAGCAAAACTTCATTAAAACAGTTTCATATCACTATGTCAGAAACAATTACAATAGGTCATATGTCCTAAAAGATAAAAGAAAATAAAAGCCACAAGTAGTCATGAAAGGAGAGTTCTACTCTTTAACTGACAGGAAAAAAAAAAGATCTACATAAAATTAGGAACGCAAGACTCCAAACAGTAGTTTGTATACACTGTCGATCGTTTGAAGCCTGCAAACATGTAGACTCATTTTGATGATGTTCTTTTATCTATAGAACTCAAGCAATTTCCTTCTGGATACAGGACTCTTCCATCAATATCTACCTACATAAATAAATACATGTTCCTATTTCCCAGCCACCGTTTGCCTATACAATTAAAAAAAGAATCTTTTACTCCACACCGGTGAAGCTTACATTAAGAAAATATCTAAAAATTCAGTACGTAATTATATATGCCTTTTATGACAGGTAGGGCACCACCCAAGCAAAGTAACATTAAGCACATTAAATATAAATTCTGCCTATGCAGCGGAAGGTAAATGTCACTTATGAAAAAACAACAGAAGGCAGAATTGAAAAATGTTTTTCCAGTTAATAAAAACATACGTTGTAGAGACTAACTGTACCCGTTAGCAATAATTACACAATCTAGCGACACAAATGGTGAAAGCATAGTTGCGCGATTCCCTGAACCCCCCTCGAACTGTCGTACACTTCATGCGAAACGGTTCCTGTTACATCTAGGAACTGATTCCCTCCAATTCACAAATTAGTTCCCCAAAATCATGGGGATGCAACGTCCCTTTAAGTGTACATGCGCAAGATGCAATGCAATGTGTGCAATCGAGTAAAAGGACGTGCACAGTAGAATATATGAGTCAATGACTTTATTATAACTAAATATCTATGTTAATTAAATGTGAAATAAAACCATGATCCCAACACAAACTATGCAAAAGGAGAAACAGAACAAAATAATGAATTTCATAAAAAAGAAGCATTTAAGTATTTTGTATGCAAAAAATTGAAATGTATAATTAGCTTTCTAGTATCTAGTTAACTACTATACACTTAGGAAAATGGTAAGCCATAAGCGCACCCAATTTCTTTTTTTTTAATACCACTGACTGAACTTGCGTACCAAAGCAAGCTACCCCCCATTGAATCCAAATTTTCTAAGTGGCGAATTGTGTACTTGAATTCGTATCATGGCCTGCTACGTACCATGTACAATGAAACTATGGGTGAAAGGAAAAACGACATGCCAACAAGATATTTTTATTCTTTTCAATCTGCTCCAGCAACAAAGAGGAAAATATAATACAATGTCCTGGGTCACTTGGCAAATATTTGAGTGCTGTAATAGGCAGAACAAACTTACCAAATTGATGTAGTATTCCTTTACTTCTGATCTTATTGAGTCCATATCTCCTTTGATTACATCTGGCTTGTGCCTGTTTATCATTACAGTAAAAGAGTCAAGTTTTGGTAAAACATTCTCCAATAATTGCAATTAATAGATAAATCTAAATGTTTAATTTAGATTGAGAATGCATAATGATAAGAAGCACAAAGATTTCTCGTTATCAATCATTTAGCAGTGGTCACAATATCCATTGCCATTCCTGTATAGTCTTTGTCCTTGCTTCAGGTTGATATCACTGGTTGTGATGGAAGTTGTAACTAAATCTTTATATATAATACATGTAAACGTTAAAAAGGCTTCCTCAATGATTGTATGATACAAGTTGTAAGTTAAGCTTAATATATAATGTGTGAAAGGGAGTAAGGATTAACCATTGCTTCACATCAACCTACTTCAATAACACACATAATGGCAGCACTCATCTAATGAATAGGTTTTTCAATGCAAATGGTATTAAAGTTTTGAAATCAAGTACTTCATCTTCCCTCGAATACTGCCATTGTTAATGTTTAGAAGGCATTAGGCTCTGGACCTAGCACATAGCACAAAAGCACCTAGGAAGGCGCGTAGGTGAAACACATGCGTTTTTTAGCGTGTTAAAAATTCAGGGTGATTGGCTATGTTGTAATTGAAGGTGCAACTCTGTAGCAAAGAGAGAGGCTGAAGGGTGAAGGGAGACACTGGGAGAGGAAGAATTGTTTCTCAAATATTCAACATTCTATTCTTGTTGTTTCATCTGGAATGGATTCAGATAGAGTTTCGATCGTACACAGAGTTTCGAATGGATCCATTTTGACCTGATTTGTCTTTACAAGTTAGTCCTTTACTATAACATACTCATTTTGATGCAGTATGGCCAGCTATAAGCGACCCATGCCGGGGTAGGCGCTTTAAAACTTGTGTGGGCAACAGGAGTACTGCTTAAGCTTAAGCAAATGTCTAAGCAGACGCCCCTCTTTTTTAACAATTCTGCCAATTGTTTGGAAAAACCTATTTTTGTGGTTTTATCTGGAACAGATTCAGATACAGAGTTCGATTGGATCCATTATTATGCAGCTTGTTCTCTTCACTAGTTAGTCTTTAACGCAACATGCAAAGCAGAAGTGATAACCTCAAAATCCACCAAGAGGTGTTCTTCGAGTCCACGAAGAACAATCTTCGGATCCATGAAAAAATTTTAATCCACGAATAAAATATTATAAGAGAAATTTTATTGATAAAAAAACAATCTATCCACAGGGTTTACAATCATTCTTCTTAAATAGAAAACATAGCCTACTCCTAATAGGAATAGAATTTCTAAAAATAGAAAGTATCAAAACTTTTTCTAAAAACTCTCTATAATAGAGGAACCAATTAGTCCAACATGAATCAAATTGAATTTGTTTCCTATCCTACATAGACTCCAATATTAATTTAAAGCTGATTTCTTTCTATTTTTTGCCAAAAAGAGCACTGCTGATAGAATTTCGAAAACTTACCAATCAAGATGACTCCATTTCATCAAGAAAGACAATTTTCATATATAATAAGTTCGATTCTACTTTCTAGATTAGGAGATATTGTATTTTCTTTGCGGTCAAGTCAACAATGCAACTATATTCGTGTTTGATTCATGACGGTCCTATGCTCTATGAATTTGTTCATTATGCGTCCTACATCGGTCTCCCCATGTTGAAAGAAGCTCAACCCCGAGCTTGTATTAGTTTGAATAGTAGCTTCCTCGATAAACATTTTTCTTCACCTATGTCGATCAGCTACGCCTTGTACTTAAACCATTTCTCCATCTGTTGTTTTGCCTCCTCGGCTAGGACTTCATGCACAATTCTTTCATCTCCTTCTCAGTGGACCCACCACCAAGCAAGTTATACATATCATGCTCGCAATTCTACCCCTCTCCATTGTAACGTCAGCCGATGAAACATCATCATCACTAGTTTTAGGAATATCATACACAATATTCATCTTCACTAACATATCGCAATGAACATCAGGAATCTTAGATCTTGCACCTTGGGAGGAATCCAGCAATATAATTTTCCTTTTTAGTTACAACTAGGGCATAAACCTCTTTGCATTCATCAAATCTTCTATGAAGGTCTAGTTGTCAATCCATAGGAAGGCTTTCTTCTTAGCAATCTTTATCTTTGATGACTCCAGTTCCATGATCGACATAACTAAGTAGTTTTCTTTGTTGCTTCTTCGATGCTCTTCACAACTCCAGAGTCTTGCTCATGGGTAGATTATGGTTTCTTAGCCTTGCCACAATCATAACTAGCCTGAAAAGTGAAAACTCTCTGAAAACATCCATGACCAAGATCCTTTATTATTCTATCCGAGTTGTCACTCCACCTTCTTTGCTAGATTGATAGTATCAGGTAAAATTCTTTTGCAAAGACACGTCATTGCTTGTAATCAAAAGACTTTTAATAATTTCTTCATGTTCACCCATGTTCTAACCGAACTCTTCAATCGACAAGCTCGATTCATCTATACTTCGTCCCACCATGCATATGCTTTCCCTATAAGTTGGTTGACTACTAATTCAACCTTCTGATCTTCTGGGATCATTATGTACTCGAAATATCTCTCCACCTCACAATCGAATGAAGAAAATCTTCTGTATGAAGTTCCTATTGAAAGATGGTCACTTGAATCCTCCAAAATCATAGTTCTCTCGTTTTTGGTAGCCTTTACGATCATCGTTGTTGGATTTATATTGCAGAGTTCGATCTCGGTTTGGCGACCATCAACTAGATCTTGACCTTGTTCTAGTTCTGAGAGCTCTAATGCCAACACAAGTTGGTCTACAGAAGCTCTGTACTCTTGTAACTAGATTGTAACAACACGGGCTTCGTCTGCCATCGAATCAGAGAAATAGAGCTCCAATACCAATTAACGCAGCGCGAAAGTAATAACATCGGAATCCACTAAGGATGTTCTTTGAATTTACGGAGAACAATCCTCAAATCAACGAAGAACTTTGAATCTTCGAAAAAAAATATTATAAGAGGATTTTTATTGATAAAAAAATGATACATCCATCAATTTACAACCTTCTTAAATAGATAAACATTGCTCCTAATAGGAATAGATTTCCTAAAAATAGAAAATATCCATGTTAAGTATAAGACGGATGCTAATCGATGCAGGAGAATAAAGTGTTTATCAAGAAAGCTACTGTTCAAAAAAATATAAGCTCAGGTCAAGCTTCTTTTAATAAGGGGAGACTAATGTAGAATGCATAACGAACAAATCCATAAAGTATGGGACTGTCATGAGCCAAACACGGATACAATTACATTGTTGAGTTGACCACAAAGAAAAGATAATATCTCCTAATTCGAAAATCAGAATTAGTATAGTTATATATGAAAATTGCTTATCTCGACAAGATGGAGCCATCCAGATTGGCAGATCTCAAAACTCTATCAACCGTGCCCATTTTTAGAGGAAATCTCAAAATAACCAGCTTTTAGTTTTTTTTGTAATAAAGTAGAGTCTATTTAGGGTAGGAAACAAATTTAATTTTGATTCAATTTAGGCTAATTTATTTCCTCTATTATAGAGTCTTTTAAGTAACTTTGAAGAATTTTTATTTTTTAGGAATTCTATTTCTATTAGGAATATGTTTTGTTTGTCTATTTAAGAAGAAGAATTGTGAACTATATGAATATCGATCGCTTTTTATCAATAAAATTCCTCTTATAATATTTTCTTCGTGAATTCGAAGTTCTTCGTAGACTCAAAGATCATTGTTCGTAGATTCAAATAATATAATTTGGTGGATTTTGAGGTTATCACTTCTGCACGACGTTAAATGATTTGATGCATGACGTACACGTACATGGACCATCAACTCGATGTGTTTAGGATTAATTAGGATTTTTACTTTTTTTTTTGTAGAATTTGATATTATTCCATGTAATCTTTTCTAGTTAGGATTTGTTTAGGATATGATTTTAAGATCTGTTTCTAGTTAGGATTTTATTTGATTACATCTTTTAGTTTTGTTAGATTTTAATTTGATTAGGATTTTGATTTATTTTCGTGATTAGATGCTTTCTTATTCCATAAATAATACGTGTAATTCTCTATGAGGAATAGACGTTGATTAATAAAGTTTGAGTATGAGAAATCTGTCTAGACGTGTATATCGTTTGCATTTGGCATGCTAAGTGACATGGGTGTGAAGCTCTTAGGCGTGAAGCCTATTCTTTTGGTGTGAAACCCTTAAGTGTGATGCCCTTTATCTAAATCTTCTCCTTGTTCAATCGTAGTCATCAAATCAAAAAGCCTCACAATCTTAACCTTGACCCACTCCAAACAATGTTTAAAAATATCCCTGTAGCATTACTATTCAACAAAGAACGTTAACTCAAAATACCGCCAACAAATGAATAGAGAATAGTAATCCAAGATATTGTTCACAAGGTGCACGGTAACCATCAAGCTATTTATGCGCCCCCATCCTTTGTTTCCAATGCTGCCGATTGTGTTGCATTAAGACGTCAAATAAATATGAATAATTATCAAAGGCCACATGTTTAAGACTCATCCGTAGTCGGATCGGAGCAGTTAGTGGGCCATCGATGAAACGAAGGTCGTGGGAGGCGATGACTCCTTGAGGTCATAGTAGAGATGCCTCCTAGGCATTCTGTCAAATGTTTTGTGTGCAACATTGTCGACGGGCATTGAGCGGCTGTTGAAAGTGAGAAGGTTTGTGCTTGTCGTTAGCGGGAAGTTGACAAGGTGGGCGGTGGTAGCCACTGGAGATGGGCAAGGGGTGGCTATTGTGAGGGAACGAGTGTTGCTGATAATGCTAGTAGTAGGAGGGCTTACGGGTGTTGCCCACGATACTAGCGATGGGAGGTCTTGCAGGTGTTCGGGTGGTCCACGATGCTTTTAATGCAAGGGCGTGTGGGTGTCGCTGTAGATGCTAACACTGCGAGGATAGCAGTGTGGGTGTAGGAAGTTTGACTACAGTGCGGCATATCATTCAACAGTTGGTGTGACAATGAAGGTAGAGAAGATAGTTGTAAGAAATGAGATTTGGATGCTTGTGAGTTTTTGGTTGAGTTGAGTTTGGGAGAGCGATTTGGGTGCGTTGGTGTTTTGGATTAGTAGGATTTGAGTGGTGAAGGTGTGTGGATGGTGGAGTTAATGACAATTGTGGACTTTTGTATGGGAGCTTGAGATGATGTGCTGGTAGGGGTTTGCGGTGGCTTGCATATGACATTGGATGAAAGTTGTGGATTGAATGCTAAGGGTGATGGGTGATTGGTTGCAGTGCATAAAGGATTGGCTGGGATAATCTATGGTGAAGAGGGGAAGTTGTCAAGGTAATGCTCGAGGGCTAGCATGGTGGCGGCATGGAGGGAGATGCTTGAGTGTTGGGTGCTAAGTTGCATAGAAACAGATATTGGTACTGGTCCCAGTGCGAATATTAGTACTGGTCCCAGTGCGGATACAGGTACAAGGCATGACCAATGTATAAATGTAGGGTACGGGGATTCAGGAACACAACTTGACAAACACACACACACATATATTGAAATTAATAACTTACATGACATTATTAGGGAAAATTTGCAAAATAGTCCGTTTTGCTAATTATTTAGCAAAATAGACCGTTTTGCTAAATAATTAGCAAAATAGATCTTTTTTAAAAAAAGGTCAATTTTAAAAAACAAGACTCAAAAAACATACGAGACTACTAGTCCCGTATGTTTAAAGCCAACTTAATCACGGATTTAGTGACTCAGAAAACATACGGGACTAGTAGTCCCGTATGTTTTCTGAGTTCATCTCAATGTTTTGTGAAATTTTCTGAGTTCACTAATCCGTGATTAGAGCATACGGGACTACTAGTCGCGTATGTTTTCTGAGCTGTTTTGTAAAATAGACCTATTTTTGGCCTATTGGCCAAAAAAGATCTATTTTGCTAATTATTTAGCAAAATGATCTATTTTGCTAAATAATTAGCAAAAATGGACGATTTACAAATTTTTCCGACATTATTATTGTTTTTCAATTCATGTGTTATTAGAATTAAGATTCCTATTGTGTTTCTTATTTCTTTTATTATGTTGATTATTACAAATTGGAAACTGCTTGTTTTTTAACTAGACAATCAAAAGACCCTTGAAATTCAGAGTTTTGATCTCAGACATGGGCTTAGGATATGTGTCCAGAAGTATGACAAGTTTTAAGTTAGAACATATATCATACAACTAAGCGCATGTCTAAAAACTGTATGCATATATCCATTGAGTGTCCATGAAGTTAGGGTACAGATACCTGTTGGATACGTGTCCAGTACGAGTATGGCTTCATGATAGAAATACCCAGGTAACGCGGGTTAGGTAAAGAGTAGTTGCCACGGATGTGGACTATGCTCGAGTGCTAGCAGCATAAGATTGCTGAAGGAGGTGCTCAGTTGCTGGTGGAGCAGGGTTGCTAGGGTCGAAGTCGTGAAGGGGGATCACAGAGATGAAATTTGCGGTGAACCCCCTAAGCCCAAGGTTGAGGAAGAAAGAAGAGGTCTCTCTAAGATGAAGTAGATAACTCCGAAACCAATTAACACAGCACGAAAGTGATATCATCGGAACCCACTAAGGGTTGTTCTTCAAATCCATGAAAAGCATTCTTCAAGTAGAAGAAAATATTACAGAAGGAATTTTATTGGTAAAAAAAATGATCTATCCATAGGATTTACAATCCTTCTTAAATAGAAAAATATAGCCTACTTCTAATAGAAATAGAAGCCTAAAAATAGAAAATATAAAAGCTACTTTAAAAACTCCATATAATAGAGGAAACAATTTAGTCCAATATGAATCAAAAATTGAATTTGTTTCATAAAGAGACTTATTTTATTACTACGAACAGACTAAAAGCTGATTATTTTCGGATTTCCGTCAAAAATGGGTACTACTGATAAAATTTCAGAGATTTACCAATCTGGATGACTTCTCTCATCGAGAGAGGTGATTTTCATGTATAATAGTAGGATTTTGCTTTCCGAATTACGAGATATTGCCTTTTCTTTGCAATCTAGTCAACAATGCAACCATATCCGTGTTTGGCTCTTGATGGTCCCATGCTCCATATATTTATTTGTTATGCGTCCTAATTAGTGCTTTATTATATAACATGTTCGTTTTCACGTGGTATGGCCCGCTATTGTAGGCGTCAAAAAATGCTGAAAGATATCCAAACTCAGCTCTGGAAGAAGACATCCAAAATACCAAAAAGAACACAAGTTTGGGTTGTCTCGACAGTCTTTACTGTCTCGCCAGGCGAGACAGATTTTATTATCTCGCCAGGCGAGACAGACTTTACTGTCTCGCCAGGCGAGACAGAACTTTACTGTCTCGCCAGGCGAGACAGAATTTTACTGTCTCGCCCAGGCGAGACAGACTTTACTGTCTCGCCCAAGCGAGACAGACTTTACTGTCTCGCGCACGAGACAGTTCTCAGAGGCTCAAAACTACTTTGCATAACCGCCAATACGTGGCCACTAACTGTTCAAGAACGTGGGGAACGTCGTGGGCGAGAATCACGTGAATAACTGCCAAAATAACGGAGTTTGAAACGTAGGGAGACAGTTACAGCGAAAACTGCCAGGAGTATTCATCTTGCGCGATAGTATTTTACTGTCTCGCCGGGCGAGACAGCAAACACTGTCTCGCTGGGCGAGACAGCAAACACTATCTCGACCAGCGAGACAGTAAATACTGTCTCAGAAGACAGTTTTGTCTCAGGGCTATAAATACCCCCCGAGATCATTTCCAGAAGGAGGTTGGCACAAGGACGATCCAAGGCTGACCAGAGAGCACATTCCAGAGCAGAGGGAGCAGAGATTTCAGTTCCTGGAGTGATTCCTTGACATTCAAGCTTTGACTTGATTTCAAGAAGAACGACTATCTTACTCCGATAAGATATCGTTTCATATTCTCACTTCGATAACGAAGGAAGAATCATAAACCCCCTCACGATTCAATCAGAATCTGTGATTCGGTGGTCAACGAGCTAAAGCGCTCCCGGCACAGGTAAAGATCCCACGCAAGCAGCGATCCAAACAACGATCCTGCGTTTATTTTCTCAAGAGTTGTAATCTTCATTTTTGTTGTGTAAAAGAGTCTTATAAAAAGGCTGCTTTCTTTGAATTTATTGTAATCGACCGAAGATATAATGAATTCGACAACAAGATCAACTTTTGACGAAAACAAACTGACGACCACAGTGGGAGCCAACGGTCTCGCTGCCGAGACCGTCGTGTCGCAGCCGATCATCAAGATTCCAATTGAATCCACGGTCGAGTACGAGTTCGACCAAACGAAGTTTGAGGAATATTTGTCATCCTCATCTGCAAAGTTTTCCTCGCCTCGCAAATGCAGGAAGACTTCATCTTCGTTGAAGCTTTTTAGATTGTCAAATGCTACAGATGAAGGCTCTCGTCCAATTGTTGCTGAGAATTCTACTCACAACATCTCTGCTCACAATGACTCTTCTCCAGTTAAAGAGTCATGGAATCAAATCCCACCTGCACTGACAAAAAGGGCTCGCCAGAGATAACGTCAGCGCCGCGCTCGCCAAATGGCTAAAGCCTTGGAACAAACCGACGGAGTTCATTATCATGCGGACTTAGAGTCGAGGAGGCATCGAGTGAGTCAGTTGTCTCAACAAGCAATCACTCATGTCTCTACTAAACCAACGACGGATGAATGGATTCTTGTAAAAAGGGCTCGCTCAACCCTCAAAGAACGCATACAAAAACGTCGTGTAAAGACTGCTCATACCCGTGCTCTCCTACAACAAAGGATTAAAGGGAAGAAAGAAACGGTGACCAAAGAACCACCGAAATTCTGTAAAGCTTGTACCCTGAAATCTGGAGTTGTACAAAACCAGCATTCAGAGCTCGTGAAGATTCCATACCCACAAGGGGGTGGTTCTAAATGTGTGACTCTTGACATAACCTTGGATCGCTCAAGAACAGTGATAAATCGTCCCGAGAATGCCAACAAGGTTTTACACCCTCAGAAGGAGACGTGTTCACTAAAAAGTACCGTCATACCTGAGAGATCATACCAACGGATGATAGGATTTTCCGACAATCATACCGACGAATTGTACTATCAAGCTGGGGGTATGAACAAAACACGAAAGAGAACTGTCCAGGAAATAAACTCTCATTGTTCCTGTACACGACTCATTAGAGCCGAAATGTTAAAACCCAAGCTGAGACATTTCCACAAGAAGCTTGCTCAAGAGGATGAATTCCCTGAAGTCACCATCAACATGGCTGATAAAGGAAAATCTACGCGACATTCAAATCCTGACCTTTCCCTGGGAAGAAAAGTCAAGAGAATACATGAAGGAATGTCATCAGAGGATGAGCTCTCAGACACTTGTTCTGCAATTGCTTCAGATAATACAATATCTAGCACGGGGCAAATCAGAGAAGTGTTCACAATCACTACTGATCAGTTCGCTCGAATACTTCAAGAAGCTCTAGCCAAACAGCGTGAATAGATTAGAGTTGAACTGAAGACAGAGATGGAGTTGGCGATCCAACAAATGAAAAAGCTGTTAGCTCAACAGCCTCAAAATCCTGAGTCCAGTCAACGAGCTGAATCCAGCCGCCACGCTCAGAATGTCATAGACGACAGTGATCCAGAAGTGGATGAAGTCATCTTGGCTGATACACCTCCCAATAGCAATAACGCTGGGGGTGGTTTAACGGATTCTCCCAGCAATGACATTAGGGGTGGTTCGATGGCGCCTCTTACAGGGGGTGATCAAACTCATTCTCCTCAATGTCCTTCGAATGAAGATGATGATGAGAGAATGAAAGCTTGAAAACAAAGTCAATACTTTGATGACGGTTCAAGAGGTGAAAAAGACGGGTATTCCATGTCCCTATCCAAGAGAATGTGATTCAATTCCATACCCGACAAAATTCCATCTGATCAACTTCACACCGTTTGAAGGAAAGAGCTCGCCTATTCAGCACTTGATTTATTTCAAGTCACATTTGGGCATAATCTCTGGAAACGAGGCTTTAATGGTCCGGTCATTCGTTGGCACCCTTCGTGGACCCGCCTTCGATTGGTATCGACGCCTCAAACCAGGGAGCATCAACTGCTGGGATGACATGGAAAGTTTGTTCCTCAGCAACTTCTTCGATGATGATACCGAAGTGTCAATCGGAACCCTTTTGGATGAAAAGCAAAATGACGGAGAGTCGATCGATAATTTTATCAAACGCTTCCGTAACAAGGCAATGAATTGCAGAGATCCTGTCACAGAGGAGTTTATCCTGCAGACATGCCATAACAATCTTTCCATCGATGTCTTGGAAGTCCTGGGGGTCGTGCCTTCGACCACTTGGAGAGAGTTAAAACTACGTGGCGAACAAGCTGAACACTTTCTTAAAAGAAAGAAAGTTGAAAGAAATCAACCGGCGATATCTACAATCGCTGGGAATGCAACTCTCGATTCGAGATTCTAAAAGGAGTATTCTTTCGAAGATGATGAAGCTCCAGCCATCTTAAAATACCTCCTTGCCAACGATAAGATCGAGCTGCCACCTATTAAAGATCAAGAAGGTGCTAAGATGATCACAGATCCAAACTACTGTGCATACCACAGAAGGGTTCTTCATCCCACCGAGATTTGCTTTGGACTCAAGAACAAGATCCAAGCATTAATTGACTCTGGCGTCATAACGGCGAAACAAGCTAAATAAAGACAGGTATACTCCATTGGGCACACGAGTATAAACTGTTTTCCCTTACTCCAATCGGATGCACGAGTATAAACTGCTTCTCCATGTCACTCCAAAGAGTATATGAGTATAAACTGTTTCTCGGTCATCCAACTAAATACAACCCGGCCTCACAAAGGAAGCTAGGGGTGGATGATTTATGTAACGGGAAGTTCCTAGAGAATCTTATATTCTTAAGGATAACCCGAACATGCGAATGATAATGACGTACTCCTCGTTATACCCAGTTTTACAAAGAAAACTGGGGGTCGGTAATTTATGTAACGGGAAGTTCCCGGAAGAATGTTAAATAAAATATTCTTAGGGATAACCTGATTATTATGAAACACTACACTTTCGTTATGATTTGTACTCACACTCCCACTGTTCCTTTGGTCAAACCTTTAAACAGTTAGGACCAAAACCAAAATTCCCCTCTCGATTCCTTCCATGAACGAGAGGTCCACAAATTGAACGATCAAACCTTTAAACAGTTAGGATCGTATCAAAACCCCCACTTGGTCAAACCTTACTACAGTTAGGACCAAAACCAAAATTCCCCTCTCGATTCATTCCATAAACGAGAGATCCACAAATTGAGCGATCAAACCTTATGACAGTTAGGATCGTATCAATCTCCCACCTGGTCAAACCTTTAAACAGTTAGGACCAAAGCCAAAATCCCCTCTCGATTCCTTCCATGAACGAGAGATCCACAAATTGAGCGATCAAACCTTATGACAGTTAGGATCGTATCAATCTCCCACCTGGTCAAACCTTTAAACAGTTAGGACCAAAACCAAAATCCCCTCTCGATTCCTTCCATGAACGAGAGGTCCACAAATTAAACGATCAAACCTTTAAACAGTTAGGATCGTATCAAATTCCCACTTGGTCAAACCTTTAAACAGTTAGGACCAAAACCAAAATCCCCTCTCGATTCCTTCCATGAACGAGAGGTCCACAAATTGAACGATCAAACCTTATGACAGTTAGGATCATTTCAACCCCCACTTGGTCAAACCTTACTACAGTTAGGACCACAACCAAATTTACTTTCGATTCATTTTGTGAACGAAAGGTCAACTTTTGAATTGGATAATCAAACCTTATGACAGTTAGGATTATTCAAACCAATCCAGATTCTCTAAGTGGAGATCCCACTTCGAGTTTCCTTTGCACCAGGAGATAGAATATAAAATTCTTCCTCTCCAATTCTGGGTTTATCTCTACCAACAAACAAGAGACCAGGAGATAGAATATAAAATTCTTCCTCTCCGATTCCGGGTTCATCTCTACCAACAAAAAAGAGACCTGAATACTCTAATAGGTATACGAGTCTAAATTGTTTCCTTATCCTCAACAGGAAGTTTCTGGAGAATATCATTCAATAGGTATACGAGTCTAAACTGTTTCCTTATCCTCAACAGGAAGTTTCTGGAGAATATCATTCAATATATTCTTAAGAATAACCTGAATACTCCAATAGGTACACGAGTCTAAACTGTTTCCCTATCCTCAACAGGAAGTTTCTGGAGAATATTACTCAGAATATTCTTAAGGATAACCTGACAACCTGTGTTCTTATGAAGACTGATACAATTTGATGACAAAAGCTGAATTCACAAGTACAAATTCCAGCTTTGAATCAAGATCTCGACAACGGTCAAGCGATAAACGCGATACCGTGAGAATATTAGCTATTCTACAAAGAACTGAATAGACTAAAGACAGAAGAGATCAAGAGTTGAAGCCATTTACACGATCTACTCAACCAAACATTGAAGGGATCGTAAGTAAAATCTATCTTATCCAAAGTATCCCAGAACTCCTCTATAAAAGAAGGAGTCTGGAATACTTTGGAGGGGGTATCTGTAGGCGTCAAAAAATGCTAAAAGATATCCAAACTCAGCTCTGGAAGAAGACATCCAAAATACCAAAAAGAACACAAGTTTGGGTTATCTCGACAGTCTTTACTGTCTCGCCAGGCGAGACAGATTTTATTGTCTCGCCAGGCGAGACAGACTTTACTGTCTCGCCAGGCGAGACAGAACTTTACTGTCTCGCCCAGGCGAGACAGACTTTACTGTCTCGCGCACGAGACAGTTCTCAGAGGCTCAAAACTACTTTGCATAACCGCCAATACGTGGCCACTAACTGTTCAAGAACGTGGGAAACGTCGTGGGCGAGAATCACGTGAATAACTGCCAAAATAACGGAGTTTGAAACGTAGGGAGACAGTTACAGCGAAAACTGCCAGGAGTATTCATCTTGCGCGACAGTATTTTACTGTCTCGCCGGGCAAGACAGTAAATTTACTGTCTCGCTGGGCGAGACAGCAAACACTGTCTCGCTGGGCGAGACAGCAAACACTGTCTCGACCAGCGAGACAGTAAATACTGTCTCAGAAGACAGTTTTGTCTCAGGGCTATAAATACCCCCCGAGATCATTTCCAGAAGGAGGTTGGCACAAAGACGATCCAAGGCTGACCAGAGAGCACATTCCAGAGCAGAGAGAGCAGAGATTTCAGTTCCTGGAGTGATTCCTTGACATTCAAGCTTTGACTTGATTTCAAGAAGAACGACTATCTTACTCTGATAAGATATCGTTTCATATTCTCACTTCGATAACGAAGGAAGAATCATAAGCCCCCTCACGATTCAATCAGAATCTGTGATTCGGTGGTCAACGAGCTAAAGCGCTCCCGGCACATGCAAAGATCCCACGCAAGCAGCGATCCAAACAACGATCCTGCGTTTATTTTCTCAAGAGTTGTAATCTTCATTTTTGTTGTGTAAAAGAGTCTTATAAAAAGGCTGTTTTCTTTGAATTTATTGTAATCGACCGAAGATATAATGAATTCGACAACAAGATCAACTTTTGACGAAAACAGCTATAAGCGGCCATGCTTGCTTAGGCGCTCCAAAAATTGTGCAGGAACCGGAGTACAGCTTTAGCTTATCCAGATGTCTAGGCAAACACCGTCCCACTTTAAAACAATTCCACCAATTGTAATTTACCTACTAAAAGTGAAGATTGATATGCTTATTCGTTTTTCAGGAAGCTATGTGCTGGTTTGGTTGCTAAAGTGATAATTACGATCTGAAGTTGATTTGATAAATATAACTAAATTAGAGTGAAATGCAGTGGCAAACTTTATAAAGAAGATATACGTAAGAGGCAAAGACCATATTTAAAAAAATTCTTTCCATTATTTCCACACAAATGTGTAGCTCTCACCGTGTTCTCCCTCAGTGGACAATCATCTTAATCTATTCAAAATGGAAATGCTACGGCAATTTCCCCTGGCATTATAGATCCCAAACCAAGCCACATCTGCATCATTTGCAGTAATCTGTTCACAACTACTCCTCCACTGTTACTCTAGATAAAGGTTATTTATTCAATCTATTGAGACATCACAATATGAAAATCTTGATAACACTACGTGAGTCAACGTTTAGGTCCTTAAAAAGTTCCGACATGTTAAATCTTGATACCACTATGTGAGTCAACGTTTCCGTCCTAAAAAAGGTCCGACACGTTAGACTATAAAATTATAATCCTAAACCTTCACCACAACTTCAGAGTTTAGTGACTTTAAGAACAAATACTTAAAAGTAACCATTATATATCTTTATTTTTCACAAGTATAATCAGAACGAAATTTCGCATAGTTATTACTTGTACAAATACAATTAGCTTCAGGTTGAAATCATCAACAATTGTCAAATTTTCCAACAGAAATTGACCACATAATTTCAAATGTCAGTATGGACTTCACTAACCATATACACCATTCACTCATTTACAAACGCAATCACAGAGTATAGATTACCACTAATTTCAAACTTTATACGGCAGTATACTTCTTCAACTTTAGAAATTTTCAAATTTCTCTAAAATTATCACAAAAACCAAAAAAAAATCTCACCTCAACCGAACTTCAACAGGATCCTCATCCGGGAACATCTCCGGCATCTCGTCATAGATCCGATTCGCGCCGCCATCAGCACAAAGACGCAACCTTGCTGCTCTACAACCGGCACCAACAAAAAACCCCAAAATTAAACAAAAACAAACCAAAATCTACAACCCCAGAAAGGATCACGTACCGTGATTCCAGATAAGAGGGGCGAACCGAGGGAGGCGCTGGTTAAGGACGACGAGTGCGTACGTTAGCGCGGGGCCGCTGTTGCACTGAGGAGGCGGGGGGAGGAGAAACGAAGATGAATGAGTCATCCATTTCGCCGGTTCCATCTCCTCAATGACGACGCTAACGTGCGCTGGTCGATAGTCGCACTGG
This sequence comes from Asparagus kiusianus, assembly GCA_022839385.1. Classification (NCBI taxonomy): domain Eukaryota; kingdom Viridiplantae; phylum Streptophyta; class Magnoliopsida; order Asparagales; family Asparagaceae; genus Asparagus; species Asparagus kiusianus. The sequence continues at coordinate 329,384 of BQKN01066072.1, forward strand.
TGGAGGTCGTCCCCTGATTTGCGTTAACGGTGAGGGGAAAATAAAGAAGAATTTTTTTATTTATAAAAAGGCCCTCTACGTAATCTATTTTGCTTTTTTATTCAAAAGTCGAGTTTGTTATGGGCAGCTGTCAAAAAAAATCACGTACGTAGCCCTCTTTAAATTGTCTATAAATCTAACTAAACTTTTAAAATCATGTTTAAAAGTCTAACATAATAGTTATTGTTTGCTTCTGTGAATCGGGAACTACTGTTCTCGAGATTACCTGATTACGTTCTTGGCATAACGATCAGAAAGTAACAAACACCTCAAATAATGTACACAATGATACGAGGAGTAAGGATACGATGATTTCTATATTATTGTATGTGTCTATATGTTTCCGCGTGTGCTTATGTAGAAAGTAGAGATTACACTCTTAGTCGAACTAGACTTCTAACTCTGTTCTATTTAAATTATGAGTTAGTCATTTTATTGAAAATTAGTTAAAGCTACGGTGATCAGCCCACTCGATTTAGGTGTGTTATGCATAAGAAAAAAGTTCACGATTATCAAATAAAAATAACTGCTAACATATTAGTTGTGCTCTAATAATGATTCAATATGACTAAGTGAAATTTATTTTAAAGAAAAACTATCTCCATACTAATTAGCTTTCATGTCTAATTAACACAAAGTCATCAAGATTTAATCATATTTGGTATTATTAAAACAACTTGAAACTCTTATATAATTGGATACTTTGTCGCAAGAGGTCACTATCCCAACAATTAGCGTGTCTCAAAAATTGGTAGCATTATAAGGCAAACCGACACCTAGTCGTACTTTGGATATCTTCCTAATTCCTACCCGTTGACTAATTATTATTCTTGTCCTAAAAATTGTTAGTGTTTAAAGTCCCCACGCTTTCAACTTTAATTTTTTTTTTGTTCTTTGCATGGATTACACGATAACCTATTTCATCAGTTAAATTACCTAACTACAGGGTTGATTTTGCAAAGTTCGAGTAAAATCTTACAGTGGGCCCCACTGAAAAACAGAGACACAAAAGGTTACGCCTTTTGACATCGTCACGATAACCTCTGCTCATTTCTATTATTCGGCAGTAGGGCTGTCGCTCCTTCATTTTTCTGACTCAGCAACGTGATTCGCTGCAGCAAATAGGTAAGATTCAAGAATTTATATCTAGTCCCTTATAATTTTTTATTTGCATCATAACTCTTTTGTATACAAGTTGTTTGACAAAATTGCACTGTGGATAGATTGATGATTTGCTGTTTTGCGGATTTAAGGACCGACAAACTACTGCGCGCAAGTTGTTTGATGTAATACCTCACTGAAAGCTTAGCTATGTTTGAACCCACCATTGGATATGAGCTTAAGAGCTTTGTGGTATCTATTATTGAATTAAAGGATGTTAAGGATTTTATGGAATGCTTAAAAAGATTTAGGTCTTACGACTTTAATCATATTCACAAGTTTAAGATTTGGGAATAGTTCATGGAATTGTTTGGGAACTATGGATTATAATCCACTTGAGCTATAATGTATTTGTACATTACAGCCCATGTGGACTATAGCCCAAAGTGTGTGGTAAATTTAGTGAATTATAATCCATTTTCAAACTTTACATGTTTAGCAAATGAATAAAGTGTAATCCATCATTGTTGTCAAAATGACCGAAAAGAACATGGAGTTGGTGGCGAGTTAATAAATAGGCTTGGGATTTTATGAAATCACGAGGGATAAGATTGTCTTTTACCTGGTAAAATTGTATCCTAGCTTATTTTCTGGTGGATTATAAGACAAAATAAGCCACTTGCCGCATCTCAAAGTGGATTATAATACAATTTTATGGCTTATAAGCTATTTAACTACTTGCCAAACATGCTCATAGAAGGATGGAATGGATGTTTAGTTAAGGAGGATTTTCTAGATGCGATTCATGTTATTCACGGAAAACATGGTTTGGCATCACATATGTAAAGTAAAACATGTAGGATTATACATGTTGATTGTGGATGAAAAGCTTTTTTTTCCTTTCCAAATATTTTATGTAACAGTTTATAACTTTATATTTGAAAGAGAATGAGTATAATGGTGTGTTTGTGATTATGTGAAAAGCGCATGGTTAATAACTAATAAATGATGATTAGTTGTACTTTCTTGGTAATTGAAGGTCCTAGAAAAATTTTAAAGTGTCAATTAGGTTTATTTTAAGATAGAGATCGAACTGTAATAGATGGTTTACATGGTAAAAAAAGGAAAGAAAGATAGTCTTCAAAGTGTATGTGAAGATTTTGATGGGAAAATAGTGAACTGAATGTGAAACCAAAAAGTTTTTTTTTTGGTAGACCAAACAAAGGGAAAACTTCTGAAACAAAAAAGAACAAACTAGATATGAAGAAAACCGTCATCAGACGGCATCATCTGAGGTCATTTCTTGTCCCGAAATGTCATGATTAATGAAGTGGTAAATCTTATATGGCATCTTCTCAAAAAATTGTAAAACCAAGATCCTAATTGATTCCTAAGTTTGAGAGAAAGTTCGCATCCCTGTACATCTACTGCACAAGAGCCTGCCATGGATTTTTTCAAAAGCTCCCGGATGCTAATGATGATATTATAGTGAGGATTATCATTTGTAGCATTTTGAATGACATGTGCCGCCTCGTAATCCTTTTCCAACACAATTCACCGAAAACACCACTCCCGAGCCAATGAAGCCTATAGAAAGTAGCCCACAATTCCAAGTAAGCACATTAGTAGCACCCAAACAATCCGTTAAGCTAACAACCCAAGCTCCTTTATCATCATGAAGCGAGCCCCTGATGCCGACCAAACCCTAGCGCAATGACTCTGCCCTTAACATGCCATCCATATTAAGCTTTATCCATCCCACTTGAGGAGGTTCCCAGCCAACCATAACCTTCAGGCTGATTGGCTTATCCAAAAAGTTTTTGGTAAGGAGGCCGAAAAGTTTGATACGGTATTAAGGTAAATTAACTGCAAGAGGATTTTCTTTATCTTGATTTCGTGCTTAACTTACAAATTTTCAAAAGTACGCAGATTCAGTGACTACAATGTAAATAGGTTTTTGATGATAGAAAATAAACATCACAATTTCATGAGTTTAGTTAGATATTTAGGCACTTCTGAGCTAAAAGAAAGGAATAGCTTCCATAAAATGTTAAACTATTATTCTCCAATAGATAGACCTCTCTTGGCTGCTCCAAATCTATCAGACATGTTAGGCACAAACAATTCGACCTTGCCCAAACAATTAGGATAGAGAATTATTACAGGACAAACTTGAGCAAAGCTTAGGTAATATTGTAGAAAGGTGCATCCAGAATTGGCCAAATCAGCCACCACTATGATGATGTGGGTGCTCATATTATCGCAAAGCTTGATGCCATAATCACCATGATTTATTACATATATATCTCCATGCTTCCATCATGGAGGTTACCTTAGCGTACAATATTACTGATACAAAAACATTATTGGAGCCAGTATGAGGAACAAATTCTAGAATTAGAGATTAGATCTTCTGATATGATTACTGCAATGACTCTTAACTGAGACAATTTTGGTCAAAGTATGTCCAAAATCGATGTCAGGTGAAGCTGAATACAAACTCACGGTAAATGGAAACGTCATTAACATTGAGGTGCAATTCAATCTAACATCTCTTCCATAATCGAAAATTGATGGAAACTTGAAAGACCACATTGCAATTATTTGATTCCCTTTTTAAAATTGAATTTGTCTATTATTTAGAGTCAGTAAGGACTAAAATTGTGATGATTTATTTGTTAAGCATTTATGACTTATTTTGGTTGAGGAATTGGGATATTATATTTGGTAATTGTGATGTTATACTTGAAAATTATGATGCTTTAATATATTAAAATCATTGTAAATATTTTTTACTTATTAAAATTTAAATTAATAATAAAACACACAGCCTACATTACACGTTAAGTTACATTGACGTCTTATGTTATTGAGAGGGAAGTGTTATGTTATGCGCAATGCATTATTTTCAACATTGTCTGTAACTTTGTCTTTGGTCAGGATTGGTCATGGATGATGGATTAATTTAGTTTGATCAGGATTTAAATCGTTTTCTTATGCTAGAATTGAAGCTTGAGCAGAGTTCCAATCGAAGTAGAAACCTGTGGAGATTGTAAATATGGAAATTCTTGTATTTTCTGCAGTTTTTGATTTATAAAAAATTGGTATTAATTATTAACGTTATTGATTGATTGAATTGAGGACTGAGTTCTGTGTTTATCTTTCTCTGTTTTTCTCCTTTTCCTTCTCCTTGCTTCACAAGTTTCTTCTTGAACCAAAGTATCCTACACTATCTAATCTTAGAATTACAACCTATCCAACTTATAGTGGCTTGTATTGGAAACTTCAGAAGTTATAGTGTCAAAATAGCCACTTAGCAACACTCCAATTTGCATGTTGAACAATTTCTAGACATGCTAGAAATGTTTTTGTTTGATCAGACCTAGGAGGCACCCCTACTTGCCAGTCCAGATTAAAGGCCTTTCAATCCCCATTAGATTGGACCAATGTGGTAATTGTCAATGCAGAGAAACTTTCAGAACATTGTGACGATGCTCACTGAAAATGACTCTTTAAATGCAACCTTAGATCCTTTTTTTTTTTATTAAGCTCCTAAATAGATAAAATTGTTAAAAGTAAAGGGAGTCCAGTCAGTACCTTGTCATGCTAATTTTTTTAGTTCGCGGAGAACCAATTTCACATTTAAAACAACATATATTTTTGACTTTTTAGGAGGTTCTGGCCCATGATAGGTTTTTTAGTGTCAATTATCCTACGAATCTGATCTTAATCACAAAATATGCCAGTCTCTTAGACTGTTGTTGTCAACTGACTAAGATATTACACCCGTGGAATCTCACAGGAAGTATTGACTTTTATGAAGCTCCCAATATCATCATTAACGGACAGTGAAGGTTTGGTAAGAATTGCTGATCCAAATAGCATGCCCATTGTTTGAGATGTTAAACTTCTCTGATAATGTTTGATTTGTAGTTGGTAATATCTGCATTAAGCATTTCTAATTTCTTAATTCCATAGGGTACACAAAACATACCGCTGCAAATTGCCTTATCAATCTTCTGTTTTATCATTAAAAATAAATGCAACATTTAAAAAAAAATTTAGATGTAAATAATATTACTTGGTGTATAAGCTAAAATGATGAGTGCTTCCCTCAGATCTGAGTACATTCCTTTTAACTTGTCAATTTGTTTTTGTTATAAATTGTCACTTTGAACATGAGAATCATATGCCAAAAGTGGTATTATTAATGTCTAATTTATAAACTAATTGGGAAAAAGGTCAGTCGGATAGACACAGGAATGGTTATTAATATAGTATCATTCAAATCAAATGGCAAAACCGTTGTGAGTTTATTGATTTCAAATGGGCTACAACTCAGCTCAATTCCAAACAAACCTTGCCAAGCGTCAGTTCTATGGTGTACGGGCGACATTAAGTTTGAAAATGTATTGTCAGGAACCAATGCATGTATTTAACCTCCAATGACAAGAGTTCGGTGTTGGGAAAAAGTTGTATAGCACAAGATTTACCTATCACCAGATTAGCAGGAAAGCGAAATAATAAAGCGGAATAACAACACACACAAATTTAACGTGGTTCGGCACAAAATTGCCTACGTTCACGGGCTGTTGCGGATCTTTCACTAAGAGGAAAAAATTTACAATTGTTTTTACACACAACTCACAAGTAAAATATCTCTAGAATTTTTCCCTCACAAAACTACTCTTTGATTTTGCCTCTCTTCTTAAGAACACTCAGAAGAATTGAATACACTAATTGAGGATATCCATTATGGAGAGAGCAGAGGTTTTTTTATTGCTTGTGTATACCCCCTTCTTTTTTCTTCCTTCCTTTTTTGACTCTTGCTCCCTGCCATTTTTTCTTTCTTCCTTTTTTTTTTTCCTTTTGACACTTGCTCCCTTACCTTTTGGTGGTTGTCTTTGTTAACAAGAGCAGCCATCAATCTTGACAATCTCCCACTTAAAAACTGATTTTAATTTATCTTCACATCTCGATCTATGCAGCAACTCTTCTCCTATCTTGATACTATTGCAGGCCAACTGAAGCTGAACACAGCTTCAGTTTGTCAATAGTCATCGTCTTTTTTAGGCGTCAAAAATTGCCTATAGGTTCCCGCACACATCTTAAAATGAAGAGAAGGTGATGAACACCATCACCTGAATCAAACGAGATTATCCAGTGTTGTAAAAGAGCTAACGAGTGCACGAAGCAAGTCAATAAAGCGTACGAGTCAACGAAACGACGAAATGCGCAAAAGGCGGAACAAGACCAAACCAGAGAAGCCCCTAGCAGCCGAGTCGCGTCAAAATGTCTCGGCCAAGGCTAGGTGGCTCGGCTAAGGCTGAGCCACCATAAGGCGGCTTGCATAGTTCCGAGCCACCGTAGGGTGGCTCGCGCCTAGAAACGCCCGAAACTCGTTTTTCGATAATTTTCTTGGGATTCTTTCGTTCCAAAGCCTCCCCAACTGTTTGATATCATCTCTAAAAGTGGTTAAGTAGTTGTTAAATGAGGATAAAGTCAAATCATCAATTCTTATCTGAAAACGCTGCATTCGAAGCCTATAAATACAAGCTTAGGGTCCTATATGCATGGGATCTGAAGTTTTAGGCGAGGTGCTGTCCTTGTGAAGAGTGAATCACGAATTTCAGAGAGGCTAGCAGATCTTGACGAAGTTCTTCAGCATAAAGAAAGAGAGTTCGAGAGATCTGAGGCCCATTCCCCTTTCCTCCGGATCCAACTTGGTTTTGATCTCGAGAGTAGTCGTAATCTCACTTGGTTGAGATTATCATTTCTGCGATTGTTTCCTTTGTGAAGCAAGATCATTGAATTTTCGTTCTGTCAACCGGATCTGATCCGCGACTGTTCACGGACTAACGTGTCTCCGACACATGCAAAGATCCCACGCAAACAACGGGTGATAAACGTCCTATGCGTGTGTTTCTAGAGAGTTGTATTTTTCTTATTTTTATTGTGTAAGAAAGTCTTATAAAAGACTAATTTTACTTTGAATTTGTAATTGATAAACGTGTAATGGATTCAGCAATAAAAATAACTTTTGACGTAAACACGCTGGCGACCACGGTAGGAGTCAACAGCCTCTCTACCGAGGCTGTAGTGTCGCAACCAAGGATCCTCATCCCAGTTGATACAGAGGTCGAATACGAGTTCGACCAGCAAAAGTACGAGGAGTACATGTCTTCCTCCTCTAGACCCTTCTCCCCTCACAAGTGCAGGAAGATCTCCTCTTCAAGGAAGATCCGCTGGTCTTTAGATCTGAAGACCCAAGATGATGATCGTCTCTCCTTTGCTGCTGTAGTTTCCCCTTGTAGCGCCCTTCCGGCGTCCAACAAAGCTGGATCTGTTAATTTGAACTCCTCATCAGTCAAGGGGTTAACTTCTGAATGCGCGCTGATTTTGTCGAAGAGGGCTCGTCAGAGGCAACGCCAACACCTCGCGCGTCAACTAGCCAAAACCCTAGAGCTGGTTGACGGGATCTATTATGAGACGGATCTGAAATTCAGGAAGCGTCGAGCGCCTCAGCAGCGACCGAATGGATCCTCCTCTAGACCATCAACTGATGAATGGATCCACGTCAAAAGGACCAGTTTAACTCTTGAGAAACGCATCCAAAAACGTTAAGCACTACTCGCGCACGCGTGGATTCTTGTGCAGGAGGCACATAAATTGTAGAGGAAGAGATGGTCAAGAAACCGCCAAAACTACGCTAAGTCTGGAGGCCAAAGTCCAAAACGACGCCGAAAACAACTCGAACAGTGCCCGAAACGATCAGAAAATGCGAGCCAGCCCAGACTGGCTCGGCTAAGGCCGAGCCACCCTATACTGGCTCGGCCAAGGCCGAGCCACCTAAAGGTGGCCCGCACCAAGGCCAAGCCTCCTAAAGGTGGCCCGCGCCAAGGCCGAGCCAACTCAGCCTGACTCGCACCTGGTTCACCTCCCGCGGAGTTTTTCGTGTCTCCAATAACCCCTGTTCCTGTCCCGATGGATCCAGTACCTCCGGTGGAGCCTCACGACAGCGTGGATTTGTCCCGATTCAAGATAAAGATCATAGATCGTCTTGGTCATTTGCACGAGGATCGAGGCAAGACTCTGGTTAAAGAGTGCTTGGGTCCGGTGAATAAACCCCGAGCAATTCGTCAGACTGGGGGTCGTGCGCGTCCTCCCAATAAGTCAAAGACTTCCCATACTGAGAAAGTACCTTTTATCGCTCGTCTCGGATTGCGAGTTAAAGTCTAAGAGCGCGTTGAGGCCCCACGCTCACGAAAGCGTGGTTCCAAACGAGTGACTCTTGAGAACGCCAACGAGGCGTTATGTCCCCCAAAAAAAAAGCGTGTTCGTGGGAAGACGACGACATTATACCTGGAAAGTCATGCCAGCATACGATAGGCTGCTCCGGTAATCATGCCGATAAGTTGTATTATGGGGTTGAGGGTACGAACAAGACTCGGAAGAGAAGTACCCGGGAAACAGATTCTCACTGTCCGTACGCCAATATTATCAGGGCAGTATTATCAGAGTGTAGCTACCCTAAGACCGCTTCGCAGAGAGTCTTAGTATTTGAAAGGCTTTCCGCTGAAGTGTTAAAACCCAAATCAAGGTGCTTCCGTAGGAAAAAATCGGCTGTTCAAGATGACGAACTCTCAGAAGTCACCATCAACATGACCGGCAAAGGGAAGTCAACACGACGTTTCAGTCCCGACTCTTTGTAGTTGATATCCTAACGTTTAACTCGGTTGCGCTTTGGAACTATCAAACATAAAAGATTATCAGAGGATGCAGAGAGGGCTATCCTCAGATGATGAAACATCGTATGCTTGTTCCGCAGTCGCCTCAGACAACACAGTGTCTAGCACAGGACCAGTCCGGGAGTCATTCACTAGCACTCCCGACCAGTTAGCTCAAATGCTCAAAAACGCTCTAGCAAAGCAGAAAGAAGAACTCAGAGCTGAAATGAAGATGGAAATGGAGTTGAACATACAGCGGATGAGAGAATTACATACCCAACAACTTCAGTCCTTGTCGAATCAGCAAGCTAAATCCAGTCGTCGTAACAATACTAATGAAGTAGGCAATGACTTGGAAGTGGATGAAAATATCAACGCTAATACTCCTTCTAATGACAATAACCCTGGGGGTGGTCTAGTAGAATCTCCTTAACATTCTTAGCAACCCGCAAAGAAAAATACGAGCGAAGACAAGAAGATGAAGGATCTTGAGAGTAAAATCAACGCTTTGATGTCTGCTCAAGAGGTGAAAAAAGACCAATATCCCATGTCCATATCCGAGAGAGTGGGAATCGATTCCGTATCCGGCGAAGTTCAACTTAATTAACTTCACGCCATTTGATGGGAGATGATCACCCACTCAGCATCTGATTTATTTTAAGTCCCACATCGACGTGATCTTTGGTAACAAACTTTTGATGGTCCGGTCATTCGTCGATACTCTTTGCGGAGCCGCCTTCGAGTGGTACCGCCATCTCAAGTCGGGGAGCACTGACAATTGGGATGACATGGAAAACATGTTTTCACAAACTTCTTCGACGATGACACTGAAGTATAAATCGGGACACTGTTCGATGAGAAGCAAAAAGACGGAGAGTCGGTCGATAACTTTGTCAAGCGCTTCCGGAATAAGGTAATGAATTGCTGAGATTCTGGTCACGGAGGAGTTTATTCTCCAAACGTGTCACAATAACCTTTCTTTGGATGTGCTGGAAGCCATGGGTGTGGCGTCATCCAAAACCTAGAAAGGAAGAAGGCTGAAAAAGGTCAACCGGCGGCTAGTGCTCTGAAGCAAAACTTTGTCCCTCGTGATAAAGGGAAGACGCCGACGAATGCAGTAGACGCGAATTAGACATTCCAATTGCAGCCACAACAGCAAGCGCCATAGAAGTCGCCCTCTTAATAGCAATAGCGACCTCAAAGACAGCAAAAGACTTCTGAACCAAAATTCCCAAAGGAATACTCCTTTTAGGAAGATGAAGTTCCTGCTATCTTCAAATATCTTCTGGATAACAACAAAATCAAATTGCCTCCAATCACTGACGAGGAGGAAGCCAAGAGATCAACGGATCCAAAATATTGTGCCTTTCACAGGCATGTCCATCATCCCACTAAGATGTGCTACACCCTTAAGGACAAAATCCAAGCTTTAATTGATGTCGGTATCATCTCCGCAAAGCAGCCTAAGGAGAAGAAGGTGGGCGCAAATGCAATATCTATCAGCTTCGGCTTTGTCCCCGTGTCGTGGTTCCAAACAGAGCCTGTATCGAAGGTGGAAATGAAGATCGTGAATGACGATCCCCATGAACAACGTCAGAAGGGGCTTGTGTAGCACACGACCCCTAATGGTAAAATTCTTTGGGTCCATCCAGATTTGCTCAAAGATGGACATTGGGTATGGTCCTTGTCCAAGAAGAAGTCCAAGAGTAAGGACAAATCCTACTGTTCCGCCACAGCAATCCCTGAGAAAGATGATGAAGGCATCCCTACCTTATAGCTTTCTGAAGACGAACATGAAGTCTTTGCTACTAGGAGTGGGAACGAATACCAATATAAGTATTCCGAAGCCTCTAATCCAAATGCTAAAACGTTGGCTAAGCTAGGGGTGGTTACAACTCCCCCTGTACCTGCTGAGAGACCCCAGCAACAACCAACTAACAAGCAAAAAGAGAAAGAGCCCCAACGCCAAGAGGTTCAGAACCCGAAGCAGTCTCGATTCAATCGTCCGATTGGAAGAGATAAACCGGGAAGTTCAAGAAACCATACCGCTTCGATGTTATGACTCAGCTAGCTAATATCCCAGCGAGGATAACTCTATACGAGTTATTGTGTCTTTCTAAAGACACTAGGGAGGCCTTACAAAAAGCCTTGGCTGATTCCGATGTATTCCTCACTCAGATCAAGCCAGTCCCCGAAGAGTCGGAGCCACCAAGTCAACATTACAATTTGACGCCTAAGCAGTTCCCTTGTATCACCTTCACCAATGATGACATGCAAATGAGAAACTCGAAGCATGATAGACCTTTGTATTTCACCGGGTACATCGGCTCCAGCGTTGTAAACCGGATCCAAGTCGATCCGGGTTTCGCTATCAGCATCATGTCACTTCGATTGATGTACAATCTTGGAATCACCAGCAAATTAGCTTCGACAGGCACCGTTATCTACGGATTCAATACTAGTGGGTCTAGACCATTGGGTAAAATTCAGGTGAAGTGCTAACTTGGGGATTTAATGTCCAAGATCACGTGCTACGTGATCGATACGGAAACCTCCTATAACTTACTATTCGGTCGACCCTGGATCCATGGTAATGTTATAGTCCTCTCCACCCTCCATCAGCATCTAAAATATGTAGACACTAATAATGAGGTCAAGACGGTGGTCACGGATAAGCAACCGTTTAAAGGGTTAGAAAATTACTTTACTGACTCCCTTCTTTACGGTGCTGTATTCAATACTGAATCATCGACCCAAGGTACGGACAGCTAAAAAGAATCTAATACCGAAGCTGGGTTTGATTACAATAGAGGTTTTGTACTAAACGACATTATACCATTGGTAGTCAATCTTGACGATGGTGAATTGTCAGATGGTAGTTGTAATTGGCAACTTGCCAAAGAAGTAATAAATGACGATTTAAAGTATTTGTCTTGTCTTGATAATGTAATGCATGGGCTGTATGATAACCCCGATATGCATATGCCGCTTTGGTCGTCTTGCATGACGAAAAAGCATGTCCAAGACTCATTTCGAACAACCTTCGTCATTCTTGCTAAGGCAATGGGTGAAAAGGAGTTAATTTTTGGCCGGGGGGGGGGGGGGTATCTCCACCTTCAAATTCATTCTCAAAGAGAAATAGTGACGATGAGAGACATGATCCTCACTTATTCAGATACAGTCAACAATCACGTAACTTCATAAAGAAATGGGGATACAACTTCACACTCGAAGAAGGTCTTTGTTTTGGTCGAGGTCCGCGAGTTCCACCTTGTCCGGCCTATCTACCTAAAGGAAAATTCGACAATTATTATGGCTATAAAAGGGGTCTGGGCTGTCTCTTCATCCGATGACGAATGTTGCTGGCAAGTCATCGACCGATTAGCGAATAAGGACGGATACTCATCCGATTCTTACAATTAGGACTCCAACGTCAGTCTTGGAGAAATATTCAAAGGCCTGATGTCGAATATGGTCATGGTCGATCCCACCACACTAGAGGAAGACGACCAATTGCCAACTTGGGAAGATCTTTGGATCCATCACCTAAATATCCAATACGGTGATGGATTCGAACAAATAGAATCTCCCACCGAAGACAAAGTGGTTTAGGTGAACATAGGCGACGAAGCGAATCCGAAGCCCATATTCGTCAGCGATAGTCTTCCACCAGACGAGAAGGAAAAATTAATTGCCCTCATCAGGGAATACATAGATGTTTTCGCTTGAAATTACAAAGATATGCTAAGACTTGATCCAAACGTGACAGTCTATTACCTTAACATCAAACCGGATGCAAAACCTGTCAAGCAACAGCAAAGACTATTTCGTTCACAAATTATAGAAGCGATCGAGTCTGAAGTTAAAAGGCTAATCGCCTCGGGTTTTATCAGGAAAGAGCAACATCCTGATTGGCTAGCAAATATCGTACCGGTCCTTAAAAAGAACGGGAAAATCAGGATCTGCATCGACTTCAGAGACCTAAACAACGCTTGCCCAAAGGACGATTTCCCTCTTCCGATCACGGATGTTATCATCGACAACATGTGCGGATTCGAGAGAATGTCCTTCATGGACGGGTTTTCGGGTTACAATCAAATCAAGATGTATTCGGACGATGAAAAACATACCGCATTCAGGACACCCTTCGGTGTCTTCTGCTACACAGTCATGCCTTTTGGATTGAAGAACGCATGAGCCACTTATCAACGAGCAATGTCAAAAATTTTTAAGGAACATTTCTGAAAGACCGTTGAATGTTATGTTGATGACCTGGTCGTGAAAAGTCGCAGCAAAGATGACCACATTAAAGACTTGAGGACGATGTTTTATCTCATGCGGAGTCATCAACTGAAGATGAATCCTACTAAGTCTTTCTTAGGAATGTCCAGCGGCAAGTTCCTCGGGTTCGTCGTTACCACAAAGGGTATCCATATTGATCCTGACAAAGTATAGGTGATACATGAATTGCAACACCCAAGAAACCTCAAAGAACTCAGAGGATTGCAAGGGCGATTAGCTTATAGCCGTCGGTTCATCTTGAATTTATCCAGGAAATGCCAATCATTTTCTAAGCTCACAAAAAAGGGCATGTTTTTTTATCTGGGATGAGGCTTGTCAGAAGGTCTTCGAAGATATCAAAACATATCTAGCGAATCCTCCTGTTCTCATTGCACCGAAGTCGGGTAAACCATTTTTGATTTACGTCAAGGCGATGAACCACTCGCTAAGTGCTTTACTCGCATAGGAAGATGACGACAGTCACGAACATGCTGTATATTATCTGATTTGGACTTTGGTAGGCGCCGAATCTCGATATTCGATGATTGAGAAGGAGTGCCTCGCTTTGGTGTTCGCTATTCAAAAGATGCGGCACTACTTGGTTGGACAGACGATCTATGTCATTTCCAATGTCAATCCAGTCCGGGTATTCATGACGCAACCGGCTTTCATGAATTAACGGTTAGCGAGATGAGCCCTGTTATTATCCTAATATGATCTGCACTTCAAATAACAAAAGTCAGTCAAAGGACAAGCGATTTGTGATCTTTTGGCAACTAACCCTACAACGGATGCAGCCGAAACATATAAAGATTTGTCGGATGAAACCCACGAAGTCAACACTACCTCTCATCAACAGGTGTGATAATTATACTTCGATGGTGTTTTCCGAGCAATTTATGTGGCAAGTGCTCCGGGATGTTCTAAAATTTCCTCAGGAGTTGGAGTTGTTTTAGTTTCTCCGGAGAAACATGTGATGCCTAGAGCCTATTCACTCACCGAGTCGTGTTCCAACAACGTAGCCGAATACAACGCGCTATTCATTGGGCTTAGTTTCGCCAAAGAACTAAGAGTCGAGTATCTCGAAGCTTTTGGTGATTCTCAAATGATAGACAACCAAATTCGAGGAGAGTATGAAGTCAGGAATCAGGACCTGATACCGTACCACATGGCGGCCATTGAGATGACATGCTCATTCGAAGAATTCTTCATCGAGTACATTCCACGTCTCCGGAACGCATACGCAGATGCACTGGCAACATTAGTGGTATCTCTGACACAGCCTCCCAACACAGAACAATGGGTCATTGTGAGAACTCACCAACTTTTCATACCAGACTGCGCATTGGACATCAAGGAGGCACACTCGGCCAGAATTGAACTCGAGCTTCGAGATTGGCGATTTCCCATTATTGACTACGTCGTGCATGATATTTTGTTATAAAACGAGACTCGATCCGACGAAGAACGCCGAGATGTTATTATAAAACGACGACCCAAACATTGTATCGTCGCGCATACAACGGTTTGCTACTCCGATGTCTTTTAACCAAAGAGCCAGAGAAAGCTCTCAAAAAAGCGCATGACGGAACATGTGGTGCGCATCAGCCCGGTCCTAAGCTCTGCGATCGTCTAAGAAGAATGAGATATTATTGGTCAACCATGTCAAAGACGCAGTTGAGTACGCTCGACGATGCCACGCATGTCAAATACATGCGGATTATATGCATCAACCCTCAGAGCACTTACACCATTCGGTCACTTCACGGCCATTCGAAACATGGGGAATGAATATCGTTTGTCCTATTTTTCCACCGTCAGCCAAAGATGATCGTTTCATTTTGACAATCACCGATTATTTCTCAAAGTGGATCGAAGCAGTTCCACTCAAAGAAGTAAAGACAAGTGACGTCGTCAAATTCATCAAACACCATATTATCTACCAATACGGTATTCCAAGACGAATCGTACACGACAACAACCCTCAGTTTGTTAGCAATGCATTCATCAAATTCTGTGGAAAGTTCATAATTCAAGACGTCTCGTCAACGATATACAATCCCACGGCGAACGGATTAGCTGAAGCATTCAACAAAACCATTATTAAAATTCTGTCAAAGCTCGTGAGGAACAATAAACGAGAGTGAGATGACAAACTCGGCGAAGCTCTCTGGGCATATCGCACCACAGTCCGCACGCCTACCGGAGCAACTCCGTATTCTCTAGTGTATGAATACGAGGTTGTACTTCCTTTGAAAATCTAAATTCCGTCCCTCTGTATTACCCTAGCAATGGGGATGACGACGGAGGAACAACATCAGAAACGTCTCGAAGAACTTGAGATGTTAGATGAAAAGCGTCTAGAGGCTCAACAACAAATTACACACATGGCCAGAATCGCCCAAGCCTCGAAGGTGCACCATCAAGAGGCTCTTCACAAGAGCTTATCGGAGAAAGAGGCCCACATGGCGAACTTACGGGAGCAGCACACTCAGATACACATTGATATGAGTAGTCTTGCTATTGGTGTTCGTGACACCGAAGAAGCCGTTATTCGTACGGAGACTGAGCTAGCCCAGAAGAAGGCTCAATTAGCTCAAGATATGGATGTCATAAAAGGGCTTCAACTTCAAACTGACTAAGTCTTTAAGAATTTCTGTAGTGCACTCCAAGCTCCTGAGGGAAATTCGGAAAGAGATTGCTGCTGCAGCGTCTGTTGAAGAAGAGCTTATGTAAAACCCCAAAATTTTTGAATATTTTATAATAAATAATAATAAATATGTTAAATTATGAAAAATGATATTTATTAATGTTTGAGTATGCTAGGAATTGATTTGAGATCAATTCAATGTATATATGTGAATATAGAAGTGATATCATGCACACGTGCACGGGTATGAATCTGGCAAAAACGACCAGTTAAAAGTATATGTATATTACAACCGAAGCAGTTGTAATCTGAAAAACTTAAAAGATCAAAGTTGTAGGTCTCTTCAAGAGCTTTCCAACAAATCTTATATCACCTCATTCCGAGGTTGGACCTGAACGTTATGGTCAAAATACCGAATGTTGTTTTTCTAGTCAGACTAGGTTTTCTGGTTCGGGTTAAACATGTTTGTTTCGGGTTTGTTTTTTTAAATACCTGTGTTTTTCACAAAAATTTCTTTTTTATTATCATATCTATGAACCTTAGCAGTCACCCTCTCCCCTCAAAAACCCTAGATCTTTTTCTTATTAATTTTGAGAGTTTTGTGAAGCACAATACCGACACGAGGGTGAGATCTTCGACATGTGACAAGGGAGAACGGGTCGTTTGTGCTCATGGATTACTTGATGTTTATTTCAGAGGCTTAGAACGACATTTGAGGCAAGATTATCTTCATCCAAACACATCCCCATAGTTAAATAACTAGTTTAGATGTTTAATATGTGTTTTTATGTTTAAATCTTAACTTGTGATGTTAAAAATCAGATTTTTTTTGATGTTAAAACTTAAACCAATGCTAGATTAGTAATCTTTTCTTGCTGTTTATGATAGTATCATGATCATGATCATTAGTGTTATTCATAATTTTGTTTATATATGAGAAATTTAAGAGATGTACTAAATATATATTTTCTACAGAAAACTACAACACTTGTATAATCTTTAACTGAGATTTTGAGATAGCAAATAAACTCTAAATTTAACCAAACTAGTTCCAAATGAAAGCTATATGTATCTAGTTTCTAAAACAGAAAACCATTCTTAAACAGAGTTTGTATAGAGAAAGATATATTCTTTTTACTAACAACATGTCCTGCAGAAAAACTGCTGCACATGTGTAATCTTTAACTGAAGATTTGGGATAACAAATAAACTCCAAATTGAACCAAACTTATGACAATTGAAAGATGTGTGAATCTAGTTTTCAAAACAGAAAACCATTTCTAAAAATAGTTTTCCTAGTGAAAGATATGCTCGTTTTACTAATAGAAGGCCCGTCTGTTTTCCTACTCGTTTTGTGGAGCTGTGTTGCGATATTTTGAGATGCGTTCGCGGAGTTTTGAGACGCTTGATGTTACACGTATAGTCATGAATATGTTGTGTTACGCATTTGAAAATCTCAATGGGATTATGATGAGTTTTGATTTGATCATATTTAAATTAGATATTATTCATACACTCATTGGATATCGTTAATGAGCACAGCTCAATATTATATAGAATAGTTCATCGATAAACCAGATATACACAATTTATGCATAAGATGGATATCGTTGATGAGCCCAGTTCAGTGCTACATGAGGTAGTGCGTCGATATTCCATATGTACAGGCTATTGAGTCGGGTTTGGATGCTTTGTATAGTAGCCTGTCCGCACTAGTGTGCGATGAGGCTTGTGAGTTGTATAGTTATGAGACTTGTGAGGCTATCTATTTGGATACCTATATGGTAGGTCGTTCCACACTCAGGTTACGTGCTGAGATCGCGATGAGACTAATGAGCCATGTACACTATTCAAGACACTTACATGATAGTCCGTTGCTTTGAGATTATTGATTAATAGCCTGAGTCTTTGGCGAATGCCAGATATGTTTATGACTCATTACTGAGATATATGACGGAGGTACTTTACTATTGAAAGTACGCGTGACTTTGTGCTGATATTTATCTTACCCTCCCAGTGACAGTGGAAGATAATATAAATACGATATTAGGAAAGTGTTTACTTCATGTATTACTTTATTCAGGAAAGTGTTTACTTCATGTATTCAAGACACTTACAGGATAGTCCGTTGCTTTGAGATTATTGATTAATAGCCCGAGTCTTTGGCGAATGCCAGATATGTATATGACTCAGTACTGAGATATATGACCGATGTACTTCGCCCTTGAAGGTACGCGTGACTATGTGCTGATATTTATCTTACCCTCCCAGTGACAGTGGAAGATAATATAAATACGATATTAGGAAAGTGTTTACTTCATGTATTGCTTTATTTCATTCTTAGGTCGGGTCCAATGATTAGCGATTCACAATTTGAGACATATGATATATACATGAGGGTTTTCTTGTTTGGATTATTTCGCTCGACGTACTAGTCTCGTGTTGTAGATTTCTAATTATTGATCTCATTTAGATTGTTTATCTCTAGTTCGGTATTAATCTTTAGGCATCTGTAATTTGAGACATATGGTATATACATGAGAGTTTCTTTGTTTGAATTATTTCGCTCGACGTACTACGTCTCGTGTTGTAGGTTTCTAAATGTTAATTCTATTTTGATACGGGGAAAAAATAATCCAGGTAGACTATACTTAATAGATAGAGTCTTCACTCTATCTAGTAGCTCTTCCCCTGGGGGCGGATGAAGGTAATTTTGTTGTAGCGCTCTGACGTTCTTGTTGTCATTCTTTTTCTTTTAAATTTCTTTTCAGGTAGTTCGGAGTTTTGGAGAGCCGCAGGGTGACGGGGTTCTTGCATAGTCACCGTCGCGTATTTTTACTTGTAGATACTCCACTGTAGTTTTGAGTTTTATCCAGACATTAGAGTTTTATTTTCATATTGTAAAGACAGTGTACCTTAGTACAATTTTTAGTTGATTCATGTTAAGACATTTTTATTATTCAGATATCAGATGTATTATAGTTGATACATGATTTTTTATTTATGATATATCTCTTCTATATCATGTCTATTATATTTATTCCCTTTATTTTGCTTGTTTTGTACCTGCACTTATATTTGGTTCCACTAGAGGATATTGCTGTGATTGGTGAAACGTGTTTATGCACAATGTGGGTGCATGACAGGTTTGACATCTCTGGTTTTACCTTGGACTACAGCCTTGTGTGAACCAAGGGGCGTCACAGCTTAGGAGGGAGATTGCCGAACAGGTCCGAGCAGCTCACGAGATGAAGCTATCTGCGCTTAAGTCTAAGCTCAGATGATTCAGATTGATGAACCCTGACACTTAAGTCTTATATTGTTTTTAGCTGGGGATAGGAATTTTTGTATCATTTTCATACCAAGTATTGTCACTCTGTATTAGATTAACAATATTGAATGAAAGTGATATCATAATGCTTTTCATTGCCTTTTCCTCATTTTTGATTTATGACAAAGAAAATATTAAAAGTGCTATCAGTGTAATGTTATCTTAACATAAGTTCGAAATTCTCTTATAACTACTTAGAATAATTCTAAAAAATTTCAATCGTCTGAGGTGTACTGTTAACTTAGTGTACTATTAACTTAATGATATACAAAGTAGGAAAACGAAACAATTATTCCCTATTGAAACAAATTCCGAATAGGTAACCCCAAGCCCGACTTGGCTGAAGATTGAGAGAAAAGGGGGCTTCATGGACTATGGAAAGTATTTCTTAAGAAACTTTCCGTTAATTGGCATCATGAGCCTGTCGTCTTTTTGATCGATGAGGCGATAAGCTCCATTCGAATAGACTGATTCTATTACGAAGGGCCCTTCCCACTTGGGAATGAACTTCTCTTTGGTCTTGTGTGTCATAACCATGGGTCGTCTGATGGCTAAGATCAAATCGCCTTTCTTGAAAATCCGTTCTTTAACCTCTTTGTTGCAAGCTTTAGAAATATGAGCTTGATATAACTCGATCTGCTGCTGAGATTGGAGTTGCTTGTCATCTAAAACCTCAAGTTCCTGAAGGCGCAGTCGATGTTTCTTATCCTCTGTCATTCCGATCGTGATGACAACTCTCAGGGAAGGGATTTGGATTTCCAATGGCAATACAGCTTCGCAGCCATATACCAAAGAGAACAGAGTGACTTTTGTAGGGGTCCTCATCATCGTGCGATAGGCCCACAAACATTCGCTAAGTCTTTTATCCCAATTGCGTCGGCTCTTGTTAAAAGCTTCTGCGAGGTCATTTGCTGATGGATAGTATGCCATAGATGCAACACTTTAGATTCTAAACTTGTCACAAAATCTCTGAAATTCATACCTGACAAATTGTGTTCCGTTGTCGTAGATTATTCGTCTTAGGACTCCAAAAGTGGTAGATGACCTGATGCTTGATGAATTTGATCACATTCGAAGTCATTTCTTTCAATGGGACTACTTTTGCCATTTGGAGAAGTAATCGGTTATGGCCAAAATGAACCGATGTCCTTTGATCGTTAGAGGAGAGATTGGTCCCACGATATCCATTCCCTACATCTCGAATGGTCAGGGCGCAGATGTCGGATGTAAATTCCCTAGGGCTTGATGAATGAAGTCGCCATGGATCTGACACGCGTGACAACGTCTAGCATAGTCAACTGCGTCTGTAAACATCTTTGGTTATAATAACCAATTCGTCAGAGGCGGTCTCCCAATTTAATTGCGAGTTGATGAGCTCCACATATCCCCCATGAGCTTCCCTAAGAACCTCTTTTGCTTCCTTCCTAGAAAGACAACGAAGCAGAACTCCATCATGTGATTTACGATACAAAGTTTGAGAAACCGCGTCGTAGTAGAATCGGAGAGCCTTTCGTTTGATAGCGGTCGCTTTCTTGAAATTGTCAGGAAAAATTCCGTATAAGACATAGTCGATATACGGGAATCACCAATCCATGGGTTCAAACTCCATTATAGTTGTGCAGACATCTTCTGACATCATCTCGTCTAATTGTTTACCTAAATGAAGTTTGGGGTAATACAATTCGCGTCCCATGACAGAAATTGTTGTTTCAGCCCCTGGTGGCAATGCTAATGAGGTTATCAGTGAGGCTAAGGCATCTGCATAGGTGTTCCAAGCTCGTGGAATATATCCAATGAAGAAACCTTTGAACTTCCGAGCTTGTTCCAACATTGCAAATAGTATGGGAGCAGGTCTTCATTGTGCACTTCATATTTTCCTCGGACTTGATTTACGATGAGTTGAGAGTCACCATAAGCCTCGAGATGTCGAATGTTAAGCTCTTCGGCGAATTGCATCTCTAATAGTAGAGCATTATACTCTGCTACATTGTTGGTGCAGGGTTCGATTAGGGAAAATCCTCTTGGAATCACGTGATCATTTGGGGAAATGAATATCACCCCTACTCCGACGGTGATCGATCCATGCGGGTTTGCTCTGGATGCACCATCAAAGAATAATTTCCACACTTGTACACCTTCTTGGGTCGCACAAGCTTCGGCTATTTCTTTAGGCAAGTCTTCATACAACTTAGATGATCCTGGTATCGGATGATCGGCTAGGAAATTCGTCAGAGCTTGACCTTTAACAACATTCTGGGACATGAATTGCATGTCATACTGTGACAGGAGAATTGTTCATTTATGAATTGTTTGTCCAACTAGGTAATGTCGCATCTTTTGAAAAGCGAATACCAAGGAGAGACATTTGTTTTCTACCGGATTATATCGGTGGTCAGCTCCCATCATGGTCCTACTTAGGTAGTAGATTGCTTGCTTCTATCATTGGTCATTGTTCTGGGCTAACAAAGCTCCCAGGGAATGATCCATGGCTAGCAGGAACTGTTTTCCCGATATTGGGGCCACAAGGACTGACGGTTGAGTGAGGTATCTCTTAATCTCCTCAAATGCTTTTTGGCAGTCTCAATCCCAAACGAAGGATACTCCTTTCTTCATGATCTTAGAGAAAGGTTAGCATCATCCCAAGAGGTTGGAGATGAATCTCCGAATGTAAGCCAATCTACCTTACAATCCTCGGAGCTCTTTGAGATTCTTCGGAGGTGGCATGTCTTGAATGGCACGCATTTTTTCTGGGTCAAGAGAAATTCATTTGGACGTAACTATAAACCTAGGAATTTTCCACTAGAGACCCCAAGAAAAGATTTTCCCGAATTCATCTTCAGCTGATGTGCTCGCATAATGTCGAACATTATTTTCAAGTCTGTAAGATGATCTTCTTTGTGTTGATTTTTTACTGCTATGTCATCAACGTAACATTCAATCTTCTTACGTAAATGTTTGTAAAAGATTGCATTCATTGCACGTTGGTAGGTTACACCTGTATTTTTTAATCCAAAGGGCATCACTCTGTAGCAATACACCCCCAGTGGCGTTCTGAAAGCAGTATGCTTTTCATCCTCAGGATACATCTTGATTTGATTGTACCCAGAGAATCCATCCATGAAAGACATCCTCTCATATCCGCAAGTGTTGTCGATCAAGACATCAGTGATGGGAAGCGGAAACTCGTCTTTTGGGCATGTCGGGTTGAGGTCACGAAAGTCAATACATATCCGGACCTTATCGTTTTTTTGGGCACATGAACAATGTTGGCTACCCAATCAGGGTGTTGTTCCTCTCTAACAAAGCCTGAGTCTATAAGCTTTTCAACTTCCGACTCAATTGCTTCCATGATTTCTGGGTAAAACCGACGTTATTGTTGTTTAACTGGTTTTGCATCCAGATGAATGTTAAGCCGGTTCATAGCCACTTTTGGGTTAAGATCAGGCATGTCTTCATAACTCCAAGCAAAGATGTCTATATACTCTCGAATGAGAGATATAAGATTTTCTTTCTCGGATGGTGATAAGCTTTCGCTTATAAAAATAGGTTTGGGATCTGATTCATCTCCCATGTTGACTTGGATCACATTATCTTCGGTGGGCGGCTCACGCTGTTCAAAACGCATACCCCACAAGATGTTAAGGCGCTTGATCCAAGGGTCGTTGATCGATTCGATCAATTCTTCGTCACACCCTGTGTCTTCATCTAGGCAACTAGTCAAAACCATATTCACGGTCAAACTTTTAAAGAAGGCTCCAAAGCTAATGTCGGATTCCCATGATGGCGTCCCAGATGAATGGTCTTGACACAGACAATCACCGGTTTCATCTTCTGAAAGGAAAAGGGTTGTGACATAACCCACACATCTTCTATTCTTCTGATAATAGTCAGGAGGTTTTCCTTCGGGAGTGAGAGATATTCGAACGGGCGTTCGCCTTTCTTTCCTGAAGTTTAACCCATTTTTCTCGTTAAAATTGTAACCCATTCGTTTCATCAAGTAGATGGAATTGGGTTCGTGGTAATGGAATTGAGAAACCCCATCATCTTCTTCTGAACTGAGAGAGGAAAAAACAGGGAAAAATATCCCTTTAAAATAATAATTTAATATTTAGAATACTAGAAAATTTATTCAAATCAATATTGAAAATTTATGATCAAAATAATAATAATAATAACAATAATGAATAATTAAATATTAATTTAAAAAGTTTTACCGAACAATTAAATTTATAATTAACAAAACCATTAAAATAATATAAAATCGTATTTTAAAATCATTGAAATTTCTAGAAAAAATTAGGAAAAAAAATAAAAATACTCTTTTTAAAATAAGATTTTAATATTTAAATACTAGAATTTTTTAAAACTCGTATTAGAAATTTATGATCATTACATCCTACCCTCCTTAAAAAAAATTCCGTTCTCGGAATTTAAAATAAGGGTGATGTACAAAGAACCCAAAGGCAGAAATATAGAACGAGAGACTCACTTCAACTCGTATAGAGAAGGATTCAGGATAAACTGTATGTCCATTAGCAAATGGGAACGTAATACAAGAACGATATAGATAAAATACAAGATATGACAACTAAGATTCAGGAAATAGATTAGGGTATCGTTGTTGCATCTCAGACTCAGTCTCCTAAGTCGACTGTCAGGAGAATCTGGGTGTCACATCACACGAACAAGTGTGACGGTCTTGTTCTAGAGAGTCTTCTCTCTTCGGTCCAGAATTGCCACAGGCTGCTTCTCGTATGTCAAATCAGGTCACACCTCAATCTCCGAGAATTCTATGATATGACTCGGATCTCCGACATATCTCCGTAACTGAGAAACATGGAATACGTCATGCACTCCAGCCAATGCGGGTGGTAATGCAAGTTGATACGCTACTTCTCCAACTCTTTCTAATACATTGAAAGATCTCACATATCGCGGACTCAACTTGCCACGCCTTCCAAAGCGAATGGTACCTCGGTTGGGGGAAATCTTTAGGAACACATGATCTCCTGGCTGAAACTCCAAGTATCGACGCTTTGCATCAGTCTAATGCTTGAATCAGTCCTACACTATGCGAAGTCACTCCCGAATGATCCTGACAGCATCAACTGACTTGGAAATCAATTTGGTGCCAAAAATCTCTCGCTCACCAACGTCGTCCCAACTCAAAGGAGAGCGGCACTTCCTCCCATACAATGACGCGAAAGGAGCCATTCCCATGTTAGTCTGGAAACTGCTGTTGTATGCAAGCTCCACCAGATGCAGGTGATCTTCCCACGATCTGTGAAAGTCAAGCATACAAGCTCTAAGCATATCCTCCAAAATCTGAATGGTCCTTTCCGATTGTCCATTGGTCTGAGGGTGATAATATGTGCTGAAACTGAGGCTGGTCCCAAGACTCGCCTGCAAACTCTTCCAGAACTCTGAAGTAAATCGGGTATCGCGGTCCGAGACGATGCACACTGGAACTCCGTGCAATCGTACGATCTCCTACAATACTAGGGATTTACTAAAATTCTTGGGAAAAGGAACTCATCAAAATATATAGAGATAAATATTTTACCTCCATGTATCTCTGTGCAAGATGCTCTGTCGACTATCCCACTCGGAATGGAATAAAGTGAGCCGATTTGGTTAATCGATCTACGATCACCCAAACAACATTATTCTGTCTAGTGCTCCGAGGTAAGCCAGTAACGAAGCCCATGGTACGTGTTTCCACTTCCACTCCAGAATAGGCAAGGGCTGCAGCAGGCCTGCGATGCACTGATGCTCTGCCTTCACCTGCTGACAGACAAGGCACTTCGCCACACTGCGAGCAACGTCTCTCTTCATACCACGCCACCAAAAATTCTGCTTCAGGTCCTTGTACATCTTCGTGCCTCCTGGGTGAATAGAGTACGGTGAGCTGTGAGCTTCCCGTAATAATTCCTCTCGGACATCTCCTTCTGGCATGCAGATACGACTCCCAAATCGTAATGACCCGTCCTCGTGGATATCAAATTCTGGCCAAAGACCAACTATTACTAACTCCCTACATCTCTAAAGAAATACATCATCTGACTGTGCAACCTTGATTCGCTCGACCAATGTCGATTGAATCTGAAGGCTCTGTAGGCTGTCTAAAAATCACAATAGATAGCTTATCCCCTATCAAACACCGATGATGGAAGTTACAATCTGACGACTTCCAGAATGCTATAATCAGAGGACTTTCACGTAGATTGCTGAAGGTTACAATCTGACGACCTTCACGACAACCGATGAGAGCTCTAGTTCAATAGCATTCACAATCAACATCGGGAGTTACAATCTGACGACTCCCATATTCTCAAGGAGCCAAGACGAAGATTGTAAGACAATGATCTTTGCAACGCTATGACAAAAGAGATTATAATCTCTTCAAGGCAAGACGCGGAGGTCCTCCCCGTGTAACAACATCAAAACGCGGAGGTCCTCCCCGTGTGCCAACAGTAAAACACCAGGGTCGAACCCGCGTTACAACATTAAAACGCCAGGGTCGAACCCGCGTTACAAACATTAAAACGCCAGGGTCGAACCCGCGTTACAACAAGTGAAACGCGAGCGACCCTCGCGTTCTGGATGTTCAGCCAACACCCAACCTCGCGTCTCATTTCTAAGACGCGAGTTTAGGGTCCTGAACGCCAACGTGGGCGTTTGACTCGTTCAAACACGAGCTGAACGGTTGCAGGAACCATTTTCCCCACGATCTGAGGAAATCACGCCCACTTAGGAGCGGATTTAGAGGGCAGTTACACCCCCTTAATCCCCTATAAAAGGGAGTAAACTCAACTGAGTTAAAGGTTGGAATTTCCTGGCTCGGATCAACCATTGAAGGCTGGCTTTTTGGATCTGGGAGTCGGCAGCAGAGAAGAATCCTTGGAGCATTTCTGGAGCTTGGGAGATCTGCAACAAGAGCTTTTTCATCATCCTTGGCTTATCAACCGAACTTTCGGTTCAAATCAACTCTTTTTCAAGAGTTAAAACTCTTCCAGAGTTATCAACTCATCAAAAGTTTCAAACTTACCACGCAAGTTCTCCACAACGTCAAATCGTGAGGAGAAGATATCGTTCCAGTGAATCAAGACCTTCGGATCATCAACGGAGAGCAAACTCGACGCGAGCATTCGAGGGAGGCACTCCATCGCCACCGTGAAGAACCCAGTTTTAAACAAAGGAGAAAACCAAATTCGTTTTCTTCTCTTTTGTATTCGAGTTGTAATCGGAATTAAAGGAATTCAATTCAATTTTCTTTTGTTCTTTTCATTGTAATTTTCCTACAAACAGGCTCATCAAAGAAGCGGTGACTCCTAGAAGTACAGCTTCTATACTCATATCACTCACTTCCTGCTGAAGTCTCCACTGAGCTGTGAGGGTCATGATCACCGGCAAATGGCTCAAAGCGTCCGGCACCACATTGACCGTACCAGGGTGGTACTGAAGATCGATGTCGTAGTCTGCCATCAGCTCTAACTATATGCGCTATCTCATGTTGAGCTCCTTCTGCGTGAAGATGTACTTCAAGCTTTTGTGGTCAGTGAACACCTTCGTTTGCTCTCCCAACAAATAACGTCTCTAAATCTTAAGAGCAAAAACCACAACTGCTAACTTGAGGTAGTGGGTAGGGTAATTCTGCACATGCTTCTTCAACTGACGAGAGGCATACGCTACCACATGACCATCCTACTGGAGAACGCATCCCAATCCTCTGCCAGATGCGTCACAGAACACTTCGAAGTTCCCACTCTTGTCTGGTATTGTCAAGACCAAGGCTGAGATCAGTCGAGACTTCAACTCCTCGAAAGCCTGCTTACAAGCGTTGGACCAGACAAAACTAATATCCTTCCTCGTAAGTTGCGTCATCGGCTCTGCGGTCTTCGAGAAATTCTTGATGAAGCGTCGATTGTACCTAACTAGCCCCAGGAAGCTCTTAATATCAGATACTGTCCTAAGGGTAGGCTAATCCCTAACAGCAGATACCTTCTCCGGGTCCACAGATATACCGTCTCCTGACACCGCATGTCCTAGAAACGCGATACGATCTAGCCAGAACTGACACTTACTGTACTTGGAGAACAACCGATGCTCTCTCAGGGTCTGCAACACGTACCGCAAATGTTCTGCATGCTCCGCTTCACTCTTGGAGTATACTAGGATATCGTCAATAAAAACCTCTACAAACTTGTCCAGCACGTCGTAGAACACCAGATTTATCAAGTTCATGAATGTAGCCGGTGCGTTAGTCACACCAAATGGCATCACCAAGAACTCATAGTGTCCGTATCTCATCCGAACGTAGTCTTAGGAACATCAGAGTCTTTAACTTTCACCTGGTGATATTCGCTCCGCAGATCCAGCTTAGAAAATTCTCTCGATCCTCCTAACTGGTCAAAGATATCATCGATACGAGGAAGATGATACTTATTCTTCATTTTCACAACATTCAACTTTCGGTAGTCGATGCACTTCCGCTTGGATCCATCCTTCTTATTCACAAGCAATACAGGTGCTCCCCAGGTCGATACACTAGGTCGTATCAAACCTCTCTGCATAAGATCATCCAACTGAGTCCGAAGCTCGACCAACTCAGCCGGAGGCATACGATAAGAGGTCTTGGAGATCGGGGCAGTACCAGGCTTCACTTCTATGGAAAACTCGATCGCCCGATCTAGTGGCAACCCATCAATGTCATCGGGGAATACATCTTCAAATTCTCGAACTACAATTAGCTTTTTAGATTCCACCGACATGGTGGCAAATGACGCCTCCTTCGGTCTAACTCTGTGCTTCACAGGTCCGGCCGAGATACTGCCATTGAGGAATTCATACCTCGGGTGATCCGGTATCTCAAATACCACACTCCGATAGTGACAATCGATAGTGGTGAAGAATATCCCCAACCAATCCATTCCAAATACTGCTTCGATGTTTGGCAAATCAATCACTAGGAAATCTACAAAGAGCTCTCTCCCGCCGATGACCACCGGGCATGCTTCATAACCATTGTATGCTACTAAAACACTACTGCCAGTGTTGATATTCCAACACGTAGTCAGAGGAGTTATAGGAAGAGAGTGGGTGGTCGCGAAGCGACGAGATAAGTAGCAATGGGAAGCTCTTGAGTCAAAAAGTGATAAGGCAGGAATAAAAAAAACAAGAACCTTGTCTAGTGCAGAAGAAGAAGAACACAATTAAGTTAGCATTCATAAACAAATCCTATCATAATATCATCAGGCAATACTAATTAAGGAAAAATCATATGCAAGAAAAACTGAGAATGAACAACTCTTACCAGTAATGACCTGGTCATTTGCCTCAGCTTTCATAGCTGTCATCATGAATGTTTGACGCTGTTGTTGCTGTCTTCGCTCCTTCTAAAAAACCTAGCTGTGCGGAGGGAGAGGCCCTGCTCGGGGATAGGGTCCCTGTTAAACTAGTGCTACTAGGGCAGGTCGAGGTAGGGCTGCAAGAGCTACCCGAACTGGAGGTAGGGGAAAGCGGGCCTGCTGTCACTGTTGATAGTCCTGAGTGACATGGTCGAGGGATCCACAAGTATAGCACAGACGAAGACACCTGCGGCATTCTTGCTGCGTATGCCCAGGGTGGCCACAATAGAAACACTTTACCGATGGTTGGTTGCGAGTCTGCACTCCAGGACACTGATAGGGGTGGCCCTGAGGAAGTGGTTTTCACTGGGAAAACTAATGTCTTTGCGGAGCCTGCTGCTGCTTCGGAGGGGGATGCTTAACATTCTGGGCTGGGGCCACTGGTGGTCTGTTGTGGACTACATGCGGATCTTCGGATTCCTTCTGAATGCTCTCGATCTCGTGAGTTGCGTCCAGCACGGCATCATGAGTCGCAAGTGCCCTACTAGCCAGAGAAAATCTGATGTACTTATCCAGACCCTTTTGGAACTGATGCTTCCTAATGGTAGGGTCGGTAACTAGGTGAGGAGCATACCCGCTAAGAGAGGAGAACCCAGCCTCGTACTCATCAACTGATCGACCTCTCTGCTTGAGCTCGACAAACTGATGAAGAAGCTCGTCTCTGGCAGACTGGGACAAAATACTTCCTGTTGAAGCGCTCCATGAATGTCTCCCATGAAATCGGCCTCATAAGATGGGTCTTCTCGGCCGTTCACCAAATCCGTGCAGTATCAGTGAACTGGACATCCATAAGATCTACCCACTCTACAGGAGCAATACGGGTCACCATGAGAATGGTCTCGGTAACCTTGAGGAACTCCTATGCTGCTAGAGGTCCGCCAGCACCCGAGAAGGAAGGAGGTCGCATGTACTGAAATTCCCTAACACCAGGCTCTGTGCGAGGGGGAGGCTGGTGAGGCTCCCACTGCAATTGCCCAGCCAGATGCTGCTGATTCGTTGCCAATCTCTGAATCATTGCCAGGATTTGGCGCGAGTCCACTTCGGGCGGCGGGTTACTACTACCGGACGGGTTACCGTTGCTACGTGTACCCACCATAGTTCCGAAAGAAAGGCGAGAATCAAAACCGTTAGAGGAAGAATAAGAAAATTAGAGTCAAAATGGAAATTGAGTAAGGTAAGGATGAAAATTATTTATCAAGATAATAAGATAAGTGTATGTAGGAAAATTGCAATGAAAAGAACAAAAGAAACTTGAATTGAATTCTTTTAATCCCGGTTACAATTCGATTACAAAAGAGATTAAAACGAATTTGGTTTTCTCCTTTGTTTAAAACTGGGTTCTTTAAGGTAGCGATGGAGTGCCTCCTTCGATTGTTCGCGTCGAATTTGCTCTCCGTTGACGATCTGACCGTCTCTTATCTCGTGGGAACGATGAACTTCTGTGGGAAGTTTTATATATAACTCTTTAACGAGTTTAAGAACTCTAGTTAGAACTCTGTGAATAGAGTTGTTAGAACCGAAAATTCGGTTAATGACCAAGCAAATATTCTGTTGTTGAAAAATCCTTCTCAGATTTGATCTCCTGAATTTGATTCAAAAATCTTATCTCCAAAGATTTCGTCTCTCTTGTCTCTCTGTGCGGTTGAGATCCGAATCGCCTCCAAACCTATACGGTTTGGATGCTGAAGAATCCCTTGGCTCACTCTTTCGTTCCAAAAAGCCAGCCCTTAACTCAGTTGAGTTTGTTGAGTTTTTATAGAGGGATAAGAGCTGTAACTGCCCTCTAAATCCTCTCCTAAGTGGGCGAGATTTCCTCAGATCGTGGGGAAAACGGTTCTGAAACCGTTCAACTCATGTTTGAATGAGTCAAACATCCACCTTGGCGTTCAGGACCCTAACCTCACGTCTTAGAATTGAGACGCGAGGTTGGGTGTTGGCTGAACACCAATGAACGCGAGGGTCGCTCGCGTTTGATTTGTTGTAGCTTGGAAACGTGGGGGTCGATGTTTGGTTGAATCCCACGTACGCGAGGATCGCTCAAGTTTAGCTTGTAATTTGGAAACGCGGGGGTCGCCTGCACCTCCAGAATTGTAACGCGGGGATGATTTTCGCGTTTTAAAAGAAGTTGGTTGACTTGTACCCTCTTCTGTAAAGCATTGCAAGGACCGTCGTTCAGTAATCCTCGCTTAAGCCGTTGTGGGGTGTGAAAGTCGTCAGATTGTAACTCTCACTATAGATTGTGAAGACCGCTGAATAGAGTTTTCATCAGCTGTTGGAAGCGTCGTTGAATTGTAACCCTTCTCGATCTGTATGAAAAGTCCTCCATTTGCGACCTTCGTTTGTTAGCACGAAAGCTATCTGATTGTAGCTTTCATTGTTGGAACTTGACGGGAATCAATCATCCCTAGTGACTTTTAGACGAATATTTGCCCACAGCTCTCTACCAAGCAACTCACCAACTAAGTCCAACCTTTTATTTCTGAAATCATTACACTGCTCATCAGCATCTCTAATAGTTGCTAATATAATATTGGTCATGTTGTTGTCGCAACCATCAAGATCAATCATCTCAAACATGAGGTCGTGTTTGTAGCGATTATAATGCTGCGGATGCAATGATTTAGAAATCTCTTCTGTTTCGATTGTAAGGATGAATTCCGCTTCTCGATTTGAAGGAACCATTGCCTTGTAATCTCGTGGGGATCAGCTATCTATTGTGATTTTTAGACAGCCTACAGAACCCCCTCTAAAGTTTTTGAAAGTTCGCGGTTGACTGGGACGAATTTTCGAAATACTTTGGATCCTAAAATTTCGTGGATTGATTGTCCACTCCATCTGATCTGAAGACATAGCGAAACTGGTTGTCAGAATGTTGAGATGTTGCTTCCTCGAACTAAACAATACAGCTTTTGAGCTTTGATGACAATGCAGGATGAAGCACGCTCCAAATCTAGTCTGATGGTTTCAGCATTGCTGATTGTAGTCTGCCTACACCCATCTAACAGACTCCCCAGTGGAGTCACCTGTTGTTTCTTGATTTTGGTAATTTTGATGGCTGACCACAATTTTCCTCCATTTATATGAGGTCGCGTCAGGTTCCTTGTTGATCATAACGAGTGGGTGAACACTGTG
The DNA here is from genome assembly GCA_022839385.1 of Asparagus kiusianus. Classification (NCBI taxonomy): domain Eukaryota; kingdom Viridiplantae; phylum Streptophyta; class Magnoliopsida; order Asparagales; family Asparagaceae; genus Asparagus; species Asparagus kiusianus. The sequence goes on from BQKN01066072.1 coordinate 361,052, forward strand.
TCTGAGAGTTTGAACGCGTAGGTGAACCTCGCGTTTGGAATCTCAACCAACTCGAACGCGAGGGTCGAGTTTGGGCGGGATTCTAGCCTCAAATCCCGTCCGTTAAGATTTAACAGCTCACAGCTGTCTATAAATAGACCGCTGGAGGTCAAATCAAGAGTCATTCGACTCTTCTTGAAACTCTAACGAAAAATTTCGTTCTCATCTCCGGCGAACACTATTCCTCTTCTCCTCTGACTAGAATTCCATGGCGCCCAAGAAGACTGTCTCTCGTCCCTCCAGGTCCAACGCTGCTGCGGCTCAGGGGTCGGCGCCGTCGGCCGGTGGCGCTGCTGCTCAGGCGAACATGCCGCCTCAACTTCCTTTGATCGGTGGTGAGTATGACCTCCGTGGTCATTAAAACTTTCTTCGGCAAGTTCTGTTCTTTGGACCAACGAGGAAACTCGTTTCGATAACGCGGGGCTGGACTCCGTCGTTTGGTATTTTTGACGAGGGGTTCGACCTCCGCGTCTTGCATTATTGACGCGAGGTTCGACCTTCGCGTCTGACATTGTTTACGCGAGGTTCGACCTTCGCGTCTGAACTTTGTTGACGCGAGGTTCGACCTTCGCGTCTGAACTTTGTTGACGCGAGGCTCGACCTTCGCGTCTGAACTTTGTTGACGCGAGGCTCGACCTTCGCGTCTTCAGTCTTCAAATCAAGTTTGACCTCTGCGTCTGAGATCTAACTTTTTTCCTTTGTTTTTGCAGTGCGTCATACTGCTGAGCCTCTTCCCTTTCGCCATCATTTTGGACATGAAGGTGGTGTGGATATTAACATAACCTTCAACCTACGTGAAGAACTCCCAGTTTTCCGAATCAAGGATAAGAATCGCGCGGAATTGATCACCCAGGCTTCTCCCAAAACTCTTAGGATATTGGTTACGGATGCTCGATTTGAGAATCTGAGCCGTAAGCCAATAGTTAAACCTGGATTCCTCTTCAGGGATTATATTGACTTCGAGGCCAGCACTGCCTATGATGGGGACTATAAGTGGTTGTGGAAAGTTGGGGACCGCAACCTTTTCTTGCCCAACATGGAGAGGATGTTCCCCATATCCTACTTCCAATGCACTTCTGTCCCAAGGCATATGGATTGGCCTCTGGTGAAGGATCAGGATGGAGTTGTTCTCGGGACCCTGACTTTCCAAGGGGTCCGCACGGTTGGTTATAACCGATTGGTGACAGCTTTACGGCCAGGATTGTTTGCCAAGGAGTACCCTATCGGCGAAGTGGCTAGTCCAGCGAACACCTTCGTCAAGAAATTTTTGACCCGTAAAGGAGAATTTCCCGCGCAAGGATTTAGAACTCCTGGCTGGGTTCATTCTCCGGTGACAGGGTGGTGAACCCGGATGACCAAGTTCGTTTTGGACGAATTGGATGCGCCTCTCACTCAAGCTGGCTTGAAGATTCCGGTACGGGCCACCAAGTTCGGTATTGTTCAGAGCCATTTTCATTTCTTCTCCATACTGGAGAAGTATAACCCTGAAACTTGCACTTTCTTCACCCCTGTGGGGGAGCTGGGCTTCGCTCTTCACGAGATGCATGAAGTTTCGGATCTTCTCCTTGGAGATTTGCCGTACGAAGAATTTGTTCCGGGATCGGCGGAACTTAAAATTTTGAAAAAAACGAGCCCTGAAATTTATTCAACTCTCTGGGAAGTCATGTGTCACTTCCACATCTGTATGCAGCAGACAGGGGCTCGAGGAAGCGACATTAAACAAGTGTTTTGGGCGGAATATTTATTCCAGAACTTGACCAATAAGGGAGCCTTAGTGACCAAGTTACCCGCTAGCACTTTGGAGGAGGTCCAGGCCCGCATCGACGATGCTACCTCCCATTACACCAATGAGGCCAAGGAAGATGTTTTCCTGGCTCATACGGAGTTTGAAAGTTTCCACTACCAAGCTCTGCTCCCTATTTCTGACATGGCACTTTTGGCCGGGTATTTGATGTTGTGGCTCAAGCGGTGCGTCGTTCCTACCAGGCCGATCGATGCTCTTGCTGCTGAGGTGATCTACCCTGCTGTTCTCCTGGCGCACGGGAGACCATTGAATCTGCTTTACGCCATGGTGGGCCGTTTGCAGAGTGGACTGCGAGAGTTGGCCTTGGAATTTGTTGATGTTACCGAGGTGGAGTCTGGGGGCCACAAAGCTTTCAAAACTCCCAATCCCCGGATACCATTGCTGTATACTTATCTGATGGCTTGGTACGTGCTCCACTGTCCTCCTCTAATGAGTGTGGCCTCTCCTCCGGGGGACTCATTGATCCCATTTGTGCAACGATTAGAATCTGCAAAATGGGAAGGGGGATACATGGCCAGAATTCGACAAATTTTGTCGCGGGACACCCACTACCACATATGGCGTTATTTCCCTGATTTTGAAGGCAGCGTCTACGGAGCGAAATATCAAGACGTCGCGGGTCCTAATAGATTCACCCAGCTGAGTGGGGGTGTTTTCCATTGGCTGCTTTCTATCAGGCCTGGTTATTTGATCTTCCGACAAGGCGCTCACTGTTTCATCGAGCCCTACCAGCCCTCTGGGTTTGCTCACCAATTTGGGTACGATCAAGTGTACGTTGGGAATCCTCGTCCTCAGCTCTCGGCGGTGGGCAATATATACGAAGGGGCCAGGGCTTGGTACTATTCCGTGGCAGGTTGTACCAAAGCGACCTTCAGGCTTCCCCACAAAACACCCAACTCCTATACCTCCATGAGTTTCTGCAATTGGTATTTTGCCGCTTCCCAGACTCCCAATTACAACTTGAATACATCTTGCCTGAAAGACATTAGGCATATGTATGCTTCAAGGAGGGGGTCAAAAACATCCCGATTGAGAGGGATTGATGAGTTCCTATCCATTGAGAATCAGCCTGCTAGACAGGAAGAGGAACAAACAGCTGAGCCTGTTCCAGAAGAGGAGCAACAAGTGGTTGAGCCTCCCACGACGAGAGCAGCGGGGAAAAGAAAGCTCTCTGCGGATGAAGCTGGCCGATACGAGAAGCAGATCCGTCGGAAGTTGATAGTTGACTCTCCTCCTCCTAAAGGCCAGCAAAAATCCAAGTTGATGGCTGATGCTATCAGAGCTGCCGAAGATGAAGATCAACAGGAATCTTCAATTGCAGGCCTGCCACATAGAGCTGGGCTTCGTTCTCATGGCCCAGCCCTTTCGAGTGATGCTTCTTCTTACCATCCCCCCGAGGACGAAGAGGGCGAATTAATGGCTGCAGATGCAGAATCTGCTCCGGTAATGGACCCTCCTAAGTCCCCTGCCTTAGAATCAGGGGGTCTCGAAGGAAATTTATCCCCTCCTCCTTTAGTACTAATGTCGCAACCTGGTGGTTTAATGCCCAGTCCTACAACGGGACTTATGACTAAACCAGCTGTCGACACAGATCTTCCTGAACCTTCCGCTATCCAGGATGATGAGGAGCGAGTTGATTATGAAGGTTCCTCTATTGGTGATGGAGCTGACGAAGATAGAGGTGGTGAGGATGCTGAAGTTAGCAATTTGCCGGGTGATGATGCGGAAGATGAAGAGCATACTTCCATGGATGACATAACCATTTTTGATGACGCTCCCAAGGCTCCATCTGATAAAGCATCTGGTTATACTCCTTTCTATCTCACCGGTAAGCTTAGTTTGTTTCAACTTATTCCGCACGCTTTTTTCGCGTTCCGACCGTTTTTTCGTGCAGGTTCACCTACTACCGGGACTACTTCAGTTGCTCCTTTAGAGCAAGAACCTGCGCCAACGTCGACTCCTTTGCCAGAACATTTGCCTGGCTCATCCACGGCAGCTGTTTCACCGGTCTCGTTGCCCGAGACTATAGTTGCGATTCCTCCTTCGGAATCGCAGCTCGTGCCGGTGTCGGCTCCTTTGCAGGAACAAACTTTACATGACTCTTCTGTGGTAGATACTTCACCGAAAGCGGTGATGAAGATCTCACTCACCCCAACAGAGGCTGGGCCAAGCTCATCTCAGGTGAAGGCATTGATGGCTTTGACCTCAAGTCCTTCGCAACTGAACATTTCAATTGCTTCTGCAGCTTCGGCACCTGGATCGCCTGCTAGTCATCATCTTAGCGCACCAATCTCAGTTGCTGAAGGGGTATCTTCGGGTGCGGTTTTCAGTCTCGTTAATGCACCTAAATTCCTTCAAATCTCTTTGGTATATCTAAACAGCCTTGCGAAGACGGTAGTTGAGTACATGGTGAATGGTCAAGGAACTTTGAACTCCTTTCGACCTCTTCTGGAGGCTGGTTTAAATGGAGTCAGGAGCGTAGGCGACACTCAATGGTTCGAGCGCTGTTCAGAGATTATTCTTTGTTTGGAGGAGAAATTACAACGCTTCGAGACAATGGGCCATAGCGAACTTTAGCCGCAAATTATGTCAACTCTGGCTAGTCTTCAGGTCGCAGAAGTGGTTCACCGAGAAGCACTAGAACGGGACTTAGCTGAAAAAGAGCATCAGATCACGGAGCTTCGTGAGCGTAACATTCGGAAGCGAGAAGAACTAGAACGCTCAACTGCTTCTATGAATTCGCTTCAGGACAGACTTGTTGAAGCTGAAGCCGAAGTCCTACGATTGAAGGCTGAACTTTCCCGCGAAGAAGGCATTGTCAACATCCTAAGTACCCAAAATGCAACTGGTTCTTTGGAGTATCATACACAGGCTCAAGCCCTGGAACAGGCTAGGAATGAAGTGGCAGCCATCATCATTCCAAGTGAGGATGAACTCCGGGCCAAGGCTGAAGCTATGGTGCGAGCTAATCACGAGAAAGAATTAGCTGAACTCAAGACTCAACTCCTCTCTTTTGATTTGATGCGTGAGTGAATTTAGTTTTTGTAATGTTCTTTTGACAAGAACAAGTTTGTTTTGTATCACTTTCTTTTAGCTCTTGAATAAAAAGTGATATTGGTCCCTCATTGTTTCTTGCATTTGTCATGTTTCGATTTTAAATAACAAATCACGAGAAATGCCCGAGGTGTATTCACGACTTAGCGTAGATTTCTAGGATAGCCCGGAGTTAGAAAGTTTCTCTTATTATCATTTAAGATAACTCTAGAAAATTTCAAAATGTTGAATCATTCTCCCGGAACAGAGCTAAAGAGTAGAATTCTTCCTGTGTTATTTTGACTTTAAACACTGAAAGAAGTCTATAGACGCCAGAGGTGTAATCTTAACTTGGCGTGGACTTTTTTCCTGTGGGGCGATTCCGAACTTTTCCTTATTATCACTAAGGATAGATCTGGAAAGTACTTAGTCCATTGGGAATCTTATGAGAACACCTCTTAGATAGCGGGGTAAAAAGGGTTCAAATAAGAGGGTTTAGACTGTTAGAGGTGTGAGGTTAACATAACAGGAAAGAATGTTGCGATCGGAGCAATTTTGAGGACTTATCGCTCTATTGGAGAGAGTCGATAAGTTGGTTTTTTTGTCAGAGGTGTAATTTTAACATGACAGTAGAGGGATTGCGATCGGAGCAATTTTGAGGACTTATCGCTCTATTGGAGAGAGTCGATAAGTTGGTTTTTATCAGAGGTGTAATTTTAACGTGACAGTAGAGAGATTGCGATCAGAGCAATTTTGAGGACTTATCACTCTATTGGAGAGAGTCGGTAAGTTGGTTTTTGTCAGATGTGTAATTTTAACGTGACAGTAGAGAGATTGCGATCAGAGCAATTTTAAGGACTTATCGCTCTATTGGAGAGAGTCGATAAGTTGGTTTTTGTCAGAGGTGTAATTCTAACGTGACGTCTGTGGGGATAAGATCCTTTTGTGTCTCGCTGAGGAGAATTGCTAAGTGTTTTGTCATCAGAACGATGAATTGTAATACTTGTGATTTGAACAAGATTTTGGGAGTTTTATTATCCCACTGGAAAGGAGTTGACAAACTGGTTATTTATTGCTCCGTTGGAGAGAGCTAATAAATTGACAATAATCTAAGCGATTATCGTTCTGTTAATGGGAATCTATAGGTGGATTCTGGCAGAGGAGTTATAGCCACACTGATATTTAATGCCATATAAGCTTAAACTCCGTGGTGATGATGAGAATTTTTATTCTGCTGAAGAGATACAGAGGTTTTGATTAACACTGTTAAAGGGGGCCCATGCATTTGAGGAATTAGAGGAATGACAACGCTAAGATGACCTTCGCGTTTGGGGTTCAAAACGCGAGGCTCAGGCCTTAGTGACGCTGGCCTGAGCCTTGCCCTTTGGAGTTTGAACGTGGCAGTGAGCTTCGCGTTCTGAAAATGGTTGGGATTCTTTCCTAGAATCCCGTGCCATCTCAATAGCTTGACGACTGTTATAAATAGACCTGAGTGGTCACATCAAGGGTCACTTGACTCTCAAAATTTTTGGCTATTTCCAAGAACAAGAACTCTCGTTTGATTTCGACGAGATCTCCGACGAACTCTATGTCCCTCAATCGTCGACGTCTCCTCTGACCGATTGCATCAATGGCGCCTCGAAGAGTAGCTTCGAGCTCCAAGAAAGTCGCCGGAGCAACTTCCAAAACGCCGTCGGCTGAGGACGCCAGCGGTGTTCTTGTTCATGCGGGAACGTCACCGTCAACGCTGCCGTCGCAGGGTCCTCCCTGTCATGGTGAGTGTTGACCAAAATAACTTGCCTTGGCAAGTTCTCTGAAAACCCTAGATGGGTTCTTGATAACGAGGAAGATGACTCGTTTCTGTTCAATGAAAACGCGGAGTTGGGACTCCACGTGGGTCTTGACCCTCGCGTTCAAGTTTTTCAACACGAGGTTCGACCCTCGCGTTTGGGGTCCCTGACGTGGGGCTCAACCTCCGCGTCTGAAATTTTTGACACGAGGCTTGACTCTCGCGTTTTGAGATTTATGATTCTGTTTTTTATGTCAGTAACTTGTTTTCAGCTACTAATTTCTGCTTTTGACTGTGCAGTGCTCCTTCCAAACGTGCCGCTTTCGCAAGAGCATCGTTTTGGGTATATTGGCGGACCTGATGCGAATGAACTTTTTAGTCTCCAAAACATAATTTCGCTTTGTACTTTCGCTGACTCGGAGAGAACGGACATGATTAAATTCCCCAGATGTTCCACTCTTAGAATTTTGATCACTGACTTAGACATGGAGACCCCCGCTGGTCGTGCCCAGTTTCTCAAACCAGTGTTCATATTCGGAGAACGAATATCCATCGATGATCACCTCATACATGCAGAAGATTCGAAGTTGTTGCGGAAAGTTGATAATCGCTTCTTCTTCCTTCCGAACATGAAGAGAATGTACCCACTCTCTTACTTTTTGAATGTAAGCCGTCGTCGGGGTCTGGCTTTCGACATAGTCAAAGAGAAGGAAAATGTGTCGCTTGGATCTGGTCGGCAGGCTCACACACAAATCGGGGGACAATTCAAGGGGTTGAGACCCGGTTTATTTGAGAAGAAGGACCAGGTTCCGGAGATGCCACGTCCAACGAACATCTTTATTCGCCAATTCCTTATAACTCGGGGTGAATTTTCTACCCAGATGTTCAGATCCCCTGGATGGATTTGTTCTGGAGAAGGAGGTTGGTGGACCCACATGATTGACTTCGTTCTTGAGGAACTTAAGGAGTCGCTCACTCGATCGGGTCTCACGGTTCCTGTGTTAGCTACTTGACGGGGTGTCGTGCAGAATTATCATAATTTCTTCGCTATGTTAGAGAAATATAACCCGGACAGTTGTACATTCTTCACACCTGCAGGAGAGTTAGGTTTTGCTCTTCATGAGATGCAAGCAGTGTCGGGGTTACATCTTGGAAAAACGCCCTACGAGGAGTTCATCCCCACCACCCAGGAGCTTTCCCTACTGAAAGTAGCTCACCCGGAAGTTTATGCTACTTTTTGGGAGTTGATGTGCCACTTCCACATATGTGCCCAAGTCTTTAGGATGCGTGGAGGGGGCGTTATGCATACTACGTGGGCGGAATACCTTTTTCAGAAGTTAAACCGGAAAGATGTAGCTGTATCTCGCGTTGCAGCTATCTCTCCCAAGGAGGCCAAAGTTCGGATTAAGTCTTCTAATGCCACATACAAAGCAGAGCATGCAGAAGATGATTTTGAGGCTGGTGTCGAGTTTGAAAGTTTCCACCACCAAGCCACAGTCCCTATTTCTGACACGGCTCTTCTTGTGGGCTTCTTCATGGTTTGGTTGAAGCGGTGCGTGGTACCGTCAAAACCAACCGAGGCGATATTGGCTGAAGTTGTGTACCCAGCTACTTTACTAGTGCATGGAAGACCTGTGAGTCTCCTCACTGCTATGGTCGGCTGCATGTAGAATGGCCTGAGGATGTTGACCTCAGAACTTCTCAGCGCTTCAGAGATTAAGGCTACCAAGAAGAAAGCCGGGAGAGCTCCTCCACCACGTGTACCAGTGCCGTATACATACTTGGTGGCCTGGTTCGTGCTGCATTGTCCCTCACTGATGACGGGAGTATACGAGGGTGATGACACTTATATTCCCTTTGTACAGAGATTGGGGTCGCCCACGTGGACTTATTCTTATATAGTCAGGGCTCGACAACTCCTATCTCGGGAAGATAATTATCGGATTTTCTGTTGTGCTCCTAACTTTGACAGAGCTGATGTTGAAAATGCCCTCTTCATGGACTTGCTTTTTGAGGGCTCGTCTTCTTTGGAAGAGGGCACTTTTAGCTGGCTTCTTATGATCAGGTTGGGCTACCTGGTCTATCGTTTGCGGGAGAAGTGCATCATCGAGCCTTACATGCCTTCTAGATTTGCTAGGCAATTCGGATATGACCAGCTTTACGTTGGCAATCCCAACCCGTCATTGGCTCAAATTGGGAACTTGTATGAAGGGGCTCGCGCATGGTATTTCTTCTCAGCGGGAGGAACTCACGCGCACTTCACTTTACCTAACTCGCCGCCCGGTTGTTCTACCGTTGTAGATTTTCGCAACTGGTTTGAAGAAGTTTCCCAAATCCCTGACTATGATATTCACACCTCCTGCATAAGTGAGATTCGGGAGTTGTATCGCTCGAGGAGCAGGTCTTCGAGTACTCGTTTATCGGGGGTAGAAGAGTATCTATCCTGTGAACAGGAAGCAGCCGGAGCCGTTGAAGTTCCTAGGGAGTTGTCCAACATAGAACCTTCTGAAGAAGATGTTCCTACGGGGATCCAAGAGGGAAAACTGATTGCTGATTCTCCCGGAGAACGGACAACTGAAGGGATTCCTGCAGAAGCGCCTGTTTCTGAACCTCGTTCTTTAAGATCGGGTAAGAAGGCTCTTTCTGCTACTGAGCAAGGCGAGTATGACAGGAGGGTTCATAAACGATTGCCCATCGTGGCCAAAACTTCAAAAAAGGCTAAGTTGATGGGGGATGCGATAAAATCAGCGCGTGCTGCATCTCCTGAGAACAGAGAGGACACTATGCTTCCAGCCGCTTCTCCTGGTCTTGAAACGACAACCGGTGGGCGGGAAGTGACCATCCCAGGCTCAGCATCCAATATGGCCAAAAGTTATCATCTGAAGCTGCGCACACCTCTACTCGCACTGATTATGCCAATTGTTTTATTTATCCGACTGCTCCACCTCCAAGCTCAGAAACTTTGAGAGAGCTCATCGAACAACTAGAGCGTTGGATGCAAATGACTATCGACGTCATTAGTCTCGGGGGTGTGAGCTTCAAGGTTTTTGAACCCCACCTACTAGAATGTCTCGCTAAGATTAGGAGCCAGGGGAACGCATTATGGACCGAGAATTGTCGCGAGGGCATCATTATCCTGGAATATGAATTGGAATTCCTTTCAATGCTGCAGCGTGACGACATAGGACCAGAGGTGGATCGGGCTCTTTCTGAGGCCAAGGCTTTGAAGGTACAACAGCAAGAGGCTCTTCAGAAGAGTTTATCCGAAACAGATTCTCGTCCTGCTCGCCTGCGTGGAGAACATCTTTAGGTACAAGAGGACATGGGTAATCTTGCTGTGGGTCTTCGGGATACCGCAGCAGAACTTGCTCGTGCTGGCGTTGAGCTACCTCACATAAATGCTCAGCTATCTGGTGGTATGGAAATTTTAAAAGGGTTAGCTGTTTACTGTGATGGACTCTTCAAATGCTGTTGCGACAAAATTATTGCTACCGACAAGCTTCGGCGAGAGCTTGCAGAAGTAACGCCTAATGAAGAGGAGCTCAAAAGCAAGATAACTGAAGAAATCAGAAAGGCTCGCGAGGAGAATATATCAGCGCTGAAATCCAAACTCGTCTTTTAGACTGATGAGTCCTGATACTTAGGATTTACGCTGCTTTTGGTAGAGGAATAAATTTGTATCATTTTCCTTTCGATTGCTTTCACCTTTGTATCCAAATTGAGAAATATGAAATGGAAATGATATCATTTTAGTTTTCATCATCTCTTTTGTTGAAATATGATTCAAGACAATGAAAAATAATGCAAATGCTGTAAATATAGTGTTAACTCAATATGAAAACGAAATTCTCTTTATTATCACTTAGAATAATTCTAGAAAATTTCAATCGTCAGAGGTGTAGTGTTAACATGACGAAATACAAAATAGAATTACACTATCAATAGGTAACCCCCAGCCTAATTTAGCTGGGGTTTAGGGGGCTACATGATTTACGGGAAATATCTCTTTAAGAATTTCCCATTAATTGACATCATGAGCCTGTCTCCTTTTTGATTGATGAGGCGATATGCTCCATTCGAATAAACTGAGTCTATTACGAATGGCCCTTCCCATTTAGGATTGAACTTCCCTTTGGTTTTGTGTGTCATCACCATGGGTCGTCTGTTAGCTAAAACTAAATCGCCCTTCTTGAAAATCCGTTCCTTAACCTTTTTGTTGTAGGCTTTGGAAATTCGGGCTTGATACAATTCGATTTGCTGCTGAGCTTGAAGTCGTCTGTCATCTAGGGCTTCAAGTTCTTGCAGACGCCGTTGGTGTTTTTCTTCCTCTGTTAGTCCCGTCGTGATCATGACTCTCAAGGAAGGGATTTGAATCTCTAACGGCAATACAGCTTCACAGCCGTATACTAGAGAGAATGGTGTAGCTCTCGTAGGGGTCCTCACCGTTGTGCGGTAAGCCCACAGACATTCGCTAAGCCTTTCATCCCAATCACGTCGGCTCTTGGAGACAAACTTCTTGAGAAGTTTCACTATGGTTTTGTTGAAGGCTTCTGCAAGACCATTTGCCGGCGGATAATATACCGTAGATGCGACACTCTGAATTCTGAATTTGTCACAAAACCTCTGGAACCCAAAACTGACGAATTGCTTCCCGTTGTCGTGAACTATCCGCTTCGGAACTCCAAAATGGTAGATGACATGATGTTTGATGAACTTGATTACGTTGGAAGTCTTGACCTCTTTCAACGGGATTGCCTCCGCCCACTTGGAGAAATAATTGGTCACGGCTAGAATGAACCGGTGCCCTTTGGATGTCGGAAGAGAAATTGGTCCCACGATATCCATGCCCCACTCTTCGAATGGCCAGGACACAGATGTGGGATGTAAGTTCCCAGGTGCTTGGTGGATGAAATCCCTATGAATTTGACACGCGTGACAACGTTTAGCGTAGTCAACCGCGTCTGAGAACATCTTTGGCCAATAATAGCCAATTCGACGGAGGTGATCTCCTAATTTAGCTCCGGGTTGATGAGCCCCGTACATTCCGTCATGAGCTTCTTTGAGGGCCTCTTTTGCTTCCTTCCGAGAGAGGCATCGAAGCAAAATATCATCATGGGATTTATGATACAGAATCTGAGAGACTGCATCGTAATAGAATCGGAGGGCCTTGCGTTTGATGGCGGCCGCTTCCTTAGGATCGTCGGGCAGAATTCCATACAGGACGTAGTCAATATATGGAAATCACCAATCTCTAGATTCGAATTCTATGGAGGTTGTAAAGACCTCTTCCGTCATTGTCTTGTCTGAGCTTTCCTCCGTAGGAATCTTGGAAGAGTATAGTTCACGTCCTGTGACTGGGATCGTCGTTTCGGTACCTGGCGGTAATGCCAGCGAAGTTACCAATGAAGCCAAAGCATCTGCGTAAGCGTTCTGAGCTCGTGGAATATATTCAATAAAGAATCCTTTGAACTTTTTAGCTTGCTTCAGCACTGCGAAGTAGTACGGGATTAAGTCCTCATGACGTACTTTATATTCCCCTCGGACTTGGTTTACAATGAGCTGAGAGTCACCATAAGCCTCAAGATGCCGAATATTAAGTTCTTCGGCAAGTTGCATCCCTAGTAGCAGAGCATTATACTCAGCTACATTGTTGGTGCAAGGTTCGATTAGGAAAAATCCTCTTGTGATTACGTGGCCATTAGGAGAGACGAACACCACTCCTACTCCTGCAGTAATCGCTCCGTGAGGGTTTGCTCTAGATGCACCGTCGAAGAATAATTTCCACACTTGTGTAGATTCTTGAGTAACACAAGCCTCGGCGACTTCGTCGGGCAATTCTTCATACAGTTTTGATGTCCCTGGCACCGGATGATCGGCTAAGAAATCTGCCAATGCTTGACCCTTGACTGCTTTTTGGGGCATGAATTGCATGTCGTATTGCGACAAGAGAATGGCCCATTTTGCAAGCCGATAGTTTAGAGACGATGGTTTCGTCATCAGCACTCTTAAGGGATTCACCTTAGAGATGACGTGAATTGTTTGTCCGACTAGGTAATGTCGCATCTTTTGAACCGCGAATACCAAAGCGAGACATTCTTTTTTGACCGGATTGTACCGGTGTTCGGCTCCCATCATGGTTCTGCTTAAGTAATAGATGGCTTTCTCTTTTCCTTGATCATCGTTTTGGGCCAGTAACGCTCCTAGAGAATGATCCATAGCTCTCACATATAACAGGAATGGTTTTCCTGATATAGGGGCCACGAGAACAGGTGGCTGGGTGAGATATTTCTTGATCTCTTCAAAAGCTTTCTGGCATTCTTCATCCCAGACAAAGGATACGCCTTTCTTCATAAGCTTCGAGAAAGGTTGGCAGCGTCCCGAGAGATTAGATATGAATCTTCAGATGTAAGCCAATTTGCCTTGCAGACCTCTGAGCTCTTTGAGATTCTTTGACGGCGGCATGTCTTGGATGACACGCACCTTTTCTGGAGATTCCCTTGGACGTGACAATGAATCCTAGGAATTTTCTGCTTGATACGCCGAGGAATGATTTAGTCGGATTCATTTTCAATTGGTGTTCTCGCATGATATCGAACATTGTCTTCAAATCTGCAAGATGATCACCCTTACATTGGCTTTTCACAGCTATGTCGTCAACGTAGCATTCTATCTTCTTACGCAGATGTTCGTGGAAGATGGCGTTCATTGCTCGTTAATAAGTTGCACCTGCATTTTTCAGGCCGAAGGGCATCACTGTGTAGCAATACACCCCCAGCGGTGTTCTGAATACAGTATGCTTTTCGTCTTCGGGATACATCTTGATTTGATTGTACTCGGAGAATCCATCCATGAAAGACATCCTTTCATATCCGCAGGTGTTGTCAATCATGACATCGGTAATGGGAAGTAGAAACTCGTCTTTTGGGCAAGCTGCGTTAAGGTCGCGGAAGTCGATGCATATACGGACCTTACCGTTTTTCTTGGGAACTGGAACAATGTTAGCCACCCAGTCCGGGTGTTGTTCCTCTCTGATAAAGCCTGAGACTATAAGCTTTTTCAATTCAGACTCAATTGCTTCCATGATCTCTGGACGAAACCAACGTTGCTGTTGTTTAACGGGTTTGGCATCCGGATCGATGTTGAGATGATGCATGGCCACTTTTGGGTCAAGACCAGGCATGTCTTCATAATTCCAAGCAAAGACATCTATATATTCTCGGATGAGAGATATAAGGTCCTCTTTTTCGGATGATGATAACTCTTCGGCTATGAAAATAGACTTAGGGTCATGTTCATCCCCCATGTTAACCTGGACCACTTTATCTTCAGTGGGTGGTTCGCGTTGTTCGAATCGCATTTCCCATAAGATGTTGAGGCATTTGATCCAGGGATCATTGGTTGATTCGATTAACCCTTCATCACCCCCTGCATCTTCATCTGGACGACTAGTCGAAACCATATTCACAGTCAGATTTTTAAAGAAAGGTCCGACACTGACATCGGACTCGTATGAAGATGTTCTGGATGAGTGGTTCTGTCGCAGATAATTACTTATTTCATTCTCTGAGACAGCGGGAGGTGTGACAAATCCTAAGCCTCTTCTGGTTTTTTTGATAATAATCTGGGGGTTTCCCTTCAGGGGTTAGGGACATTCGAATTGGTGTTCGCCTTCCCTTCCCGAAGTTTAGACCCTGTTTTCCGTCAAAATCATACCCCAGTTGTTTCATTAGCCGGAGGGAGTTGGGTTCGTGATAATGGAATTGAGGAACTCCATCATCTTCCTCCGAACTTCCTCGTCTGAGTTGTTCAGGTTTGACTTTACCAAAACAGATCGGCTTCTGCCCTTTCCTTTTGGATGGGACTTTGAAGAAAGCCTTCTGTGCGTCTTCTATTTCTTCATCTGAAACGAAGGATGACTCGATTGGCAATGTGAGTGATGTCTCTGTGCACAGTACGTGCCATGGGTTGGTACCTGCATTAGGATCATTCTCTATTTGTTCATTTTTAGAGGACACATTAGACAAGTACGCCAAAATAAAATCTTCATTAATGCACCACTCGCCCTCGCTCGGTACATTCTTATGACTCTCATCCTGACCCATTACATCAAAGTTTAACTCCCATGGACAATCTTCTTCAGGATCTGGTTCGATATCAGCTTCATTGCCACTATCCCCATCTTCTTTCTCCTGGGATTCGAGGTAAAAGACGGAGTCGGTATGAAAGTTTTTAACTCCTCTGAAAGGATATTTCTCCGCAATCAGGGTTCGAACCTCTCCTTCATCATTGGCATATTTCATGACCTGATGTAGAGTAGATGGGACAATACGGTTTGCATGCATCCATGATCGTCCTAACAAAAGATTGTAGGATGTGTCTGCATCTATTATGTAACAGGTCACCTCAGACTTAAGGTCTTCGATTTGACACCTGAGTTTGATCTTCCCCAGGGGCCGAGTGCTGTTTGCGTTGAACCCGAAGATGGTTGTCTGGGTAGTGTTCAGCCGATGTATAGGGATTCCTAAGACCTGCATGACCCTGTAAGGCATGATGTTGAGCCCTGAGCCCGGGTCAACTTGTACACGGCTAATTTCCGACGACCCAATGTACCCCGTGTAGTACAGAGGTCTGTCGTGTTTGTGTTTAACCTGCATATCTTCTTGAGTAAAAGATATGCAAGGTAAGCTTCTTGCTGCTTGCAGACATTGTCGACAAGTTTGTTCTTCAGAAGCCTCGGGAATTAGAGTGACTTGGGTGATGAAGCTTTCTGTATTCTTTAAGGCTTCGATCAGAGCTTCCTTGGTAGTCTTGGACAGCCTCAGGAGCTCATATAGTGTAATTCTGGCCGGTATGTTGGCCAGCTGTGCCATGACATTGAATTGAAAGGGAGCGCTTGGTTCTCCGGGTTCCTGGTGAAGATTTTTGTTGAACCGGACCTCTTTTTGCTTTCCCTTATCAGCCGGCTTTTTTGGTACAGAACCCCCAGCGTCTTGGGACTGTTCTTCAGCTTCTTGAGGATTCTGGTTATAGTCTCTCAAGTTAGCTTTTCCTGACCGAGTGCCAGGGTTGTCTCCTGGGTATGCTGCCAGGACAATCCTCTCTTCTTCTGAATCAGTGAGAGGTTTAAGGTGATCATCATTTTCAGTAACGGATGGGCTAATCATGTTGGAAGACTTAGCCTTACCTCCTTTCTTTTTGGACGAGGTGTTCGTCCACTGTTGGTCTCCCACTAGATCAGGGTGGACCCACATGATTTCTCCCTTTGAGGTAGTGAGGGGTACCAACCCCCTGTCTTTCTGACTATGCAAGTCAGCATTCTTCAAGTACGTTTCTCCCTTATGAATGGGAACGACGCCATTTGCAGTGGTCATCGGTGGGAAGTCGTCGAATTGGACCGCTATCAAGTTGGTAGACACGGTCTTCTGCTCGGGCTTCAGAGTGAGCATGTTTGCATTTACCAGATTTTGTAGAATGTCTTTGAAGACATAACATTTTCTGGTAGGGTGACCCAGGAACCTGTGATAGCGGCAATAGTTGGGATCGTTAACTTTTCCTGCCTCACCCGGTTTCCTGATTTGGGGAAGCTGCAGTTTGTTATTCTTCCGAAGTAGCTGGAACAAAGTGTCCACATGTTCTTCTTTGAATGAATACTGCTTTGGCGCTCTCTATTGATTTGGCGCCTTGCCTTGCTTAGTAGGCGGTGGTACTCGCATGTAGTCAGCTGCCAAAGTTTCTTTTCTCTTAGACCGCTGAGCGTTGTGTTGATTGCGTTGTTGCTGCGGTTTGGGTTGTGGCTCTTCTTCAGCTTTAACTCGCGCCACTATCTCTTCAGCTTGTTCTCCTTGTGAAACTAGTTATCTCCAGGAGCGACACTCCGCTACCCCCATCTGAGCAAGGAGCTGGGTCTGCAAATTGTGCCTGTAAGTTTCAACTAAAGTTGACTGGGTCATACCTGACGGGCACTGCAGTGCCATGCTGCGGAATCTCTCTACGTAGGCCTTGATAGACTCTCCTTTCTTTTGCTTAGTGGCGAGAAGAGTTGGGACCGAGACCTCTGTGTTGTCTTCGAAGAACCTGGCCAAGAATAACCTTTCCAAGTCTACCCATTTCTGGATAGACCCAGCAGGCAATTTCATGAACCATTCAAAGGCAACTCCTTTAAGAGTGCCGATGAACAAGCGGGTCAGGATAGCGTCATTTGCTACCACATCTCCAGTCTGGGATTTAAAGTAGTAAATGTGTTGATTTGGCGATCCTGTGCCATCGAACGGTTGCAAGGTAGGGGCCTTAAATTTCGGTGGGTAGGGAGCTGTATCCCACTCGGCTGGATAAGGTCGCACGACCCCTTCTTCGCGGAGCTCGCTTCTATTGGCAATTGCATTGAGGCGAGCCTCCAATTCGTCCACTTTAGTAGACTGGAGATGCGGTTCTCTTTCTGTCTCCTTCTCGTTTTCAGAGGAGGATTCCAGGTTGTGAGTTTCGCGATCTGAATGTTCAGTCGCTTTTTGTTTTCCCTTCGATGTGGTTCTTCGGGAAGATTCAGGTCTTTGGCCTTTTTCAGCAAGGAGCTGGGCCAACATATCCTTTACTTGGAGAAGTGTCTCCTGTTACGCTTGGAGCATGACGTGATGTTCGTCGACTCTCTTAGCTAAATCTTCATGATTCCCTGTTGTGTAAGCAGATACTTCACGAGCCACAACAGAGCTGGAAGATTAGGATTCGGCTATTGCCGAGTGTTCATCGTTAGAAGCGATCCCCTTGGCTAACCTCTGGTAGTTAACCGCGCGAATAGCTCCTGTACGAGTTCGGGTGTGTTGGTACACCCCTTCAAACTCTTCGCACCTTTCCCGAATAGTCGGGGAATGACTCCTTTGTGATTCTTCAGAACTGGGATCGGGAGCCTTCCCTCTACCTATCACATTTATAGTGACTTCGGGGTATTTGGTCTCGGTCGTCTTCTTTTTGTATCGGCGTTGTCGCTTGGCAGGCCTGACAACGTTTGTCAATTTGTCGAATACAGACTGCCGAGGTGCAGATGTGCAACAATGGTACTCCGAAAGGACTGCCGAGATAAGCCTCTCACATTGGCATGAGTGAGTTGCTTGTACTGTTGGTTTTCCTCTTGACAATAATTCCCGCAGATCAGGAACTTAGGAGGAAACTTTCCCCGGGTGTGGAGGCGGAGATGGAACCCCCTGCCCTTGGGTGGGTGAAATTGGTTCTTGTCGAATGTGGATTTTGAAGCCACGCTGATTTTTCTGAACCTGGCGGACCTCATGATGATCGCGTTCTTGAAGAGCAACGCGAGGGTCGTGTTCTTGAAGGAAAACGCGAGGGTCGCGTTTGGATTTGTAAACATTAGGCCGGGGCCTACGTTTAAATGATGAAACAGACCCGCGAGGGTCATGTTTGTGTTGAACGCGCCCCTGAGGGTCACGTTTGGTTGGTGAAACAGACTCTCGAGAGTCATGTTCTGTTTGAACGCGCCCCTGAGGGTTGCGTTTATCTTTAGCAGTTTCCTTCCGAGGGCTGCGTTTTGAAGGAACAACGCACCACTCAGGGTCGCGTTTTGGCTGTATCAGCCGAGGCTCGTAGTTGGGCTCATTGCCGCGAAGCGAGCGTTCTTCTTTAGGAACGCTAGGCTCGGGTAAAATTTTAGAAACGCGATCTTCGCGTTGAGCCAACATTCGGCTTTCACGTAAGTGTGCTCTTCGTATGGATCTTCTCCGTCGGCGAGCGGTGTTTTTCTTAGCTTGTTTCAAAGCCTTAGCAGCAGCGTCATTGACGTTTATGGAGTTCGTCTCTTCTATAGGCCGTTTATGGCCTGAAGCACGTCGTGCTGACGCGGATGTGGGATCTTCAACCAGCAGAGCCAGTTTGAGTTCCTGGCCAAAGGAGAGGGCTTTCTTTGGAGTTTCCACAACAGAGTTGATCTCCCTGGAGATCTTACGGACATCGCGCTTAGCCTTGGGGCTCAGCGATCCAGAGGATAAGGCTTCCTCATACTTTGCTTGATCAAACTCTACGACGAGAGTTTCTACAGTCGTTCCCATGAGGTGGACGTCGGACCGCGCCACCACTTCTTCATCGGAAAAGCTTGTCCCCAGTGGAGTCGCCATCTTTTGTATGTAGGAAAATTGCAATGAAAAGAACAAAAGAAAATTGAATTGAATTCTTTTAATCCCGGTTAACATTCGATTAAAAAAGAGAAGAAAACGAATTTGGTTTTCTCCTTTGTTTAAAACTGGGTTCTTCAAGGTAGCGATGGAGTGCCTCCTTCGATTGTTCGCGTCGAATTTGCTCTCCGTTGACGATCTAACCGTCTCTTATCTCGTGGGAACGATGAACTTCTATGGGAAGTTTTATATATAACTCTTTAACGAGTTTAAGAACTCTAAACGAGTTAGAACTCTGTGAATAGAGTTGTTAGAACCGAAAATTCGGTTAATGACCAAGCAGATATTCTGTTGTTAAAATATCCTTCTCAGATTTGATCTCCTGAATTTGATTCAAAAATCTTATCTCCAAAGATTTCGTCTCTCTTGCCTCTCTGTGTGATTGAGATCCGAATCGCCTCCAAACCTGTACGGTTTAGATGCTGAAGAATCCCTTGGCTCACTCTTTCGTTCCAAAAAGCCAGCCCTTAACTCAGTTGAGTTTTTTGAGTTTTTATAGATGGATAAGAGCTGTAACTGCCCTCTAAATCCGATCCTAAGTGGGCGAGATTTCCTCAGATCATGGGGAAAACGGTTCTGAAACCGTTCAACTCATGTTTGAATGAGTCAAGCACCCACCTTGGCGTTCAGGACCCTAACCTCACGTCTTAGAATTGAGACGCGAGGTTGGGTGTTGGCTGAACACCAATGAATGCGAGGGTCGCTCGCGTTTGATTTGTTGTAGCTTGGAAACGCGGGGGTCGATGTTTGGTTGAATCCCACGTACGCGAGGATCGCTCACGTTTAGCTTATAATTTGGAAACGCGGGGGTCGCCTGCACCTCCAGAATTGTAACGCGGGGTTGATTTCCGCGTTTTAAAAGAAGTTGGTTGACTTGTACCCTCTTCTGTAAAGCATTGCAAGGACCGTCGTTCAGTAATCCTCGCTTAAGCCGTTATGGGGTGTGAAAGTCGTCAGATTGTAACTCTCACTGTAGATTGTGAAGACCGCTGAATAGAGTTTTCATCAGCTGTTGGAAGCGTCGTTGAATTGTAACCCTTCTCGATCTGTATGAAAAGTCCTCCATTTGCGACCTTCGTTTGTTGGCACGAAAGCTATCTGATTGTAGCTTTCATTGTTGGAACTTGACGGGAATCAATCATCCCTAGTGACTTTTAGACGAATATTTGCCCACAGCTCTGTACCAAGCAACTCACCAACTAAGTCCAACCTTTTATTTCTGAAATCATTACACTGCTCATCAGCATCTCTAATAGTTGCTAATATAATATTAGTCATGTTGTCGTCGCAACCATCAAGATCAATCATCTCAAACATGAGGTCGTGTTTGTAGCGATTATAATGCTGCGGATGCAATGCTTTAGAAATCTCTTCTGTTTCGATTGTAAGGATGAATTCTGCTTCTCGATTTGAAGGAACCATTGCCTTGTAATCTTGTGGGGATCAGCTATCTATTGTGATTTTTAGACAGCCTACAATAAGGTTCCAAGTATAGTATTACGGATGAAATATGATATGCGTCTAAATTATCCATTATATTCTCACTGGTGGGAACTCGGGACCGTGACCTGCATGGACCACCACTTAAACCTATCACGTCCCGCTTCCCAAAATACCGGGGAATCAGAATATGAACAAGCCCGTGACGTATTAGACTGAGGAAAAATGTACTAGAATTTCTACTCAATCTAATATGCTAAGCGTCAATCAATATAAAGCAAAGTCACAGGTTCCCGATCACAGTAGCAAGAATATAATAAAAAACTCAGAACCAAAAGATACATATCACAACTAAAATAATCATCCAGACATAATATTCGGACCAAAACATGCCCTTATACAAAACTATCTGAATAAAATACTAGAAAAATATAAAATACATCGATTAGGCAAAAATAAAAAGTACTACAAAAGTAAACTAGGGTGATCAACTAACTAAAAGAGATAACTAAGCTTTGACTTGTTTTTCTGCTCCGTTTGCAATTCCTACGGAGGATCCTCTGGCTCATGTACTACTCCGAACTGAAGCTGTCCATCTTCTAGATCTGATGTACAACCCGAGAGAATAGGAGTATGTTAGCGTACATGGCACACGACAGGATCTCACAAGGAAGAATAGACACGATCGAACGACCATGGAAAAAACATTAATAATAATAATAGAAGTATGCTAATGGGATACTAATAATCTAAATGCAATCTATCACTAGAATATAATAATCAGAAGAATCTAAGAAAATCAACCAAGTAACAAAATTATCCAAGTAACAAGGTCATACAACTAGATGGAATTAATACTTAAAAATCTACAACAAGAGGCGTAATACGTCGAGCGAAATAATCCAGACAAGAAAACCCTCATGTAAATACCATATGTCTCAAATTATAGATAGTTAAATATTAACCCCGATCTATGTATGAAAAGAAATACAACTGGCTTACATCTCACAAGAATTCATACTTAGCCAACAAACGAGGTCATGTAACTAGCCATTCTATAATAGGTCACTGGTTCACATCTCACACAGAGTTAACGTTCATATTATCGGATAAGTGACTGTTCACAAATCCCTTACGTGCATCCAGTAAGACTACACGCAATCCGACTCTGGCCTGGTCTGAACTCAAGCCGACTCGGGTGAATATCAAATTCACGAACCAAAGTAGCGACACCGATCTACTTTGACCCAACAAACCAATCCCAGTGGCGACACCGATCCACTGGTGCGAGCCTAAAAGATATATCAACAGCCTTATCCGATTACATGAACATGGACTTTCCCACCCTAACATCTCTTGTATTTCTAAGTCAACAATACACAAGCCTCTAAGTCTTATTCATGTCACACAGGTCACTATAGTTATAAACTCCTAAAGATTTTCAATCACAATAAAAAACAATCAATGTAACTAATCATGTGCAATAATATCATGACATATCAAATAATCAAAATTAAGAATGATAAATCTTAAACAACGTCTACATAATTCAGAAAATAATCTTTTTCTAAATTAATTCATTTTAAATTATTTCTCTTAACAATTACTCTAAAATAATTCATGTTCCAAAATAAATTCCTTTAAATTATTATAATTATCTAAAAATAATTCTTTTGCCGAACTAAATTCTTTTAATTCATTATAATTATTCTGAAAATACTATTTATCATATTACTATGATATATTTAATATTATTCATCAAATAATCCCACACAGATAATTATATCACAAACTAATCTATGTAATCAATAATAACAGATATGAATATTAAAATGATAAATCGATAAGCAAGAGGGATCTTGCCTCGGGGTTTTTATCGAACAGATCAACGTTAATGTGGGAGACTGCGGGCCGCGAATGAGGCGACGATGATGGTGAAAGAGGGCATCGGTGAGAAGCACAACGCGGTGGCATCAACGAAAGCTCGGGATTCGGGCGGTGACGGGAGCTGTGGTGAGAGGGAGAGGCTGCAGCGTTAGCAAGGGCTTAGCGGCGACGGTGAGGCTGGTCGTCAGTGCTCGGGGCTGAGGGGTCTAGCGGCTCGCTGAGGGGGAGGGGGAGGTGCTGGTTGGCGAGGCGACAGTGGGTAGGTCCGGTGGCTGGCGGCTGTTGGCGGTGGGAAAGAGAGAAGGAGATGGTGGCGGTGGTTCAGGGGAGAGTTGAGGAGGTGGCGACGTTCGAAGGTGATGGCGGAGCTCAGGTCGGAGCTTGGGGGAGGAGAAAGGGGTGGTGACAGCGACGATGAAGGGGGAAGAGGGGCTGTCGGATCTGATGGCGAGGAGGATGGTGACGGCGTGGTGGGGGACTAGACGACGCGGTTGAGGTTGGTGGCGTGAGGCGGAGGACGCTGCTGAGGGGAGCTCGTTGGGGAGAAGGCAACGACAGCTCCATGGCGGCGGCGACAGGCTGGAGACGCGGTGATGGGAGGCTGGGAGGAGCTGTGGGGAAGTGACAGAGAGGGTGACAACAGTTGCTTGGGGGCACAATGGTGACTGAGTCGGGGAAGACGACGGTTGATGGGCGCGGGTCTGGGCTGAGGGCGGCACGACGACGACGAGGGGAGGTGGCAAGGGCGGAGGTCGGCGCTGCTTGGTGTTGGGGAGGTAGAGGGAGGGAGGGAGGGAGAGAGAGAGAGAGAGATGAAGAGAGATTCGTGAGTGAGAGAGAGAGAGGACGAGGGAGGCTGTAGGGAGCGGGACAAGAGGGAGGGGGAAACACGAGGAGGGATTTGGGGAGGAAAACACGGAGGAGTAGGGTAAGGGAGAGAGGGTGAGTTGTTGTGAGGTGAGGGGGAGAGAGAGAAATGGTTTATACGTGAGAGAGGAAAAAACAAGGAAAAATACCCCTTTAATATAATAATTTAATATTTAGAATACCAGAAAATTTATTCAAATCAATATTAAAAATTTATGGTCAAAATAATAATAACAATAACAATAATGAATAATTAAATATTAATTTAAAAAGTTTTACCTAACAATTAAATTTATAATTAGCAAAACCATTAAAATAATATAAAACCGTATTTTTAAATCATAGAAATTTCTAGAAAAAATTAGGGAAAAATAAAAATATTCTTTTTAAAATAAGATTTTAATATTTAAATACTGGAATTTTTTTAACTCGTATTAGAAATTTACGGTCATTACACTTCCCTTTTTGACTCTTGCTCCCTGCCATTTTTTTTCCTTCTTTTTTTTCTTTTTGACACTTGCTCCCTTACCTTTCAGTGGCTGTCTTCGTTGACAAGAACAGCCACCAATCTTGACATTCCGGGGAGGGCTAATGTTGTTTATTCCGCAAAAGAGCGGTTGTGAGGTAAGTATAGTTCGGTTTGTACATAATTAAATACAATAATTCTTCAGAGATAAGGGTCTACCAAAATTTTGATTGATCTAATCATGGTGTGCCTCCATTTTCTAATTTAATATAGTCGTTGAGGTTTCATTATACTAATAATAATAATATCTTGATCATCAAACCAATCTCATCACCCTGTCATTTCTCCTACTGCGATGCAAGCTACGCTAAATGTGCGGAGTGCTTATTGCTCATCCTAGACTTGAATGCTCGCGTGAGGTGTAGTTTGTACTTTTCTTTCTATTGCTTACAAATTTTCTATTGTAGCCGACCGTTCAAAGCATTATCCAAACTAAACTCATAAATTAGCATTTCTTCTTAAGCCATACTGACATGCGCATCGTATTTAATCAGGCTTATCGTCTCACTTCATTTATTTAAACAGGATTGGTTAGGATGTTTAGCCAACTTGCTATTTTTAATTACCATCATTAGGCTCTCTCAGTCCTCTGTCAAGCATATAAATGTGACCAACGAATACTGTACATTTCTTTGCAAGCTTATTCCCATTTACCTGATGACAAAAATATATCCGTCTTTCTCTCAACTATCAAAAAACTCATCATCCTTCAACCATATAAGTTGCAGGCCTGAAACTTTTACCATATGGATGAAGTCACTTGTCTTGAATGGCAATGGTTGCACTGTTTACAATTCCAAGGGACAGATTGCGTATCGTGTCGACAACTATGACCACAAATGTGGAGGCGAAGTCTATCTCATGAATCTTGATGGCAAGATACTGTTTAAGATAGTCAAGAAGGTAAGGAATTTCCAACTATTGTGTGATTGAGGAAATATATCTAGTTACCTAAACCTGAGGTGAAATTTGTTACCTGCAGAAACATAGAATTTGTGGGAGATGGGAAGGCTATAAATGCAACGATGGCTTACAGGGAGAAAATTCGAGGCCATGGTTCAAGGTCAAAAAGCCTTGTTATATTTTGCGAGGTTTCCAACCATTATATTGTGAAGTATCAGTTGATGCTGACCACAGCATATGTTGTAAGATAAATAAGACGTCAAATTCATCGTATAAGATAGTTGGTATCTCAGGCGAGCTTCTTGCCGAGGTAGGCCTCTTCTTTGTGTGCAAATAAAGCAGCTTTTAATGCATAAAATTACTTCTTTGCTTAGAATTTAATGCTTTGATCAGGTAAAGAGAAAGCACACAAAATCAGGGATTGATTTGGGTGATGATGTCCTGACTCTGGTGGTAGAGCCTAATATAGATCAGTCTCTTATCATGGGAATGGTGGTTGTATATGCTCTCGTGAAGTTTAATATGTAAGCATGCGTGCCTAGATTTGAAGCTCAAATATCGGCTAGATATTTGTTTTGTTCAAAGAGAGAGTCTTGCTTTAATTGCGTTGAGAGAGTCTCCTGCAATTGTTTCAGTTCCCCTTTTAGTATTTTCTTGGATAGCCAAGATTTTCTTAGGGGTCTGCTAATAGAATGTGTTGTCTATTGTGTCTTGCAGTTATTATAATTTTGTTGTTTGTGTGTTAGTCGTTTTATCTTTCATGAAAAGAGCCGTTCTTGTCCGTGCATCAATCTGAAAATTTACCATAACTTGGGAACTTACCTTGCGTTTGATTTATGTGATAGTATTGGGAAATTATGTTGTAGGAAGATATTAACCCTATACGTACTGAAGTTAAAGCAGATATGCAGACCAAATTTGGTGAAGAAAGGATCGTTTATGGACCAAGTACTAGACAAATCCATATCTTCCCCATCAAAGCAAGCATCCTGTTATAATGTTATATCTTCTCTTGTTGTTGTGTGGTCAAATGTTTATCCATTAATGGAACCTCAATACAACCACACTTCTAGAAGAGAATGATGTCAAACACAACAATAACATACACAAGTAAAATATAAAAAGCAGGTCCATCTTGTTCTTGACATAACTTAATGGCGCCAGAAGATAAAAAATAACTGTTTCAATAGAAGGCAATTTCCTATCCTTGAATTAAAATACATCAAAATTCTTGAGTAATCTCAATTGTTCTAAACAACCATTGAAATTTCGTAATATTAGAAATTAAAGCACGTCAAGATTCTTTGCATATTAGACGGCTACGGACACTGTACATTTTGGCTGCTTTTGGCTCAGGTTAGAAGTCTGCAATAGGACTGACGAATGAAATTCGATGATTGGAACATTAAACTACAAGGATCCTAAAGATTTCGTTTTCATTTTGTTTTTTTATTTAGAAAAAGGATGGATTACCATAACAGTAATACAGCCAGCTAAATTAACATAAACTAGTTGTTACATATAATGTGCACATCCCCAACCAAAAATGTGCACTCAGATCCCAACTGAACTTACAAAACAAAAAAAAAACACACTCTTGCACAAAGTATCCCAAAACACTTATCTATTACTACTAAACTAAAATAGTAGTGAGTTCCATACTCAGCAAAAGTTTTTAACATCAAAACATCATTTAAAACACTGCATCCAAAGATCATCATTCCAGCTGAATCACAGAATTTCCAATGCTCCTGTTCTCTCTTCCTACAGCTCCAGCAACTTGTAAAGCTCCAGATAGCTTATTCCTCGTTCTTCTTCTCTCTTGAAGCCTGGCTGCTCGAGCCGAAATACTCTTAGAACCTAGCCAAAAGGTTGAGAATCTCAAAATCTTGCTCAAAAGTTCAAGAGACCACTTCTTCTTGTTAGAAAAGAGTCTATCATTACGCTCCTGCCATATGCACCAAACAACATAACAAATAATAACACATCTTTTCATCTTGCAATCATCATTCTCACCAGCAACCCAATTAATCCAAACTTCCTTTAAAGACTTCATTTTAAAATCTTTCTCAATTTTTAATTTGAACTGTACAGATCTCCAAATTGAGTATACAAACTCACATTCAACAAACAAATGTGTATGACTCTCTTCTGATTTAGAGCATAAACAACAAGTCTCTCTAAATAAATTCCTTTTTGATCCAGAATATCTTTTGTATTTAAACTTTGTCGTAAAGCTAATCAAACTAGAATTTTCACTTTTAAAGGAATGGAAAGTTTCCAAATTTTTGTACAATCAAACCTTAAACCTCCATCAATAAGAAATTGATAGAAAGATTTACAGTGTAAATACCATTTGCCTCCCATAACCAAATTCTTTTGTCTTCTCTTTGTTCCAAATTTAAGTCCTTAATGAGATTCAACATATTCAAAAATTGAAAAACCAAATTTTCAGTCAATTGCCTCTTGAACTAAATATCCTATATCCACATATTATTTCTTTTCTTTCTCAGACTGCTGATAGAAGCAAACGGAAAAGAAGTTGTAATAAACAGAGATGGGAATAAAGAAGCAAGAGTAGATGAGCCTAACCATTTATGATTTCCTTCTCCCACCTTCACATGAGTACTGCATAAGAAGCTTTCAGCATTAACAAACAAATTTTTCCAGAAATGAGATAAATGCACTCTACCAGAATGAAAATATTCAGTCCAATCTTTTCTTTCAAAATATTTATAAAAGTTGATTTGTTTCCAAAGCACATGTTTTTCATCAAACCATTTTCAAAGCCATTTTCCTAACAAGGCTTTATTCATGATTTTTAGATTTATAACTCCCAAACCACCAAAAACCTTAGGTCTACATATCTCCTCCCATTTAATCAGATTTGTACAACTCTTATGATCTAAAGACCCAATTCACAAAAATCTTCTTCTCATCTTATCAATTTTATCAATGACCCAAGAAGGAAATAAGAAAAAGGATAACCAAAAAATAGGCATAGAAGATAGAACTGAGTTAACTAAAACTAGTTTACCCCTTCTAGATAAGATTTTGTCTTTCCACAAAGCTAACATTCTCTCAATCTTCTCAATCAGATGTGACCAATCATCTTTTTTTAATTTTCTAGTTCTCAGAGGTACTCCCAAATAAGTAATGGGAAAAATCTCACTTTTACAATTCAACATAGTGGCCAAACTTTGTTGTAAAGAATCGTTATTCTCAAGACCTATAAGAAAACTCTTGTTAAAACTTATTTTTAATCCAGAAGCAAGCTCAAAACAGTATAAAATCAACTTTAAAACTGTCAACTGTTCTTTTTTATTTTTGCAAAAGATCAAAGTATCATCTGCATATTACAGACAACAAACTTTGTGAGCCATATTAACAGAGCCTAAACCTTCAATAAGATGAGACTCAACTACAAGATTCAACATTCTGGTGAAAGAATCAGCTGCTAGAACAAAAAGAAGAGGTGAAAGTGGATCTCCTTAACGAACACCTCTTTTGGACATAATCCAACTCCCAGGTTTACCATTAATATTAATGGCAGACATACCCCCTCTTAAGCACAAATTAACCTAATTTAACCATTTAACACCAAAAGTTTTAGTTTTCAAAACCTCTAAAATAAAATCCCAGTCCAACATGTCATATGCTTTCACAAAATTTAAGTTTAATAAAATTCCTCCACTTTTATTATTCTGAAAGCAATCATTAATAATCTCTTGAGCTGCAGCCACTCCATTAAGCAAAAATTTGTTCTTGATGAAACCAGATTGAATAGGGTCAATAAGTCATTCAAGCTTAGAATTTAATCTATTAGTCAAAACTTTGGTAATCACTTTAAATATAATATTTAGAAGGCTGATGGGTCTATAATCATTGACTGTAATAGCCTTATTTTTTTTGGAATAAGCATAATATGAGCATAATTGAGCCTATTGATCTCCAAATTGTCCTCATAAAACTCCTCAAAAAGCTTCATAACATCTTTTTTCACCGTATCCCAAAAAACTTGAAAAATAAAGCAGGAAATCCATCTGGTCCAGAGGATTTATCGCCATTCATATCACACACTACCTTATAAACTTCCTCCTTAGAAAAAGGGATTTTAATATCATTAGGATCCCATTCTACCATAGGAAATAACCTATTCCACTCAAGTTCGCATCTATAAGGCTCATTCTGACCAAAGATCTGTTTATAATGATTTGAAAAAATCTGATCTATACCTTCTTCAGAACTAACCATCACATTATTAAAAGTAATTGAAGCAATCAAATTATTCCTTTTCCTACTATTAGTAATTTTATGAAAATATGCAGTGTTATTGTCCCCTTCTTTCAGTCAATGTGCTTTAGATCTTTGCTTCCACATTTGTTCCTCTTGTAGTAAAATTTCATTCAACTGAATGGAAATATCATTTTTATTAATCAATTCAGCATCACCCAAATCTCTATTTTCCTCTAAAACTTCCCATTCTAAGAGATTATCCAACAACTCCATCTTTTTTTGTTTAACACTATAAAAATTAGAATGAATCCATTGCTTGATGCACTTTCTCATAAATCTCAATTTACCAACAATATTCTTAGCAGCTGATGAGCTTTTTAGGCACACACTTCTACCACAAAGGCACACCATTCTTAAACTCTTCAGATTGTAACCAAATTTTCTCAAACCTGAAGCTTTTAACATATTGTTGATTATCCCCACAATCAAAACTAATTGGAGCATGATCAGATAATTGACTACTAAGGTCTTGTTGTCTGGAAAATGGAAAAACATCTTCTCATTCAGAGTTGAAAAAAACTCTATCCAGTCTAGCCATAGAAGATAATCTTCTCTTATTAGTCCAAGTAAACTGTCTCCCATGTAAAGGACTATCAATCAATTCTAACTCATTGATCACCTCTTTAAACTCTCCGTTTCTTTTCTATGATTAGTTTTACCCTTTCTTTCAGCAACATTAATAGTAATATTAAAATCCCCCACCACAACCCAAGGTCCTGAGAAATTATATTTGATATTTCTAAGCTCCTGCCAAAACATAGCTCTCTCGCTATTATGTACAGTGAGGACTATATACTGAAGAAATGTTCCGAACAAAACCATTTCTCTTATTTTGTAAGACCATAGTCAAAACAAAAACACCAGAAAAATCCTGCTATTTCTTCCATTTGTTACTATTCCAACCAATCATAATCCCACCAGAAGCACCAATGGCGGGTATATAAACCCACTCAAATATATTACCTCCCAAGTTTTTTAAAATTTTATCATCAACACAACTCAACTATGTTTCTTGTAAACAAATTATTTCAAATTTATTTAATTGACAAAAATCTTTAACTCCAAATCTTTTAGTACTCAAACCAAGCCCTCTTACATTCCATGTAACCAACATAAGTAATAATACCAAACTCCTCAGACACAAGGAAACAAAGGCTACTCAAAAGTAGCTCTCTCTTGCTCTATTTGCCTCACTTTTTTTAAGGGATCAAAATCCCCTTGAGGTTCAAGAATAATGGCACAGTTTGAAGCAAAATTTTTTAACTGCTTATCAGAACAAACATCAAATAGAATAAGAACAAAGAAGAACCCAAAGAAGAAGGACTTTCACCTGAACCACTTGAAGGAGCTCCATGAGAACTTTTATCAGTATTTTTCAAAGCAGCTCTTGAAGTAGCTCTGTCCAAAGCAGTCATAGGTTCATAATTCACAAACCTAAAACATCTTCTGACATAAGCAACTTTTGAATTGAAACTAGGATCTGTAGGAGGTAAGGAATTCAGAAGTTGAATAATTGGAATGTCCTCTTCCTTTTCTAAAACTTCCTCACTGTTGAAAAGCACTGGCAACCATTTACCATCATTATTTTCATTAGCCATAAGAGCTTTGCCTTTAGAATCTTCAATTAAAACACTTTCTTTTATTTCACATGAGCTAAGTTATCTTCAGAAATGATAGGAGACAAAGAGACATTCAACTCCACCTCAGACTCTTTACTCTTACTATCATCACCATACGCATCCTGATCAACCAACACTTCATTTTCAGAAACCATCACTTTTTCTGTAACTTGCTCAGCCCCAATATCCTTTGAAGAATTATCTTCCCAAATTCCCCATACAGATTTTTTTTATTCTGATAAAAAATCTTAGCATCATTCCACAATCTGGCAGCAGCTGGAGAATCCCATGGATAACCTTGACGAGAGGCTTTAGCACTCAAAAAAGAGAATTTCATTAGCCATTATACATAAGGCCACAAAACCGTAAGCCCCGCTGTTAAAAGTTGATCCACATTTCCAGTGGGTATTCTTCCCGTTTACCTCTCAAAACATACAAATTAATTTCGATCAGTGGTTTTTAAGGCAAAACCTCTTGAGTATTTTTACTCCCATTTGTATCTAATCTCAGCGACATCGATCATAACCTTTTGACCTGCCCTAACTACCTTTCCAAAGAAAACTGGGGACAGGTCAAGATGTTATAATAGCGGGAAAACTACTTAATTTCTTGGATCCAAGGGATGCATTAGGATTAGAATGGGATCAGTGGCGTTGAAATGGTAAAAATATTGTTGTTAAGCAGGGATCTTGATGTCTAGAAG
Organism: Asparagus kiusianus; assembly: GCA_022839385.1. Lineage (NCBI taxonomy): Eukaryota > Viridiplantae > Streptophyta > Magnoliopsida > Asparagales > Asparagaceae > Asparagus > Asparagus kiusianus. The sequence continues at coordinate 392,134 of BQKN01066072.1, forward strand.
ATGCCAGATGTTTTTTGTATTCCCAGTGTCCATAAGGTTAATTACCATTTATAATACGGCAAGCCTTTGTGCAAGAAACCAAGGCTTTGGTTCTTATATTGTTAGAGTGTTGTATCGATAGCCTTCCTATTGGCTGAACACTCAAATTCTGCAGCAAAGAATATATTTTATATCAGTTGATCCATACTGATAATATTTCTGACTTGGGAGATAACATTACCTCTCTTATCCTCTCGTCAGATATCCGTCAGTGTTCTGCACTTTTTATCCATGAGATATGAGCTTCAGTACTGCACTTGTTGATTTTAATTATTGATATGAGACCATCTCCAGCAGGAGGTGAAATTTCACCTCCTTCTCTCCTGCCACATCACTTTATTTAATTCAATAATCTTCATTTCCCTATCAACTCTACAGCAGAAGATTTTTCAGAAAGTTTTTTACTTTATTTGGGACCCACCATAAACCACATCACTTCAACATATACCCCACCATATTTATTCATTCTTTTTCCTATTTCATATATATTACTATTTTATTATTATTATTATTAATATAACTCATATATTTATAATTATAATTTATTAATAATTCAATAAATAATATATAATATTTAAATATATATTATTAATTTAATTTTCAATAATATTTTTAAATTAACATAAAATAACACACGATTTTATTAAGCATACGGAAAACCAAACACACCCAAATTATTGAAAACAGGCCAGAAAACACACACTAAATTGGTAAATCTAATCGGAGGTTGTCCCAAACTTCTGCCAAATGTGCTCGATGAGATCCTTCTTCAGCTGAATATGTTGGGTCTTATCTCGTAGTTCCGCTCTAGTCTGATTATCTGCCTCAGATCGGTGTTGAACATGGACTTGAAACTCCGGCAACACGTCTGTTTGAACATTGAAAGAGGCGCTAGAGCTAGCATTGTTCGACGGTTCAAAGTCGATATTTTCCCAGTTTCGCGAATACGTATCTCGTTCATCCTCTACTATCATGTTATGTAAAATAATGCACGCCCTCATTATTTTTCCTAAGACATCAAGATCCCACATTCTAGCTGGTTGGCGGACAATAGCGAAGCGTGCATGGAGTACCCCGAATGCGCGTTCCACGTCCTTCCTGCATGATTCCTGTTGTTTGGCAAAAAATTGATGTTTGTTGCCTTGGGGCATTTGAATTGACTGCACGAAGACAGGCCACTTAGGGTAGATTCCGTCGGCAAGATAGTATGCAAGATTGTACTCCCGCCCATTCACGGTGAAGTTTACTCGTGGAGCTTCACCAGACTCAATGTCGTCAAAAACCGGTGACCTATCTAGTACATTTATGTCATTCAAACTACCAGGAAGCCCTGAAAAAGCATGCCATATCCACAAATCATATGACGCAACTGCCTCGAGGATAACTGTTGCCGTCCCCTTGTGTCCACTAGTAAACTGCCCTTGCCAAGCCTTGGGACAAATTTTCCACTGCCAGTGCATGCAATCAATACTTCTAATCATCCCTGGGAATCCACGTTCCTGTCCAACTTGGAGCAACCTCTGCAAGTCTTCCACATTTGGTCGTCGTAAGTATTCATCTTGAAACAATGCTATTACCCCTTCGCAAAACTTGCGAGTACACTCGATAGCAGTGGATTCTCCTATCTTGACGTACTCATCACAAGCATCGGCTGCGACTCCATATGCGAGCATGCGTATGGCAGCCGTACACTTTTGGATAGGCGTTAACCCAAGCTTGCCCGCATTATTGCGCCGTTGTGTGAAGTAATAGTCGTAATTTGATATAGAGTCCACAATTCGTAGAAAGAGAGGCCTTTTCATTCGATACCTGTGTCGGAACTGGGCGTCAGTGTAAGTGCATGACTCGGCAAAGTAGTCGGCCATGAGTCTCTCATGCGCTGCATGATGATCTCTATGTATGGATTTCCTCTTACGTGGTTGTTCGCTTCTCCTTTGAAATTCTTCAAGAAGTTCTCGCTGCCTATCAAGTATTTTTTCTTCTATTTCCCATTGTTGTTGGAACTCTTCTAGACTAAACTCATTTAGGAAAGGATCCATTGGATGCTATGATTTTTGAAATGTTGATAGGTATACTTATGATGTGCATCTGATCAGTTTATATAATGAAGGGTAGTTGTTCAAATAATTGAATTCAACATGCAATTGCAGAGACATGTGTCATAGGGCATGCATGTGCAGAGAGTTGTCAATTCATATTTTGTATTATTATGCAGGTGTAGTCATTTCATCCTTTGTATTTTTTGCAGTGAAAGGTCAATTCAACATTTGTTTGTTTTTGCAGTGAAAGGTCAATTCATATTTTGTATTATTATGCAGGTGTAGTCATTTCATCCTTTGTATTTTTTGCAGTGAAAGGTCAATTCAACATTTGTTTGTTTTTGCAGTGAAAGGTCAATTCATATTTTGTATTATTATGCAGGTGCAGTCATTTCATCCTTTGTATTTTTTGTAGTGAAAGGTTAATTCAACATTTGTTTGTTCCTGCAGTGAGTAGTAATTGTATATTTTGTACTATTATGCAGTGAGAAGTTAATATCAATCGGCTTTATTGAAACATAAACAACAATTTTATTCAAACATAAACAACACTTTTATTAATACATTCAACAAACATAGGCACCCACACAACTCCAAAATTAAACAAACGGCACACAAAAACATCAGAAAGAAAACACACAATCATAACTTCCTGAGAAGGTCTTATTTTCCAAACAGGTTCTTCCTCAACATATTATAAGCTTCTTCATCTTCATCGTCACGATCTGGTTTGTTTTTCAAGAATAACCACATCTCCATATTCTTGGAATGAGCCAGGTTATTCATAGCTGAAGCAGTACTTGATCTTTTCTCTTCAAATTTTTCATGAGCACTGACTAGCTTAGATAACTCCTCCTCAATTGCCCCCTTTGATTTCCTTGACACAGATGTTTTACTAGAGGAAGCTCTAGCTTTCTTCTTTGCCACGTCCCTACCCTCTGGACGTACAAGGGTAGGAGTTAATGATTCAACATCCTCACCACTACTCTTTCTTTTAGAGCCACGACTACCGGATGCATTTCCTCCTGTCATATATTTGGGTTGATTACGAACCACCTTCCACTCATCCACCAAATTAAACGTCGTACCTATTTTCTCAAAGTACAACTCTCTTGCCTTGGATATGTAGTTTTCATCGGACCAACCGCTACGCTTCTCCCTACATGCAGTACTGTAGCAGCCAATGAAACTGGATATCTTTCTGTTGATGTCTTTGAAATGACTATGGCACCGAGACACAATCCTCTCCTTTCCACTTTTGGCGTTCTCATTCACGTACTGTGTAATTTTACCCCAGAAAGTTTCACCCTTTTGGTTGTTCCCCAACTCACTATCATTACTAACGTGAAAATAACCAGTTAGTAAAAGTATGTTGTCTTCGGTGGTCCAAGTTTCATAACTTGATCTCTTTGCTGATTGTTGGGTTGGAGGGAGAAAAATGTGAGGAGTATCCCCACCAACATTTTTCAAAGACATTTGGGTGGAAAATTCTGAGATATCTGTAGATCCGCTACTAAACCGGGGTGTCGCTGGCTCACTCGACTCCGTGTTAGGACAATTCATATGGGAGGGAACATAGCTGCTTCCCGGAACTGGAGGATAACCGTAAGGAAGATAAGGATATTGCATGCCGAAATTTGGTTGCATCATGTACGGCATTTGAAAATTGGGCTGCATCCCCGTATTTTGAGTATTTTCGGGGCGTTGTATATTTGGATGTTGTGGTTGAGGGAGGGTATTTTGAGGTTGGTTAGGAAAGTTGTAGTTGTAGGGAAAATTAGGATAGTTTTGTGAAGGATCCATGAAGAAACTAGCTTCAAATTGTAGAAAGAAGAAGAATAGGGTGTAGAAACTCAGATTTGTTTTGGTGTCCAAATGACACAAAGTTAGTCTCTATTTATAGAGTTTGAAAAATGAAAATTAATGGTATAAAAATTATAAATTAATTCATTGTATTTATCTCAAAAAATATCAAATAAAAATAAGGAGGAAAAAAAAAGCTCGCCCAATCAAATGCAACCACGTGTCTGCTGGCATCATCGCGCGCGCGTGGGCTTGTCAGAAAAGTCCGGGGGTGAAAATTTCACCCTTTGGCCAATCTCATTTATTTCACCCCCTTAAAAAACCCTAGCTACCTTCAAATATCCCACAAAAAACCCCCTGCTGCATATGGTCTGATGACTTGATTTCTCCGTGAGAATTGTTGAGACTACACCAGTTCTATTCATCCAAACTATTTATCCACACTTTAGGAATCTCTAGTCTAGAAGATAGGAAGGGGAAGAAGAACTGGAGAGGAGGCATTGGAATTTTAAAAGCAAATTAGAGTGCTTCATAAGGGTTGTCTCCCTATCCTTTTGTATCTCTTTGTTAACAAACTGTTGGGGATTCGAAACAATCAATCGAACCCTTGCCCTTCCGGACCTTGTGTTGAAAGTAGGAAAGTAGGAATAAACCACAAATAAAGATCTAACTTTGTAAAAACAGTAAAGAAGATGAACACACAGATTTAACGAGGTTCGGCAACGTGCCTACGTCCTCGGGAGCCACACCACACAATCTTTCTATTAATTGAAGAAGAAAATACAAGCTCTCAAACAAGGGGTTAATCTCTCTGAGATACTCTCTCTCTTTGCAGTCAAAAAGTTCTCTTTTTGATGTTCTACAATGCTCTAAAATCGTTTAGGTATTTATAGAATCCTGAAACAAAACAGAGTCCCAAACAGTTTAGGAAACTGTCTGGGCGATTCGCGGTCGACCGCCGTGCCAAGGCCGGTCGACCGGTCAGAACGAAATCTGTTTACAGGGTCTCGTGCACATTTGCGGTCGACCGCGGCGACCACGCCGGTCGACCGGCCAGAGCGACCGATTCTTCTCAGTTTCCTGCAGTGCACGCGGTCGACCGGATCTGCCACTGCGGTCGACCGCATAGTCTTCTGACTGTTTTCTTCGTCTTTTCGATTGCAGCTTTGGGTCTACACACTTAGACTAACAATCTCCCACTTGGAGACCAAAGCGTCATTATCGAGCTCACCCGAACTCTCCCCTTCTTCGCATGTATCTTTTCCCCGGAAAAAATTCTTCCTTCAATCAACAGTATCCCGACGATCTTGCCGTTCCTCGTAGTGTGGCTCCGCCTTCGTCTTCTACTCGTGAAGGCCAACTGAAGTTGCACACAACTCCAGTTTCTCAATGGTAACTGCCTTTGTCAACATGTCCGCCGGATTTTGACTCCCCAAAATCTTCATTAAATGTAACTTTCCCTCTTCAACTAGCGAGCGTATAAAATGGTATTTGACGTCGATGTGCTTCGTTCTGGCATGATATACTGGATTCTTGGCAAGATGTATAGCGCTCTGGCTATCATAATAAAGAACTCCTCTCCCTTGCTTTAGATCCAACTCTTCCAAGCACCCGTTCAACCAGATCATCTCCTTGCTTGCTTCAGTCACCGCGACATACTCAGCCTCGGTTGTAGACAAAGTCACAATCTTCTGCAGACGTGAGACCCAACTCACTACTGTCGACGCTAAGGTATAAACATACCCCGTGGTGCTCCGCCTCGTATCATGATCACCGGCGAAGTCCGCATCCACGTATCCCTGCAGCACCAATTCTTTCCTCCTGAAACATAGTGGTTTGTTTGTTGTCCCTCTCAAGTACCGCATTATCCACTTCACGGCCTCCCAATGCTGCTTCCCTGGATTGCTTGCAAATCTGCTCACAACTCCCACTGCATGGGCGATGTCCGGCCTCGTGCAAACCATCGCGTACATGAGACTCCTAATGGCCGAAGAATATGGCACCCTGCTCATATGCTCTCTATCTGCATCTGTCTTAGGCGATTGCTCCTCAGATAGCTTGAACTGACTTCCAAGAGGTGTGCTAACAACTTTAGCATTTTGCATGTTGAACCTCTGAAGTACCTTCTCAATGTATTCAGCTTGGCTCAATCTCAATGTCAATTTAGCTTCATCTCTACTGATTCGCATTCCTAGAATCTGCTTCGCTGCACCCAGATCCTTCATTGCAAACTCTTTTGCTAGCTGCCTCTTCAAACTGTTTATCTCCTCTAAACACGGTCCTGCTACCAACATGTCATCAACATATAATAACAAAATAATAAAGCTGGACTCGAACCTTTTGAAATAACAGCAATGATCTGAATTGCATCTTCTGTAACCATTGTTCTGCATGAAGTTATCAAACTTCTTATACCACTGTCTCGGGGCCTGTTTTAAACCATACAAGCTCTTCTTGAGCTTGCACACCATCTCTTCCTTTCCTTCTTCAATGAAGCCAACATGCTGCTTCATGTAGATTTCTTCATCCAAGTCACCATTGTTCGCGGGAAAAATCAAATTCTTCTTCATTGACAAACTCATTGCACTCAATGTTAACAACTTTTTGCGTTTACAAAGATCCGGTCTTTTTATAAGAGCCGGTTACAACGAAATTCAAAAAAAATAAAGAAAAATTACAACTTTCCTTATTTAACGAACAGATCGCGAGCTCCTGTTTTGCGGCCACTCGCTTTGTGGGTTGTTTTCCTGTGCCGGGGTTGATTACCGTGGACCACCGTGTAATCTCGATCCAAACAGATCTACGTGGTATAACGGGTATTATCCCACCAAGGAGATAATAGCCGGGAGGGATCGTTTCACCAAGGAAACGACCGCTCGAATCTCGGAATCTAAGAACCAAGCTTAGATCCGGAGTAGAACAACGTAGATCTGAGGATTAGCCTCTTCGAACTCCTGCCTTGTTTGTTGCGGGTGCTCGCCAAGAACTGAATCCAAGGGTCCAAGTCTCCAAGCCTTCACAAGTCCGAGTTGAGGTGACAATCCGGCAGAGTTTCGGCTCTTCAGAAGTTCAGAAAAAGTCCTCTCAAATGAACAACCACCCCCTATTTATAGCCTCTCTGAACTGTGCATTTGTGCACAAGAGAG
>BQKN01066072.1:404244-436632 GCA_022839385.1 Asparagus kiusianus
TTTGCGGACACTCCTATGATGCACTACATATATAGCTCTCCTCAGATTGATGACCAGTTACCTGGGAATATGTTTTCTGAGTCCACCTTCACTAACAATCCCGAGGATGGTTCTTTTGAAGGTATATGCCTCTTTCTGAGTCGATTATAGGACTAGCCAATTTTGACTAATACAGCTATAATGTAACGCCTTTGCGAATTTTGAATTTGACAGGAGCTTTTGTTGAGAGAGACCCTGTTGAGCCGGCTGCGAGACCAACTGCACCAGTTGATGCATCCACAGCGGTTACATCTTCACCACCCCCAGCGGCTCAAGGGGAAGAAGGTATAAGTCAACTCATTGAGGAGTGCTATTCCTTTTTCTCATTAAGACTTTTGACGGACTTCTCCCTTCTTTTTTGTGTAGGGCGTTCTTCTCGTCTTCATGTCCTAGTGAAGGAGCTGTTATCTGACGACGATCCCGACAAGGTCGTCATCTGCATAGAAGTTCGCTCCTTCTTCTCCTTTGTGAATGCTATGATTGGCAAGCTCTTCCACGGCGGACTTTCACTTCACCAGTTTAAACCTCTCCTTAATTCCCGAGTCAATTTGATAAGGGAAGCAGGATACCCAGATTTGGCGAAGGCTATAGTTGACGATCTCGACTGCTTAGAGCGTGAGCTTCAGATGTTTCGTGAGCTTCGAGATACCGGTGCCCCTTCCTTCATTGCTGCTGAGCTGGAGACCCGTTTACAGTCACTGCGCGAGACTCAGATTCTTACTAGTCTTGAGATTCAGGTGCAGCGAGACCGAGTAGCTCGAGTTGAGACTGGCCTTGCTACCAGATTATCCTCACTTGCCGAGCTCGACCTTTCTCTCACTTCCTGTGCGACCGAGATAGACCAGCTCAGAAGAGCACTCCGTGAAAAGGAGGAGACTTTTGATGTTCTTCAGATGACGAAGGCACAGGACCAGCAGACCTGCACGGCTTTGTCTGATGAGTTGAAGTCCTTGAAGCAGAAGCTATCCGAGTCCGAGGAGGCTGCTGCGAAGACTTTGACTGCCACCGAGGAGTCCATCAGAGCTGAACTTAGGCAAGCTTATGATGATAAGCTGTCTGAGATCAGTCAGCAGATTTTTAGCCACGGGCTTGATGTATGATTTTGTTTGCTGAGTGTTTTGACTTTTGACTCTTTTAGTGAAGCCTGCTTTTATTTTCATCTTTATTATGATTCGTCATTCCGTTTGAAATGATTGACCACAATACTCATAGGATTTTTGGCAAACCCTCAGCCATCAACGGATTTGGTTAGCCTTTACCGACTACCGTTTGAGTCGGGCTAGCATGCGATTTGTTTAAATCCGCTCGCATGTAACGTTGCGCTCAGAGATTGAATTCTCTGAGACTTCGTGCTATGATGTCGAATACATAGACTTCGCCATTGTTACGGGAATAGGCTACCCGGCGACACGTGTTAGGTGTTGACTTTAGGATTTTTGGCTAACCCCCAGCCTTCAACGGATTTGATTAGCCTTTACCGACTACCGTTTGAGTCGGGCTAGCGTGCGGATTGTCTAAATCCGTTCCACACGTGACGTTAAGCTAAAAGAATTAACTCTTTTAGTGCTACGATATTGAATACGTAGACTTTGTCTTTCTCCTGTGAAAAGACTAAACAGCAACGTGTATAAGACGTTGACTTAGGATTTTTGGCAAATCCTCAGCCTTTAACGGATTTGATGTGCTCTTACCGACTACCGTTTGAGTCGGGCTTACATGCGGATTGTTTTAATCCGTTCCGCATGTGACGTTGTGCTAAAGGAATGAACTCCCCTAGACTTTGTGCTACAATTTCGAATATGTAGACTTCACCGTTGTTATGGAAATAGGCTACCCAGCAACGTGTATTAGACGTTGACTTATCCCTAGTTAGGCTTTGGGATAAAGGTCCCCAGAGTCAGGCTCTGGTATCTTTTTCTACGGATAAAGATCAAACCGGCGACGCGTGTTAGGCGTCGACATATCCTTTCTTAGGATTCAGGATGAAATTCCCCATGCGTGTAAGGCATGGATTTTGGTGTTATTAATAACAACCTGCCACAATGTGGAATATGTGGGCGAGTGTTCTTTTCAACGGTTAAGAACTAACCGGCGACGCGTGTTAGGCGTCGACTTATCCTTACTTAGGTTTCAGGATAAAATACCCCAGAATCGAACTCTAGTGTCTTTTTCTGCGGAAAAAGACTAAACCGGCAGCGCGTGTTAGGCGCAGACTTATTCCTGCTTAGGATTCGGGATAAACTTCCTAAGATGAATCCTAAATTGATAAATTTTGGGAAAACAGTTGGGGTGGGAAAGGAAGAATTTTATATTCTATTTCCCGGATCCTGGAAAGAAAGAATTTTATATTCTATTTCCAGTGTAAGAAAGAAACTAGAAGTGGGATCTCCACTCCGAGAATCTGGAGGATCTAGATAAACTTACCTTTTATAGGATTAGTTATCTGATCGAAAGAAGAATTCTTCATTTATCGAAGTGAAATTTCTACTTCGGTTATAACCATGAGACGGTTGAACCAAAGAGAAAAGAAATGGAGTACTTTCGTTTATCGAAAGGGGACTCCGAACTGAGAGTGGACCTTTTTGGTGAACTCACTGTCAATTAAAATTGATCAGTGAGGGATTTTGGTGGTAAAAATAAAATTGGGTTATCCTCTAGAATATTAAGTGTAATATTCTTCAAGGAACTTCCCGATAAATGAGTTGTCCTGAACGTACTAGGGATAGTACTTTTTCAAAAACTTCCCATTTATTGGCATTAATTGCCTGTCACCCTCTAAAGAAATTAGGCGATAAGCACCGTTTGAATAGACTGTATCTATTACAAACGGCCCTTCCCACTTGGGTTCGAATTTACCTTTCTTCTTGGAGGTGAGGATTATTGGTCGACGAGCAGCGAGGACCAGATCTCCTTCCTTGAAGCTTCTTTGGCGAACCCTCTTGTCAAAGGCTTTGGATATCCTAGCTTGATAGAACTCGATGTATTGTTGAGCCTCCAAGCGCTTTTCGTCCAGCCTTTTGAGTTCTTCGAGACGCTTTTGATGCTGCTCTTCGGTCGTCATCTCCGTTGCGAGAGCGATCCGAAGTGAGGGAATTTGAATCTCCAACGGTAGCACAGCTTCACATCCGTATACCAACGAATATGGGGTAGCTCCCGTGGGTGTGCGTATGGTAGTGCGATAAGCCCAGAGTGCTTCGCCGAGTTTATCATCCCAATCTCACTTATTGGTCTTCACGAGCTTTGACAGAATCTTGATGATCGTCTTGTTGAAAGCTTCAGCTAATCCGTTCGCAGCGGGGTAATAAGCTGTCGACGAAACATCCTGAATTTTGAATTTGTCACAAAACCTGATGAAGGCGTTGCTTATGAATTGCGGACCGTTGTCATGAATGATCCGCCTCGGCACGCCGTATCGGTATATGACGTGATGCTTGATGAAGTTGATGACGTTGTTCGTCTTTACTTCTTTAAGCGGAATGGCTTCAGCCCACTTTGAAAAGTAGTCGGTGATAGCGAGAATAAATCGATCACCTTTGACTGAAGGTGGGAAGATGGGACCGACGATATCCATACCCCATGTCTCGAATGGCCAAGACGTGGTTGATGTGTGTAATCGCTCCGGTGGTTGGTGCATATAATTCGCATGCACTTGGCAAGCGTGACATTCTCGGGCGTACTCGATCGCGTCACGAACCATTGTTGGCCAGAAATACCCCATTCTTCTGATTCGATCATACAGCTTGGGACCAGGCTGATGCGCACCGCATTCTCCTTCATGTGCTTCCTTAAGAACTTCTTTTGCTTCTTCGTTCGAAAGGCATCGGAGAAGTAAGTCGTCATATCCCCGGTGATATAACGTACGGGTCTCGGTATTGTAAAAGAACCGTGGTGCTCTTCGGCGAATAGATTCTTTTTCCTTTACATCCTCCGGCAAAATACCGTATTGGACGTAATCGATGATGGGAAAACGCCAATCTCGGGACTCGGACCCGATTTGGGTTGAGTTCACCTCTTTGGCTTTTCCATTTCTATCATCCTCCTCTTCAACCTCCATATCGTATATGGGTATGCAGAGTTGGTGTGATCTCACCGTGACTAGCAGTTCAGTTTCGGGCGGCTGCGCGAGTGATACTGCCAGTGCTGCCAGTGCATCCGCATAAGCGTTCTGGAGACGCGGGATGTATTCAATGTAAAATTCTTCAAAAGAATCTGCCATTCTGACGGCCTCTTGGTGGTATGGAATCAGATCTGGGTTCCTGACTTCATACTCCCCACGAACTTGGTTGACAATTAATTGAGAATCCCCGAAAGCTTTGAGATATTCAACCCCCAGCTCCTTGGCGAAACTAAGTCCAATGATGAGCGCGTTGTACTCGGCTACGTTGTTAGAGCATGGACTCGTCAGCGAATAAGCTCGAGGCATCACGTGCTTCCCTGGGGAAACTAAGACAACTCCGACTCTGGAGGAGACTCTAGAACATCCCGGAGTTACTGCCTTATTGACTGCTCTCGAGGCACCATCAAAATATAACTGCCATACTTGTTGGTGTGACGTGGTATTAACCTCGTGGGTTTCATCTGGCAAGTCATCGTATACTTCAACCGTATCTGTTGTCGGGCTTGCCGCCAAAAGATCACAAATCGCTTGTCCTTTGACCGACTTCTGCTGTTTGAAGTGCAGATCATACTGGGACAAAAGAAGGGCCCACTTTGCTAACCGCCAATTCATTGAACCTGGTTGAGTCATGAACACCCGTACCGGATTAACATTGGCAATGACGTAAATCGTCTGGCCCACCAAGTAATGTCGCATCTTCTGTACTGCGAACACCAATGCGAGACATTCTTTCTCGATCATCGGATACCGAGACTCGGCGCCTATCAAGGTCCGACTTAGGTAATAAACTGCCTGTTCGTGACCATTATCATCGTCTTGTGCTAATAAAGCACTTACCGAATGGTTCATCGCCTTGATGTACATCAAGAACGGTTTACCTGATTTTGGTGCGACAAGAACAGGGGGATTCATCAGATATGCCTTGATATCTTCGAATGCCTTCTGGCAAGCATCATCCCAAATAAACGATACGCCCTTCTTGTTTAGCTTAGAAAATGGTTGGCACTTCCCAGAAAGATTTGAAATGAACCTCCGGATATAAGCCAGACGACCTTGCAATCCTCTGAGTTCTCTTAGATTCCTCGGGGGTTGCAATTCATTTTTTGCCTTTACCTTGTCTGGGTCGATGTGTATACCCTTAGTGGTGACGACGAATCCAAGGAATTTTCCGCTGGACATTCTAAGGAAGGATTTTGTGGGATTCATCTTCAACTGATGACTCCGCATGAGATCAAACATCGTTCTCAGGTCTTTGATGTGATCTTCTTTGTTGTGGCTTTTTACCACCAAATCATCAACGTAGCATTCAACCGTTTTCCTGAGGTGTTTCTGGAAAATTTTAGTCATCGCTCGTTGGTACGTGGCACCCGCATTCTTCAGACCGAAAGGCATCACCGTATAGCAGAAGATACCGAGGGGCGTTCTGAATGCTGTATGTTTCTCATCGTCTGGGTGCATCTTGATTTGATTATACCCCGAAAAGCCGTCCATGAAAGACATTCTTTCGAATCCGCATGTATTGTCGATAATGACATCCGTGATTGGGAGAGGGAAATCGTCTTTCGGACACGCTTCATTCAGGTTCCTGAAGTCGATGCAAATCCTGATTTTGCCATTCTTCTTCATGACAGGAACGATGTTGGCTAACCAATCTGGATGTTGTTCCTCTCGGATGAATCCTGAGTCGATCAACTTCTTAACCTCAGCCTCGATGGCTTCCATGATCTGCGGACGAAACCGTCTTTGCTGTTGCTTGACAGGTTTGGCATCCGGCTTGATGTCGAGGCGGTGCATTGCCACATTGAGGTCAAGTCCTGGCATGTCTTCATAGTTCCAGGCGAAGACATCAATGTACTCTCTGATCAAGGCAATTAATTCCTCCTTTTCATCTGGGGGAAGACTACCGCTGACGAATATGGGCTTTGGATTGGCCTCATCGCCCATATTAATTTGGACTACTTCGTCTTCAGTGGGTGGCTCTCTTTGTTCGAACCTATCATCATATTGCATATTCAGGTGATGAACCCATGGGTCTTCCCACGTTTGCATTTGATCGTCGTCCTCCATCGTAGACGGATCAGCTGTAGTCATGTTCGACATCAAGGTCTTGAACATTTCTCCCAAACTTGTGTCGGAATCCTCAGCTGAAGAGTCTGGCAAGTACCCATCCTTAGCTTTGTTAGCAATTTGATCGATGATTTGCCAACCACATTCGTCATCTGATGAGACATAGCCTAAGCCTCTCTTGTGACGGTAATAATTATCCGGTTTCCCTTTTGGGACATATGCCGCTTTGACTGGGACACGGGAACCTCGATCGAAGTATAAATCTTCTCCGAGTGTAAAGTCGTACCCTTGTTTTTCCATGAGCGTACGCGCTTCCGGACTATACTTAGATAAGTGCAGACCGGATTTGTCGTCGTCTTCATCTTCTCTTAGGAAATGATCTGGCAACGGAAGACTTTCTCCTTTACCGTAGATCACTTCTTTTTGTCCTCCTGTTTTGGCAGGAATAATCCGAGTTGTTCCGAAAGAATGCTGGGGACGCTTCTTCGTTACATAAGAAGATCGGAACGGCATACATAACTCGGGATTATCGTATAATCCCTTTATTGCATCATCAAGAGACAAGGAATACTCTAAATCACGATTTATTTCAATATCGGCAAGTTGCCAGTTACAACCGCCATCTGACGACTGTTCGTCGTCGAGATTGATTACAAAGGGTACAATGTCATTTAGAACAAAACCACCATTGTAATCGAATCCGGCCTCGGCATCAGCTTCTTCTCCGCTGTCCGTGCCCTGGATCGATGGTTCCGTATCGGATTCATTACCATAAAGGAGAGAATCTGTAAAGTAATTCTCATACCCTTTAAATGGTTGCTTATCCGCGACCACCGTCCTGACCCTTCCATCAGTGTCGACATATTTCAGACACTGATGTAAGGTGGAGGGAACTATAACATTACTATGGATCCAAGGCCGACCCAATAGTAAGTTATAGGATGTCTTAGCATCAATCACGTAGCACGTGACCTCCGTTTTCAGATCGCCCATCTGGCACTTTATCCGGATTTTCCCCAAAGGTCTTGACCCGCTGGTGTTGAATCCGTAAATGACTGTGCCCGTAGATGCCAGCTTGCTGATTGGAATGCCAAGGCTGTGCATTAGGCGAAGTGGCATAATACTCACAGCGGAACCTGGATCCACTTGGATTCGGTTGACCTCGCTGGAGCCAATGTACCCGACGAAGTACAAGGGCCGATCATGATTTGAATTCTTCGTCTGCATGTCCTCTTTGGTGAAGGTGATGCAGGGAAGATTCTTGGCCGCCACATTACACTGTTAGGTTAACATTTCCAGTTCTTCGGGAGCTGGTTTGATCCTGGTGAGGAACGCCTCCGAATCGGCCAAGTCTTCTTGCAAGGCTTCTCTAGTTTCCTTGGACAATCGGAGCAACTCGTACAGCGTTATCCGCGCTGGAATATTGGCTAGCTGAGCCATGATGTCGAAGGCACGCGGATTTTTTGAACTCTCCGGTTTGTCCTTTCCAATCGGACGACTGAAACGAGACTGCTTCGGATTCTGAACCTCCTCGGGCCCCTTTTCTTTCTGTTTGTCAACCGGCTGTCGTCGAGCATCTTCAACCGGTTTGGGAACTGTAATCACCCCCAGTTCTGTGAGAGTCTTGGCTGGTCCCCGTTTTGTCACCCCCTGTTCAGCTATTTGATTCCCAGGAGATGGATATTTGAAGTGGTATTCGTTTCCACTCCGGGTCGCAAAGACCTCCTGTTCCTCGTCGGAAAACGGAAAAGCGGTGATCCTTTCATCGTCTTCACCCGGGATGGCAGAAACTCCATAGCAAGACATCCCTTTCCCCTTTGAGTTCTTCTTTGATGATGATCCGGCCCATTATTCATCCTCAATCAGGTCGGGGTGAACCCAAAGGATTTCGCCGTTCGGGGCCGTGTGTGGCACGAGTCCCTTTTGGCGCTGTCCGTGCGGGTCGTCATTCACCGTCTTCATCCCGACTTTGGTGACACGCTCCGGCTCAAACCAAGCTGTAGGTACTGATCCAAAACTGATTGACACCGCATTTGCTCCCACATTCTTGGCCGGTTTCGGAGTTATGACTCCTACATCGATCAACGCTTGGATCTTGTCCTTGAGGTGGTAGCAAGACTTCGTTGGGTGGTGGACCGCTCTGTGGTACGCGCAGTACTTCGGGTCCGTCACCTTAGTGGCTCCTTCATGATCCACGATCGCCGGCAACTGGATTTTATTGTTCTCCAACAATTACTTGAAAATGCCGGGGACTTCATCATCCTTGAAGGAGTAGACTTTGGGAAACCTAGGCTCCGAAGACTTTTGCTTCTGAGACCGTTGTTGCCAATGCGGTTGTGATTGTTGTGGCGCTCGTTGCTGCTACTGTTGCTGAGGTTGCAATTGAAATGTCTGGTTAGCATCAACAGTATTAACATGAGCTTTACCTTTCCCTTTCTGGTTGAAGTTCTGCTTCGGAGGATTAGTAGCCGGTTGGCCTCTTTCCGCCTTCTTTCTTCTGAGGAATCGCTCAGCTTGCTCTCCTCGGACTTTCAAATCCTTCCAGGTCTTGGATGGTGCGGTGCCCATTGCTTCCAACACATCCAGCGAAAGGTTGTTGTGGCAGGTCTGGAGGATGAATTCCTCGGTGATTGGGTCCCGACAATTCATCGCCTTGTTGCGGAACCTCTTGACGAAGGTGTCGACTAGCTCCCTGTCTTTCTGCTTCTCATCGAGCAACGATCCGATAGAGATTTCGGTGTCGTCGTCGAAGAAATTCGCGAGGAACTTAGTCTCCATGTCATCCCAGCTGTTTATGCTTCCTGGTTTGAGGCGACGATACCAATCGAAGGCAGCTCCGCGAAGAGTGCCGACGAATGACCGCACCATCAGAGGCTCATTACCAGAGATAACTCCCAAGTGCGATTTAAAATAAATCAAATGCTGAGTAGGTGAATCCATCCCATTAAATGGCGTAAAGTTAATTAGACTAAACTTTGCCGGATATGGGATTGATTTCCACTCTTTTGGGTACGGACAAGGAATGCCCGTCTTTTTTGTCTCTTGAGCGGAAATCAACGTATTGATTTTGCTCTCGAGATTTTTGATCTTTAGGCTTTCACCTGCGTCTTCACTGGCGTTCTCGTTACCACCCCCTGCATTGATGGGAGGGTTGTTAGCATTGCGAACCTCATTTGTGTCCTCATCTTCCAGGTTGTTCTGGTTGGGACGACTTGGTTCGCCTTGTTGGTTCCTCAATGCTTGAAGCTGTTGGTCATGCATCTCTCTCATGTTCTGCATAGCCATTTGCATTTCGAACCAAAAGGTCTCCTGTTGTTTGGCCATGGCATCTTCAAGCATCTTGGCCACTTGCTCCACGCTTATCATAAACGCCTCGCGGGGTTGTCCTTCACTGGACACTGTATTATCAGACGCCACTGCTGAGCCGGCATCTTATTCTTCATCTCCTGAAGGTACTCTTATTCAGATTCTACCATACGTCGCGCGAATGATAGCCCTGGACTGAAGACGAGTTACCCGTCGGGGTACTTCTGGAACCGCCTTGGGGTTATCCTGAGCCGATGTTCCTGTGCTGGTCATATTTGTGGTGACCCTTGAATGCTCACCATCTTCGACCATCTTCCTTCTTCGTTGGAAACGCCTATGCCTTGGTTTTGGCGTTCCATTGCTGAGTCTTTCGAACACAAAGACTCTCTCAGGGACTGCCTTGACGCAGTTGCACTCAGATAGTACCGCCCGAATGAGCTTCGAACAAGGACATTGCGTTTCGAGCCTTCGAGGGCTCCTCTTTCTGATTTTACTCGTACCCCCGGCACGATAGTACAGATCGTCCGTTTGAGTGGCGGAACAACCTATCGTGCGTTGGCACGATCTCTCAGGTATAACGTTGTCGTCATCAGACGACAATGTTTCCTTCTGAGGATGAATTGTCTTCTTCGGACCATCCAGAGTCACACGCCTTGAAACACGCCTTTGTGGGCGTGAATCTTCAGCGGGCTCTTGCACTTCGAGGCGCAAAGTTGTGCGCTTGGGTGCCACAATTTTCTCCAAGTGTTGAGGGTTGCAGCGACCCCCAGCATGTTGCATTGTTTGGGACTTCTTCATTGGCCCCAAGCGTTCTTGGACTGGAGCTTTACCTCGTTCCTTCGGAAGTGGGCCGAGGCGCTCCAAAACAGACTTTCTCTTCTGGGATGGTCCTGCGGGATCTCCCTGAGCAGTTGCAGAAATTACCGGCTGTTTGGATTGATTTGCCGGGTGTTGAATCTTCGGAGGCTGCGGTTGTCGCTCCTTGATCTGAACCGTTGCTTCAGACTTTGGCCTCCAAACCTTGCGAGTTGGTGGCGGCTTTTTGACCACCTCCTTCTGCAGCTTCCGACGGGCTTCTTCAGCTTTGGCCCGTGCTTACACCGATAACGCGCACCGTTTGCGGATGCGCTCCTCCAATGTCGAGCGATTCCGTTTGACACGGACCCACTCCATAGTCGATGGTTTGGAGGAACCACCATTCATTTGTTGTTGAGGCTGTTTGCCTCGTTTATTCTTCAGATCCGCATGGTAGCGGACCCCGTCAACGGACTCCATGGCCTTGGCGAATTGCTTCGCGAGGCGTTGACGCTGCCTCTGGCGGGCTCTCTTAGAGAGAGTCACCACGCCTTCAATGGCGGATTTAACCTTCTTTGAGGTCGGTAGGGCCTCACTCAAAGCAGCTTCGGCGTCGATTGGGGTGAGGTCATCGTTGGTGGCTTCAACTTCATCGCACCAACGGACTTTTCTCCTAGAGGAGAACTTCTGGTACTTCTTGGACTTGGGGGAGGAGGTAGATCCGGACGAGGACACGTACTCCTCGTACTTTTGCTGGTCGAATTCATACTCGACCTCCTCCATGACCGGGATCGAGATCCGCGGCTGCGACACTCCGATCTCGGCAGCGAGATCGGTGGCTCCCACTGTGGTCGCCAGATTGTTCGCGGGAAAAATCAAATTCTTCTTCATTGACGAACTCATTGCACTCAATGTTAATAACTTTTTGCATTTACAAAGATCCGGTCTTTTTATAAGAGCCGGTTACAACGAAATTCAAAACAAATAAAGAAAAATTACAACTTTCCTTATTTAACGAACAGATCGCGAGCTCCTGTTTTGCGGTCACTCGCTTTGTGGGTTGTTTGCCTGTGCCGGGGTTGATTACCGTGGACCACCGTGCAATCTCGATCCAAACAGATCTACGTGGTATAACGGGTATTATCCTACCAAGGAGATAATAGTCGGGAGGGATCGTTTCACCAAGGAAACGACCGCTCGAATCTCGGGATCTAAGAACCAAGCTTAGATCCGGAGTAGAACAACGTAGATCTGAGGATTAGCCTCTTCGAACTCCTGCCTTGTTTGTTGCGGGTGCTCGCCAAGAACTGAATCCAAGGGTCCAAGTCTCCAAGCCTTCACAAGTCCGAGTTAAGGTGACAATCCGGCAGAGTTTCGGCTCTTCAGAAGTTCAGAAAAAGTCCTCTCAAATGAACAACCACCCCCCCTATTTATAGCCTCTCTGAACTGTGCATTTGTGCACAAGAGAGAGAGGGGGGGAGTCGGGCCACCTCAGGGTGGCTCGGCTCATGCCGAGCCACCCTGGGGTGGCTCGGCTTGGGCCGAGCCACCCCGGGTTGGTTCGGTTTGGGCCGAGTCCCCCGGGTGTGTTCTGTTTCGTTGTTTTCCCGTCTTTCGGTTATGTCCGTGATTCGGTTGTTCGTTTGATTTGTTCGGGTCTTGATTTGATAGCCCGAGTCTTCATTTGGTAGTAAATCTGCCTCGGTGTTTGAGTTCAAGTCCGTTTTGTTGTTGGACGACTCGTTAACTTTCTGAACCGTTGGATTGGTTCCACACGCGAACGTATTCCGTTGCTTACGTGTCTCATCGCCTCGTCGCTCGAACGTCTGTTGATTTGTCGAATCATCATGCCGAGCCATGCTAAGGGACCTATAGGTAATTTTATACGCCTACAACCATGAAGAAAGGCAGTCTTCACATCTAACTGCTCAAGAAAGAGGTCTTCTGTAGCTACCAAACTCAATATCACTCTGATGGTTGTGAGTTTCACAACAGGGGAAAATATCTCCGTGTAGTCAACTCCTTCCCGCTGTTGAAACCCTTTCACTACTAATCTGGCCTTGAATCTCTTGCTTCCATCACTTTCCTGCTTGACCCGGTAAACCCATTTATTGTGCAAGGCTTTCTTCTGCGCAGGTAGCTGGGCTAACTCCCATGTCTCGTTAGTGAGTAGAGAATCCATCTCCTCCTGCATCGCATGCTCCCACTGCTGAGATTCACTCACTTGCATTGCCTCTTCATAGCTTTCCGGCTCACCGCTATCTGTCAACAATAAATAATCAAGAGATGAAAGGTATTTGGGATTTGGTTTGGGTACCCTGGATGACCTCCTAGGCTCCACGTCCTGGGTAGTTTCTTCTGCACCTGGAGCCTCCTCCGTTCTGTGGTCAGAACAAACATCATCTCCCCTATCTGGAAGTTCCTCTATATCCATGTACTCAGATCCACTTGTATCTGTAGTGCTGCTCCCACTGCTTCGGCTATCCTTGGTGTTGTCCCTATCCTTGTACATCACCTCCTCATTGAATATCACATCCCGGCTCCTGATGATCTTCCTGTTCTTTTCATCCCAAAGGCGATACCCGAACTCATCAATGCCGTATCCAATGAATGTGCACTTCTGTGACTTCGCTTCTTGCTTGTCCCTGACATGGTCACTGATATGAACATATGCCACGTAGCCAAATACCCGTAAATGTGAGAGATTTATCTTCTTTCCACTCCAAACCTCCTCTGGAATCCCAAAGTCTAATGGAACTGATGGCCCGTGATTAATAAGGTATGCTGCCGTATGTACCGCATCCGCCCAAAATGTCTTAGGCAGACCTGCATGTAATCGCATGCTCCGCGCATGCTCTATCAAGGTCCTGTTCATCCTTTCTGTAATGCCGTTCTGCTGCGGCGTCCCTGGAGTAGTCCTCTCTAAGCGAATCCCATTCGTAGCACAGAACCTCTTGAACTCCTCCAGCTCGTATTCTCCACCATTGTCTGATCTCAAGCACTTCACCTTCAGATCTGTCTCGTTCTCGACCATGGCCTTCCACTTCTTGAAGATTTCGAACACCTCTGACTTGTGCTTCATGAAGTAAACCCACACCTTCCTCGAGTGATCGTCGATAAAGGTGACGTAGTATCTCGAACCGCCAAGAGAAGACACACTGGCTGGACCCCATACATCTGTATGAATCAACTCTAGCTTCTGAGCCTTAGGTGGCCTTCCACCCTTCTGGAAACTAACCCTCTTCTGCTTCCCAAAGATGCAGTCTTCACAAACTCCGACTTCCACGGTGTCGATCCCGGTTAGCTTTCCTTGTGAGTGTAGGATTTTCATCCCCTTCTCGCTCATGTGCCCTAGCCTGTTGTGCCACAGATCTGTACTCTCCTTACCAGCTAAAATTGCGAGGGTGTCACTCGCATGTGAAGTGAGGTAGAGAGTCCCTGTTTTATTACCTCGGGCAATAATCATCGTGCCGTTGGAGATTCTCCACGAATCCCCGGTAAATGTCGAAACGTAGCCTTCTGCTCCAAGCTGTCCCACCGAAACAAGATTCCTCTTCAGCTTCGGCACGTGTCTCACGTTCTTCAAGTTCCACTTAGAGCCCTTCATCTGTATCTGAACATCGCCCTTTCCAACAATATTGTAAGGTTCATTATCCCCCAAGTATACTTTACCAAAGTCCCCTGCTACATAGTTCTGAAGAAGTTTCCTGTTAGCAGTGGCGTGGAAAGAAGCTCCTGAGTCGATGACCCAAGAATCAGAATCGCTATCCATAGCAAGGATCAAGGCATCCTGCACGATATGAGCCTCCTGCTCACCCGCATCCTTCTTTGGTGCTTTACAGACTGAAGACATATGGCCCTCCTGGCCGCAGTTCCAACACTTCCCTTTGATAGACCTAACCTTCGAGTTCGGCCTCTTCTTCACTGATTTCGACCGATTTCTGTTCTGGTTCCCTTTCTTCTGACTTCTGCCTCTCTGCTCAAAATTTAGGGCTGAACCTGAACCTTCTGATTCGGACGATTTTCTTCTAACCTCCTCGGATAGAATCATGCTGACAACCTCACTCAGCTTCAACTTCTCTTTCCCCGCCGAATTGCTGATTGCCGTCACACAACCTGCCCAACTATCCGGCAACTACGATAGTAGTAGAAGGGCCTGTACTTCGTCATCGAACGTGATGTCCACGGAGATAAGTTGATCAACAATCGTGTTGAACTCGCTGAGGTGCATCGTGAAGGACCGTCCTTCTTCCATCTTGAGGTTAAAAAGAGTTTTGATAAGATGCACCTTGTTTGCTGCCGACGGTTGCTCGTACATCTTCGCGAGCGCTTCCATGAGCCCCACCGTCATCTTCTCCTTCAGAATATTGTGGGCTACTGATTTGGCGAGCGACAACCGGATTTGCCCTAGAGCCTTTCTATCCAGTACCTCCCAATCACCATCTGACTCCTCTTTCTTGTTTCCCTTTTCCTTGCCCAATAGCGGGCGATACAAGTCCTTCTGGTACAGATAGTCCTCCATCTGCGACTTCCAGTAGGCGAAGTCTGAACCGTCAAACTTCTCGATCTTTGATTTGCTTTCTTCTGCCATGGCTTTCACACAAATTGCTGAACGAAGCTCTGATACCAGTTGTTAGGGATTCGAAACAATCAATCGAACCCTTGCCCTTCCGGACCTTGTGTTGAAAGTAAGAAAGTAGGAATAAACCACAAATAAGATCTAACCTTGTAAAAACAGTAAAGAAGATGAACACACAGATTTAACGAGGTTCGGCAACGTGCCTACGTCCTCGGGAGCCACACCACACAATCTTTCTATTAATTGAAGAAGAAAATACAAGCTCTCAAACAAGGGGTTAATCTCTCTGAGATTCTCTCTCTCTTTGCAGTCAAAAAGCTCTATTTTTGATGTTCTACAATGCCCTAAAATCGTTTAGGTATTTATAGAATCCTGAAACAAAACAGAGTCCCAAACAGTTTAGGAAACTGTCTGGGCGATTCGCGGTCGACCGCCGTGCCAAGGCCGGTCGACCGGTCAGAACGAAATCTGTTTACAGGGTCTCGTGCACATTTGCGGTCGACCGCGGCGACCACGCCGGTCGACCGGCCAGAGCGACCGATTCTTCTCAGTTTCCTGCAGTGCACGCGGTCGACCGGATCTGCCACTGCGGTCGACCGCACAGTCTTCTGACTATTTTCTTCGTCTTTTCGATTGCAGCTTTGGGTCTACACACTTAGACTAACACAAACAACCTATCATTATTATGCTAGACTTGCCTTGTCCTGCTGTAAATTAAATATCACATTTTAGTCATGCCATTGATCAAGGAACTAGCTGACATAATTTATATTAAGAGTGATCTTGATAGATTATGTTAATAATCTTGTGAATATTTATATTAATAGTATGTATATATTCTGTTGAAATATATACAATCCTAGAATGCTATAATTTAGGCTACAATTAGGCTACAATTACGGAAAGATTTTCAACAGAATATATACATACTATTAATATAAATATTCACAAGATTATTAACATAATCTATTCACAATTACGGAAATATTCACAAGATTATTCACAAGATTCACAACGCTTAGACTGTCCCGAAAATCATTGAAGAGTATGCGCGGAAGCCCTTTAGTAAAGATGTCGGCGATTTGATAACGGGACGGAACATGAAGGACACGTACCTCACCTCGTGATACCTTTTCTCGAACAAAGTGAATATCCATTTCAATATGCTTAGTGCGTTGATGTTGGACAGGATTGCCCGAAAGATAAATGGCACTAACATTATCACAATATACCAATGTGGCCTTGTTGAGTGGACAATGAAGTTCTAAGAGGAGATTACGAATCCAACAAGACTCGGAGACAGCATTAGCAACACCCCGGTATTCAGCTTCGGCACTAGATCGGGAGAGTGTAGGTTGACGTTTTGAGGACCAAGAGATCAAATTGTCTCCAAGAAACACACAATAGCCCGAAGTGGATCTTCGGGTATCTGGGCATCCACCCCAATCTGCATCTGTATATGAGACAAGAGAGGTCGTCGATGATTTATAGAGATGCAAACCAAGGTCAAGTGTACCTCGAATGTAACGCAAAATGCGTTTGAGGGCGGCCATATGGTTGTCATTTGGAGCATGCATGTGGAGACAAACTTGTTGCACCGCATAGGAGATGTCGGGCCTAGTGAATGTGAGATATTGAAGTGCACCAGCAAGTTTGCGGTATTGGGTTGGATCATCATAAGGGGACCCGGTGGAGGTGCTGAGCTTTGGATTTGTGTCCACGGGTGTGGGACATGGCTTGCAAGAAGTCATACCTGCCCTATCAAGTATCTCCTCAGCATATGTCTTTTGTGAGAGAAAAATACCTCCTGAATGACGTTTCACTGCAATACCCAAAAAATAACTGAGAGGACCTAAGTCCTTCATATCAAATTCAGAACTGAGGAGAGACATAATGGACCTTCGGAGAGCATCTGAAGAGGCAGTGAGAATAATATCGTCAACATATAACAAGATATATGCAGTTTGAGTGCCCTGACGAAAAATAAACAGAGAATGATCGGACTTGCTGTGAGAAAAACCAATAGTAGCAACATAGTCTGCAAATCGCTGGTACCAAGCCCGTGGGGCTTGTTTAAGGCCATAGAGAGATTTCTTCAACAAGCAAACATAATCTGGATGATTGGGATCTTTAAATCCCATGGGCTGGTGCATATAGACAGTTTCAGTGAGATTACCATGTAAGAAGGCATTCTTGACATCCAACTGATGGATGGGCCAAGAATGTGATAAAGAGATGCTCAACACTGCCCGAATAGTCGCCGGTTTGACAACCGGACTGAATGTCTCACCACAATCCACTCCCACTTGTTGAGATTGTCCATCACTTACAAGACGAGCCTTATGACGCTCAAAATCACCGTTAGATTTCTTTTTGTGACGAAAAATCCACATAGAACGAATAATATTAACATCAGCAGGTCGGGGAACTAACTCCCACGTCTTATTTTTAATTAGAGCATCCATTTCATCCATCATAGCCAATTTCCAATTTTGGTCACGAATAGCACTTATTGGATTTTTGGGAAGTGGAGATATGGAAATGGAAGTAGAAACACTCAAGTTAAAATGCCTTTTGGGCTTAACAATCCCATGCTGACTTCTAGTGGACATGCGAGTAGCTGGAGTGGGCTGAACTGGCTGCTGGGCTCGTGGTGGAGAATGGGCTGGCTGGGCCGTTGGGGAAGAAGGGGTATTAGGCTCAACTACTTGGACAGTAGGAGGAATGGAGCTGGTGGACTGCTGCCCGGACTGGGCCATGGCATGTGAGGGAATATTTGGGGTGGGCGGTAGATTTGGGCCAGGGGAAATGGTCTCTGCAGCAGGCCTTAGTTGGGAAGAATGGTGAATGTGTTGGATCAAGTAAGGAGAGGGGTTGTCATCCAAAAAGGTGTAAGAAGATGCAGTAGGGGTATGTAAATTGGCAAAAGGAAATTGATTTTCCTCAAACAAAACATGTCGTGAGATAAATATTTTCCTACTTGACAAGTCATAGCACTTGTACCCCCGATGGTTTGACGGATAGCCTAAGAAAACACAAGGAGTTGATCGAGCTTGAAGCTTGTTGATTGTAGAGGAAGGGAAGAGAGGATAGCAAAGGCAACCGAAAACCCGAAGATGAGAGTAGGTTGGATCTTTTTGGTAGAGAATTTGTGTAGGTGACTTGTACCCCAAAACCTTAGATGGTAAGACATTTAGGAGGTAGGTGGCCATTTGAAGAGCATGGTGCCAAAACGAAGGTGGCATGGAAGAGTGAGCAAGAAGAGTCCGTACAATGTTATTGATGGATTTAATTTTTCGTTCGGACTTTCCATTTTGAGGAGATGTGTGAGGGCATGAGAGACGAAAATCCATACCACTAGATTCACAGAGGCTTCTAAGAGGACTATTTATATACTCCCGCCCATTGTCACATTGTAGGTTTTTGATTTCTCTTTCGAATTGGGTTCTAATATATACTTGAAGTTTTTGGAATATCGAATAAACTTGTGATTTATTTGAGATTGGAAATGTCCACAAAAAATTCGAATAATCATCCAAAAATAAAGCATAATATTTATGTCCTGAAGAGCTTAAAACGGGGGAAGTCCATAAATCACTGTGAACAATATCAAAAGGCAAGCAAGTGAAAGAAGTTGAACTCTTGAATGGCAATTTCATATGTTTTCCAAGAGGACAATAATGACAAAATTCACGGGCCTTATTACATTGAATAAAATTGTTACTACGAAGAGAACTAAGAACAGCTTCTCCAGGATGTCCTAAGCGGCTATGCCATAAATTTGAAGACAAAGCAGTAAATGCGGAATCAGAAATGGCCCGATATTTGGTGAAGGGATATAGATCTCCCGAGCTCTCACATCTCATTAGGTGCCTCCCCGTTCGTAAATCCTTCACATAAAACCCAAACGGATCAAACTCAACAGAACAAGAATTATCTTTAGTGAATTTTCTAACAGAAATTAGGTTCTTAATGAGTTTGGGAGCATGCAAGACATTGTTGAGATGCAAAGAGGGGTTCGAAGGGGATAGAGCAGTGCTACCGTAACCGTGAATTGGAATTTCATGACCATTACCGACTAATATACCACGATTTTTGCTCAAATTAAAATAAGACGAGAGAGTACCTTGATTCGAAGTCATGTGAGAGGTGGCACCGGTATCCATGTACCAATTGTTGTCATCCGGGGGATTGAGAGAGAGTGTATGAAAAGCTGCGTCAACATCAGTAGGCATATAATCACCTTGTGGAGGAATTGTAGTGGCATGATGTGCTTGTTGAGGGTGAGCACCCAAAATACCAGGCTGCTTAAAATTTGGACGATGCTGCCATGAAGCTGCTGTAGGATAGGGGCAAGGAGGCATGGCCCAAGGAGGTGGAGCCCAGCCTCCCCACGTCGGATACTGCCAGGCAGGTGGCCACTGTGACGGTTGGTGTGGTGCACCGCCACGTCCAGTATGGTTATGCCCACGACCTCCCCCTCGACCTTTGTTATTGTTGCCGTGATTATTGCCGCGACCCCGACCACCGTGCCTTTTGTGATAGTTGTTGCGGTGGTGATTGTTGCCATTATTGTTGTTGTTGTGAGGGGCATGAGAGCTGCCGGAATTAGCATCAAAGGTGGGAGGGTTGTGACCCGCAAGAAGAGCTGAGTCAGACTCCCGGGCCGCACTGTTCTTAAGAGAATCTTCCTCCATCACAAGAGTTGAACGAGCATCAGAGAAAGACTTGAGAGGCTTACCATGTTGAATGATCCTGCCTACTCCACGATAGGCGGCGTTGAGACCCGAACAAAGCACAAGCACCTTTCTTGCATCGGATACAGGCACCCCGACGTTCCCAAGTTGATCGGCAAGCATTTTGATGCGTTGACAATAGGCAGTGACATTAGGAAAGTCATCGAGTCGGACTTGAGAGAGTTGATATTCAAGATGCACAGCTCTGGCAGTTTTGTTGTCATGGAACAAGTCGGCTAAGCGGTTCCAAGCTTCCATGGCTGTGATGTCTTGTTCAAGAATGGTGTGCAGAACGTCGTTAGAGATGGTGCCGTAAATCCATTGAAGGACTATAGCATCGAGACGATCCCAGAGTTCGGGGTCATCTTCTTCGTCGGAGGTCTTCTTCCCTTTGTTTTTCGAAGAGTATGGAATGATATGGTCAAGAACTTGATATGCTCGTGCGTGAATCTTGAACAACGTGGCCCAAGAATTATATTGAGAGCTTTCCATGTCAAGGGTGACGGAGATGAAGTTCTTGACATTGTTCACGGCTAAAGCCGGATGGAATTTGGTGGATTCTGCCATGGAAAAGAAAAACACGAAGGAGATGAAGAAGATAATTGAGAGGAGAGGAGATAGGAAGAAGACGGCGGCTAGGAGACGTAACCTAGTCTGATACCATGAAAGAATTGTAATCCGTGCCTTATTCTCATTATTCTGTTGCAATATATACAATCCTAGAATGCTATAATTTAGGCTACAATTAGGCTACAATTACGGAAAGATTTTCAACAGAATATATACATACTATTAATATAAATATTCACAAGATTATTAACATAATCTATCAGATCTGCATGCGTGCGTGTTAACGAAAGGAAGAAGAACCCTTGAATTGTAGTTAAAGATAAGCCATCGGACTTGACTTGATAAGTTCAAATAGGTAGCTGACCTCAGTATAAACTTGAAAAGGTCATTGTCTTCGAATTAAACTTGAGTCTGTCTACTTAATTTCTGTAGCTCAACCTTAAGTTCTTGACTCAATTGAAGCATCATTTATAAAACTACACTCCTGTCTTGAATCTAAATCTAGTATTTCTTAGGGTTTCTGAGAGCAAATATTTCCTTGACAAAGTAATTGGCTCTCAGTACCAATGATCTACTTGGATTATTAGGAGATTGTTTGTTTACAATAGAAGATGATGTGAACAGTGTTAATATGTTTCTTCTATTGAAATCAATGATTCAGAGTGAGGAGAAACAGGAGAATATGTCTCTGCCATGTGAAAATATTAAAGGTAGAGTTTCTATAATTCTTCTAAAACATATTACCTTCACTGCGCTTTGATTATAAAACATGCAAAGTACAGGTTATTGGTGGGGCTCCTTGTTTCATGCTTTTCTTTTAATAATAGATCGGTATCTGATGTTCTGTTTTTGTTCTTTTGCTTTCTTTTGTTAGCCAACTGATGATTAACTCGACTGAATGTCATGCCATGAGTACAACTGTATTTCTACGTTTAAGTAGAACAATGTAGAATATAATTTGCGAGAGCTTGTAACTTTATATTTCTGGATTCACATGTTATGACAATGTCCAGTGTTGAAGAAGTAAAATACATTTTTAATATTTCAATAGATGTTCTTTTGTATTGGTGATACGTATCTAGTTCTATATCCAAAACAACTTGTTACTAACAGACAGAAATCAGTTGACTAATTAATCCAAACTCCACCAACAGTTGGACCCATGAGATGACATGCTAATGGCTCATACTGGGTTATTTTCGTCACACACGCAAAAAGCACTTTTCTTACTTAATACAAGCCACTTGCAATTGATTTTCATTTAGTACATGCCATACTGTATAATTGATTTCTCTATAGCACAGGACACAATACACATTCTATTTAAACTCAAATGTAGACTTCGAAGAGTAGAATAGATGCTTCCTCTCTTGATATATTATTCAGAGAATCACATGTGATACTCAGTTTGAATAAAGTATGACATATATTGCTCTTAATGTGAACTTTTAGGGGAAAAAACTCCAAAATTATTTTATAGAGAAGCATCTTCTTCTTTTCAACTAGTACTGTCATTTTCATGTGTGATTGAATCCAATATTATATATCTCAGTATACGGTTAGCAAAAGAGGTATGGCATTGGATGCTTCATATAAATTGGCAGGATTATTATCCTAATGATGCAAGCTTGTTTGTTTCTAAGTTCTTATGGCTAAGGTTTATCCTCGAGCACACCTCTCTTCTCCTTCATCCTCTTCTTCAAAAATACAAATTCTTACAATATGGATGAAATCGCTCGTTTTGAATGGAAATGGATGCACCATTTATGGTTCGGATGGACAGATTGTCTATCGTGTCGATAATTATGCTTGGAGGTGCAGTAATGAGGTGTACCTGATGGATCATAGCGGCAGGACCCTAACTAAAATACTTAGAAAGGTAAAAGGACAGGAAATGTATCATATAATAACAGGAAATATATTGTATATAAGTTAGTAAATTGTTATCTTATATTATTTGCTTATTTTACAGAAGCCCAGAGTTTTTGGACAATGGCAAGGATACAGATGTGATGGATTAATAGCAGAAAAGTACGAGCCGTGGTTTAGACTTCAAAAGAGCTGGATTTTGAAGAGAGATCAGAATTTCGAAGCCAAAGTTACAGTTAGGGATGGAAGTAATAATATTAGTTGCTATAAGATTCTGGGTTCAGCAAGCAAGACTGAATACAAGATAATAGACATAGAAGGAAAGCCAGTTGCTGAGGTATGTAGAAATCTTTTGAATAGGTATCAGGAAAAGTTTTAAAGTTTAAGTTAAAGGGTCATTATGGCATGAATTAAGCATTAGTGAGAGTTTGATTGGTGGTATGCAGGTAAAGAGGAAGCTTACAAGCTCTGGAGTTGTACTAGGAGAAGATGTGTTAACACTAATTGTGGAGCCTAATCATGATCAGTTGCTGGTTATGGGACTAGTGATTGTTTGTGGACTCATCAACCACAGAATGTGATCACACGTATATTTGCAGTTCTTTGACGCTGCTGGTTTTCCCCCTCCTGGGAGCTGTTTGATTTTCTTTGTGTTTGTTTATTTGTTTGTTTGTTTGTGAGTTAACCAAACGCAAAGGCATTGGGGGTAAAGCTCAGTACATTGTTTCTACAGTTTTTTGAGATGGAAACATCTTTCTTTGTTTGACACATGTATAAATCAGCAGTCTTTTTTCTTTAGTTTTTTAGTATGTGTTCATGAGTACATCATATATTGTCTTGAGGATTTGGTTATGTACAAGTATATACAAGTATCTAGCAGGAATATGTGGATGAGTCAACCTCGAGCCGTTGTTTACAAATTTTTGCACTATTCTTGTTCTCAATATTGTTCTACTGTAATAGCTGACTCCAAAAATTTTGGATGTAGACTTTGTTGGTTTTTTTGGTCAATGAAGAAAATTTATTCATTCACCAAATTGTAAAGTTTTTGTACATCAAGATGCTCAATAACTGAGATAACTAAAAGCAAAACAAAACAAAAGGGATTCAACCTAACCTTCTACCGCATAACTAGACATTTACAAAGAGAGTAGCCATTCATTGTTTTCGACTGGTAGAGAACTGTTGAGGATTATGGTCATAATATCAACTTTAATGTCTCTAATCAATTGGTCTGTGCTTCTGATTTTCTGCTTAAAAATTCTTGCATTGCGCTCCCTCCAAACGCTATATATTGTAGTAGATAATGCCATTCTCTTAACTCTTTGTTTGAAGCCTTTCCCCCTCAACCTGGTACTATACCAATTCAAGAGTAGATTCCAATCACAAGTTCTCCAATTATATATTGAAGCCAATCCATAACACTATTCCAAACACTCTTAGAGAAGTTGCATTCCAAGAACAAGTGATTGCTGCTCTCCATACCTGCACCAGAGCATAGGCAACAATGGTTGATATGAATAATCCCTCTCCTAAGCAATTTATCCTGGGTAAGAAGCCTGTCTTGGACTGCTAACCAAAAAAAAAAGGAATGCTTAGGACAGTTCATCCTCTCCCAAACTGTGTCATGCCATGACACCTTGATTGCTGCGGGGATAGAGCAGAATACAGAGCAGAGAGTAATAAATTAGAGTTTTTGTAACAAGAGTAGATTAGTTGTTTCAAATTTTCAACTCCTCCACAAAAATTCAAGGCTTTGTCTCTGACTTTTAACAGTTGTTTCCACATCCACGAGTCTCCAGCTCTTACATTCACTTGCCAAACATTTCTGTTTTTTAAATAGGTGCCATGAATCCATTTAATCCACAATAACTCTTTGTTAGTACGAATATACCAAAGAGTTCTCAAGGCAATAGCTGATACGAGTTGCCGTGCGACACCCTTTAGTCGCGGAATTACCAAAGGGCGGGTTGAGACGAAGACAACTAAAACACAAGAACAATTTAGTATGGCAAAGGAAAATACCTTTTCTAGATTATGAAGAATCAACTATTACAAATCTCTCCCTCACAATCTCACTAGAATCGAGAACAACCTCTCAATCCTCTCTAAACCCTAATATAATGATTAGAATTTCTCTCTGATCTAAGATGATGTTTAGAAACCCTAAACAACCCTTTATATAGGTATACAAATGTGGATGGTAATCTGATAAATAACCAGACCAAACCCCAACAGGAATTCTTGCAAACAGAGTCCTTAACGAATATGGAAAACTCCGATGAGTCGACTCATGAATAGTTATGAGTCGACTCATGACCTCATATGAGTCGACTCATAACTGATGAGTTGACTGGTCAGAAACTTTTGCTAACAGGGCTTGATTTTTTGAGTCGACTCATGACAGGCATGAGTCGATTCAACCTGATGAGTCAACTCATGTACATGTATGAGTCGACTCACAGGCTAAAATCTGGATTCTTCGAATCTGCTGCTCGTCGTCTCGTTCCACGTTTCCACCTGTGTTCCACTGTACTATTTTACACCCCTATTCGTATGTTATCATGAGAATCATCTATCCTCAAGCTCCCATGAGGATCGCTAAGCTCCCGAAGAGAAGATACACCCGTATCAGTAGCTGTGTTCCAAATGGTAGCTGAAAAGATCCCTAAACCTCCATGCTTTTCCCCATAAGAAATTCCTGCATATATAAGAAATTCTTGCATAGCTCATCAATTTTCTGGAGGACTTTAACTGATAAGATATAACTAGATGTCTAGTATATTTGAACACCTAGAATAACACTTTTGATAATCTTTAATCTTCCAGCATATGATACTTTCCTGTGGTTCAACCAGTTTTGAAATTGACTTGTGATTTTATTGAAGAGATGATTGCAGTCCATATATGACAACCTTTTGCATATAAGAGGAACACCAAGATACTTGATTGGCATGATTCCCTCTGAGAAACCCAAGTAATTGTGAATGGAAGCCTTGACAGAATCATCAACTCCCCCATAGAAAATGGAACACTTACTATGGTTTGATCCAAGGCCTGTAATTGCACTAAAGTTTTTGACACATTGATAAAGCTTTTGCACTGAGTAAAGGTCCCCTTTACTAAATAAGAGTTGATCATCAGCAAAAAATAGGTGAGTGATCTTTAGATTACCACATTTTGGGTGAAATTTGAAATTTACGTCATGTTTTAACAAATCCAGACTCCTTGAGAGATACTCCATTCCCAGTATAAACAAATAAGGGGAGAAAGGGTCACCTTGCCTTAGACCTCTTTCTTCTTCTTCTTCCTCTTGTTAATGTTTTACAATTGAATGTGTTATATATAAATAGTAGTGATTGCACCATAAGCGTTATATGTGTATAGATGCATGAGGTGCGCGATATGAAATGGTCTTGATCCCCTGAACTAATAGCGCACAACCAATTTCCGAGGACGAGCCTTGATGCAATGGTAAAGTTGCTTCTTTCTGGCCTAGAGGCCACAAGTTTGAGTCTTGGATACCTCACTGCTGATTGAAGGCCGCTACAATTCTGACCCATTATCTTAATAATGTACCAAGATAGCTTTATTCTTGAATCAATAGATATGTTAATGTAAATTAATCCAAGGATAGTGTCACGTCCCGAAACTGTATCGAAAATTCATAAAATACGAATTACGCGACAACAGCGACCCGTGCACGACACAAGTCTTATGCACGAGTCAAGCCTGGCACTTCATATGACATAATTAATCTCAAAATATTCATAAACCTGCTGATGATAGAAGTTCAGAGCAAGTATATACATATATAATCGGTACTTACAACCCACAAGCTCACCGTTATAATCATTTTACAAAACAAAGCACAATGTTGATTGTATGTAATATAAAAAAGGAGGTTTTCTATATAACCCCTCTCAGCAAAACGCCATAACCAAAAGTTCGGCTAGAATGAAGCTACTCCGGATCTAAATTTTTTAAAAACAACAGGGTGAGGTAGAGCTCAGTGAGAACATTTCCCACTAGAGTTCCTAGATAACTAATAAAATAATAATAAGAATAATTCCCAAAATAACGAATTATAAATTTTACATCAGAAATTCAAAAATAGCAAAATACGATCCAAATATCATAATATTATCATTTTCAAGAAAGAATGCAACAATTATATTTTCTTTCTTATGTCCAAAGAAATATACTGAGATATTTCATACAATCAAACCTTTTTTTAATCAAGGTAATCATTAAGAAAGAAAAAGAACTACTAGTTTGCACAAAACAAGAGGATTATTATTTTCTTTATTTCACAGTCAATTGTCAGAATCCTAATTCTCGATGAGTTATTCATGAATATGAAAGTCACCTCATTGGTCACACTAAGGTTACAAATTATAGCCCAATAGCATGAGAATGCATAAAACGCATGATATAACAGATAATTCTCGGGAATCGAATGCACCTATCACTGCCATATGTTACTGGCCAAATACAGAGGGGCTAGAACAAATTTCAGAAGGGTCAATACAGAAGGCCAATACGGAGGGGCCAAATAAAGTGCATTCACCATATGGCAGGCAAAATTAATTAATAGTGGACTTTTAGAGGGTTTGAAAACATCGAGAATCACTTGTCAAATGAGTAATATTTTGCGTATCAAAATTTACAGATATTTTGGAATGAAGTGGACAAGGTAAAACTTCTTATCCCAATTAAAACAGTTTACAAATTTTTTATTTTTCTTTATTTTATCAGATACCGAGTCACAAAAAATCTTTGAATCCATTAAACTATTGAAATACATTCAAAATACTTCATCAAAAACTTTTAGATAAAGCACTACCCATAATTATTTGAAACTGCATGAGAGCCAAATTCACTTTTTATATTTTATATAAAATCAAATTTTCTTTTCATATCTTGTACGAGGCTAACATCGTATTATAGGATAGACCACAACAGAAATAGATGAAATCACATTTAACTTTCATATACACGAAAAATAATAGACTATTTATTTTTTGAGCACAAGATTATTCAAACATAGTACACTATGTACTCATACAATTATATATTGTAAAAATACTAGTGAGAAATGAACTCATCTCTAGTGGTTACGACTTTCTCAAACTATTATTCTCCTGAATATCAGCCAGAACCTATAATGTGAATATATAAAACTAATATCAATTATAGGTAAATCAATTTATAATTTAAAGCCAAATAAATTCAATATAACCAATAATAATTAAAATCTACGATGCATATGAGCTTATTGCTAACTTTAGTAATTTATCAAAATTTTATAACTCTCATATACAAGCTTCTGGACTTCCTAATAATTTATGATAAGACAGAGGGTTATATGAAATTTATCAAGTCTAAAAGTTGTCTTTTATTCTTCAGATTGGACTTGTTCGCAAACTGAGTAAATGACAGGGCCTAACAGAGATTTTCTAGTCATTTTTATCTTTGGACCTATATACAACCTAAAATCTTTTAGGGGTCCCGAAGAAAATATGCTATTTAACTATATTTCTCCTTTCTCTCTCCTCTATCTCTCCTTCAACCTCCGTTCTATTCTCTGTTCGTTTCTTCTTTTTTTCTCGGTTGGACATCAGAGGCATCTCTCTCTTTCTCTCGCCCTCTCCCTCTCTCACCATAGTGGTAGGACTACGGCAGGGGATTACCGGCGACCAGGAGCGGCCGGTGACAACAACCCCGCTGGATCTAGGGTTAGTATTTTCTTTTCTCTCTCTTTTTTCTTAAGAAATCAATACATAAATCTCATGAAATTAAGAAATCAACAAAGAGAAGGGTTTATACCTTTGGGTTAACTTGAATTTTAGATGAAATCCTCTCTTTTCCTTTCCCTTTCACAGCCTCCTTCCTATTCTTCTTCTTCTTTTATTTTTTTAACTCTAATTTCTCCCTTTTAATACTGTTGGGAGGCGGTAAAAAGAATTACCGCGATGGTGAGCGGTGGAAAAATTACCAACATGTGATTATATATATATATATATATATATATATATTTCTTTTCTTTTCTTTTTCTCTGTGGAGTATTATTTCTATTAGAACAACCCACATCTATGTGTTGTTTCGATCTATACATGTGAAAAAACGTGCAGCATTTGAATTCCCATTATATGGATCACAGCGTGCAACATTCATGCTGAAGGATGCATATTCTTTTCTTTAAAATGGGAAATAGAGTAATTTTCATTAACCGGAATTAAAGAGTACATTATATATAGTTAACCTCGCACTCAAAAAATTAGGGGTCTTATCCAACCAGGACACGGAGTTAGAAATGTAAAGACCACGCTGAGCTAGAGTATGAGGCACCATACTGTCTGCTCTTCCAATGCGATTAAAAGAGAAGGATCGGAAAGTCTTAGCTAGTTTTATAGCCGTATCCACGACATGCCCATAATGTTTAGCACAACTTTCACCCGTCTGCGACTCGAACACCACTTCAAGAGCATCAGATTCAACTTCAATTGTACGAAGGATACATATTCTTCAAAAGGTGATATCTGACGACAAAATGAAAACTTACAAGTTAGAAAATGTGAATTCCAAGTCCCTGCGTCTTGGAAAGTCAATTAGCAAATACTGGTTTAACATAAAATTTTCTATGCACTATCTTTATTTTCTTACAAATTAAATATGAAGCACGACAAGTGTTAAATTATGCTTTAGTGGAGATTAATATGCTTGTATATGCATAGAATAGTATACTTCGCGTTCCTTCTCTGGTAGTTGGTTTGTCTCCGTGTATGTATATAAAAAATTAGTTACATAAGGATTGATCACAAATAAACTACAGTTATAACATTAATATATTTTTACATTTTTATAATATTCTAACATATAATTATTGTTAGCTAGCTCTTATGCACGTACAATGCACGTACACTACTACAAAAGGCCCTATTAGCAACCGTTAATAAATAAATTGTTGCTAATAGGGCCTATGAAAAACGGTTCCACTAACAACTCACTTCATATTTCTATTTGAAACGGTTACCTTTTTCTATCTTAATTAATTAACCAAAATCTGTATTCTAAAAGAGGGGGGAAACAAAAACTTTGGCGGGACTGGAGAAAAATCCCTAACTATTACCCCCAACCTGCCCCATGTCAAACTAAAAAAGCCCTAGATCATCCCCCCCACCCCGCCGCCCTTCTCCCCCTGCTTCGTAGGATTCTCCCAGCTGTCCCGCCTCCCCCCCCGCCTCCCCGCCTTCGGCCCTGTCCCCCCGCCATCCCGCCGTTCCCCCTCTCCCTCTTCCTCTATTCGGCGCCCCCCGCCGCCCTCTCTCCCCTCTTCCTCCTCCTCTACTCGGCGCCCTGCCGTCGGCCCTTTCCCCTGCCATTCCGCCGCCGCCCTCTCCCTATTCCTCTATTCGGCGCCCCCGCCGTCGGCCTTGTCCCCCGCCGCCCCGTCGCCCTCTCTCCCCTCTCCCTCTTCCCCTATTTGGTGCGTAGGATGCATAGGAAGTCGCTGCTGACCGTGGAGACTATGGTGGTTTTGATGGACAAGTGGGTTCCTGCGGTTTAGGTGTTTGTGATTTTGCCTCTGTTGGGTTTTTTTGAATAAAGATGTGAATTTTTCTGTAGGATGCTGCACTTGAACTGATTTTTCATGCCATGGATATTTTATAATTAGAAACGTACTTAGCATATGCTTACAATCATTGCCTGTGACATGTATTGTTTTTTTGAGATATGATTTTTTTCATTCCAATATTGAAGGTCAATAATAGACAAGGGTTTTGTGGTTATCTTCTATCATTTGCATATATTTTTAACTTTAATGGGCACATATTAACTTCTTTGAAAGTTCTATATATATCGAACCAGAAATATTCCTTTTCATCCCATTTGTGACTACATTTTTTATGATGGTTGTAGATTCGTGAGGCTGACATATCTCGTTTGTCAATCGCTGTTGAAATTACGGAAGAATTCTATGGCAGGTTTGTTGCATTGCTTAATACTTTGTTGTTTGTGTTCTTAATTTGTTATTCTCAGCTAATAACAGTTTGAATGTTATCTTCTGATGTTGCATGGTAAACAGAGTGAAGGTAATCCACTGTCTTAGTATAATGAGTTAAAAGTTATATTTATTTCATAGATGTTTTAATCGCTGATATTCTGGTGCTCTCTACAGGGGCAGGATGCTGCATTTCAGCCTGCTAAGCTTGTGTGGCTTATCCAACGGGATTTCCTATATAAGTTCAGAAGCTTTTCTATTTTCTTGTTGATTTCCTACATAAGTTCAGAAGCTTTTCTATTTTCTTGTCAAGTACTTCCATATCAAATTGTTAAAAACAGATGGTACTCTCTTCATCATGCAGCTTTGAGATGTTTAGTCTTGTTTTCACTTATTTCCAATTTCACTATATGGATAGTTGGTGTTCCATGTTTGCTCAAAGTTTAATTTATGCCTTCATACAGAAGGGAAATCCGTTCAAGAAATGGTGAATGAAGCTCTCAAACGGGTTTATTTTCTGATAGGTTTATTTCATTTCATTTGATAGGTTTATTTCATTTCTTTTTATTTTCTGAATTTTTGTAAATATGTAATTGGCACTATCATGAAAAGCAAAGTGCAATATAGGACTTCATCACAGGGTCATAGAAAATATCACTTGGCCTCTTGGTATGCACTTTTTTAGCTGTTCTTGGGTACATCTCAAGCTATATCTGTACTTAATTAATACTGAGTAATCTGTTTCTTCTTGGAAAACATGTTACATAGATATAAGAGTGACCCCTGTTAGTTTACATTTAAGAATGTAGCATACACATAGAAGCTGGTGGATAACAACAATATCTTCGGTATCACTACAATCATAAGAAATTCCAATTGCTTATTCCCTTTAAAACAACCAGCAAGAAAGTTACAACTATGAGAGTAATTAGTTTGATTAATCCCCCAAGAGCTCAATGTCAAAACTACTGGCTATAGTTGATATTTGTATTGTCAAAGGGGACAAATCTCGACTTTAGCATTCATTCTGGTTGGCTATATGAATCATCTTTCTCCACTAAGGTTACGAAGAGGGCATCTCCTTACTCCTTAGTTAACCTAATAATATTATAGTCTTGATCCAAATTTATTTTGTTCGATGTCTGATTTTCTAAAATTCTTTCTTACAGGAATTTTAAATTTAAGAATCCAGTATGTGCATAGTCTTTTGTATCTTACCCTTTCTAACATAATGGTTTTAAATTTAACCTTAACTAGTGGATAATATCTTTTGTATCACTACAATTGAAGCTACCAAACAGAACCATATCGACTCCTAAGTGAGTTTGGTATCGTCATTCTGTCTTTAATTTGATTTGTTTCTGATGATCTGTTTTCTTGGAATTAGGGAAGGAAGCGGTTTGATATGGATCGACCTTCGGTACGAAGGTAGCACCCGCTGTCATCCAGTCCTACTACAACAAAAGAATAGTTGCCTGGGGGAAGGTGAGGATGAACATGATGTTGTCTGGTTCTGGTTGGAAAAGGATAAGCCACATGAATGTCCACAAGATCTCATGTCAATTATATGCTAAATTTAATTTGTTTACTATTGTGTTATTTTCATTTGGTTTAGACAATAGAAATATTCTTGTTGCTCCATATTAAAGCCATTGCTGCAAAGTCTGATGTTTTCTATCTCATGTCAGGCATTTGGAGAACATCCGCTGAGAGGTTCTTTCTCTGGATTGTAGGTTTCTATCCTTCTAAGCTACTAAAAGTGAGTGCAAACATGAAATGCAGTTAACCAGAGCGTGTTTTTCTGTGCTTGTGCATCTGGTTTGTTTTTCTGTGCTTTTGCGTCTAGTTGGTAGGCAAAACCAAATATGGTGACACTTAAATTTCAAATAACTAATATGCATTTCAAATAACTAAAGCACCGATGACACTGCTGGTAAATGCCGGGGCTCTTTTTTGCTTTCCATCTGTTGCTGGATTTCATTCACTTTATTCTTGATCGGCATTCCTTGGTCTTTCAATGGTTGAGATTAGTGGTGCATTTTTTGATGTGCTAACCGACTTTCGATTGCCGTAGTAAGACCTTCACTCTGTTGGTTTTTCGGAATACCCATTTGAACAAGCCGACTAAGAAGCCAATGGTCCAACAGTTCCCACAAAATATATTATTCGCTCTGGTAGCATATGTATAAGAAGTCCAGAGTAAATATGTGATCACAATTGTTCTTTTTGTCTGTGAGGTTGTAGGATAGTATTTACTATTTTGCTTCCACACAACCCCCTCCTCCCTGGCACTCCCCTCCTCAAT
>BQKN01066072.1:476517-501467 GCA_022839385.1 Asparagus kiusianus
ATATATAATTAGTTAGTTAGTTAGAAGAAGTTTCTACTTTCTTCTCTAAAAATAAAATATATGCAGTTCGTATATATTTACAGGTTGGAGCACTTGGTAAACTTTAAAAGTTATAAAATTATGGAAGCAGCTTTGGAGTTTTCTTTTGATGAAACGATTGGCTAAATTAAGCAGGCAAATTATGCTTCATTCTCCCACGTAGTTCTCATGCAACTTTGTACGTTAATTAGGGCTTCATTCTCGCAAGGAGAATTAAAGTATTTCTTGTTCCTTGAATTTCATGTTTTTAGTTTTTTTGGTCACGCCTAGGTATATGATATGTTAGACTTGACGGTCTTACTTTGGGTCCATGATCAAAGTGAAAAATCTTCAAGGGGTTTAATGGAATAAAAGAAGTTTATGGGGTGTATGTGCAGAAACCATCAAAGTTTAGGGGTTTAATGGAATTAAAATACTTAAGGGGGTCATCTGCAAAACTAAAAGTTATGGGTGTTTTCTGAAAGGGGAAATTGCTTCTAGCCCCTAATTTCATTACAAGTGTTTCACCCTCTCCCAAGACTTTTTCAACACTCCCAAAACCTCCAAAAACAAACACATAATTCTCTGAGCCCTCAAAACACAAAAACCAAAGAGTTTAAAACATGTGAAGACTATAATACTCTCTCTCTCTCTCTCTCTCTCTCTCTCTCATGATGTTAATGTGATGATTTAAAATGGGTTTTGGGGGGAAAATTTTAGTTCCCTCCAAAAATTTTTGATGGTGTCAACATCGTCAGTAATACTTTTCCGGCGTTGATTCATGAGGCGAAGCAAAAGTCATGGGAAAACTAGTATTTTTCGGCGGAATGGAAACAACGGGAAAGTTTCACCGTCGGGAAGAAAACATCATTCGTTCATCGGTGGAATACTTGTAAGGAAATCAATGACTTGAGATTAAAATAGAGTATGTAAATTTATATATTATTTCTATTTCACGGTAATAAATTTGTTGTTAAGCTTATGAGTTGGAGGTGAATGGAGGATTGTTTGTGGAAAATTTGTAGTCAAAATACAGTGAAAGAAAATTGACTTGTATTCTCTTAAAATCGATTACAATTTGGATTTCCTGATTACAAAAGAGAGGAGAATGAATTTGATTCTTCCCTTTATTTAAAACTGGGTTCTTCACGGTGGCGATGGAATACCTCATTCGATTGCCTGCGTCCAATTTACTCTCCGTTGACGATCCGACCGTCTTTTATCTCGTAGGAACAGGGAGCTTTCGTATAAAGTTTAATGAATAACTTTTAACGAGTTTAATAACTAAGAACGAGTTAGAACTCTGTGAATAGAGTTGTTAGAACTGAAAATTCGGTTAATAACCAAACAAATTTTCTGTTGCTGAAGGATCCTCTTAGATTTGATCTTCTGAATCTGAATTAAATCCTCTATCTCTAGAGGAAAAATCCCCAACTCCGAGCCTCCACCTGCGGTTTTGATTGCCAAATCTTCAACCAATCAGCCAAAAAAATTGACCTCTCTACTCGGTTGAGTTTGTTGAGTTTTTATAGGTGGATAAAAGGTTATAACTACCCTCTAAATCCTCTCCTAGGTGGGCGTGATTTTCTCAGATCGTAGGGAAAATAGTTCTGAAACTGTTCGACTCATATTTGAATGAGTCAAACGCCTAATTTGACGTTCAGAACCCTAACTTCGCGTCTTGGAATTAAGACGCGAGGTTGGGTGTTGACTGAATGTCAAAAACACGAGGGCCGCTCACATTTTGCTTGTTACAGCTTGGAAACGCGGGGGTCGCCTGCATTTCAAGAATTGTAACGCGAAGATAAGTTACGCATTTTAGAAGGAGCTCGTTGATTTGTAACTTCTTCTGTAGAGCGTTGCAAGGATCATTGTTCAGTAATTCTGGCATTAGCTGTTGTGGGGTGTGAAAGTCGTCAGATTGTAACTTTCACTATAGATTGTGAAGACTGCTAAATGGAGTTTTTATCAGTTGTCGGAAGTACCGTTGAATTGTAACTCTTCTCAATCTATGTGAAAAGTCCTCCATTTGCAGCTTTCGTTTGTTAGCATGAAAGCTATCTGATTGTAACTTTCATTGTTAGAGATTGATGGGAATCAACTATCTATTGT
This sequence comes from Asparagus kiusianus, assembly GCA_022839385.1. Lineage (NCBI taxonomy): Eukaryota > Viridiplantae > Streptophyta > Magnoliopsida > Asparagales > Asparagaceae > Asparagus > Asparagus kiusianus. Next base: position 478,648 of record BQKN01066072.1, read on the forward strand.
GATTTTTAGACAGCCTATAGAACCCCTTTCAAAGTTTTCGAAAGTTCGCAGTTGACTGGGACGAATTTTCAGAATACTTTGGATCCCAAAATTTAGTGGATTGATTGTTCACTCTGTCTGATTTGAAGACGTTGCGAACCTGGTTGTTGTAATGTTGAAATTATGTTACCCCAAACCAAACAACGTAACTTTTGAGTCTTGATGACAATGAACTTAGTCAAACAAACTAAATACCAAGTCATCGTCAGACTCATCGACAGGCTCGTCCTTCTTCTCTTCTTCCTTAGAGGCAGGAGCAGCAGCATTCTTAGCAGACGCAACAGAGATAACAACAACAGTAAACTTGCTCGGATCCTTTAGATACTCCTTCACCCTCTCAGCCTGTGGGAAGGTGTATTCAGTGTTAACAGCAACAGCAAGGACGTTCTTGTAGGCATTGACGAACATGTGAGGCGCAGCTACAAGAGTTGGGTAAGAGAGAGTCAAGGAAATCGAAGCAACAATAGAAACACCAGCTGCAAACTTGTCAACGAGGTCATCCTCCATGAGGTTGAGCACCTCTGGGCTTAAGACAGATCCATTGTCATAGACAGAGAGAATCGCAAGCCCACATGAGAGGGGCTTTATCCTAAGTTTAGTCAGGAGGGCAGCCTCAGAGGAATCCACTTTATCTCCTTTCTTAATCAGCTCAACTGGGGCGACGATTTTAGCAATATCATCATTACTCTTTGTTGGGATGTTAAGCTATTTAGAAGAATGAGTTGCGCATCAGATCGTGTCTTCATTTAATCTTTGTTGGGATGTTAAGCCATTTAGAAGAATGAGTTGTGCGCCGCTTCTGGCTTCATTAATCTTTGTGGGAATGTTAAGCCACTTAGAAGAATGAGTTACGCGTCGGATCGAGCCTTCATTAATCTTTGTGGGAATGTTAAGCCACATAGAAGAATGAGTTATGTGCAGCTCCTGGCTTCACTAATCTTTGTGGGAATGTTAAGCCACTTAGAAGAATGAGTTGCACGTCGGATCGAGCCAGATGATTTCAATGTTGTTGATTGTAATCTATCTGTACCCATCCAGTAGACTCCACAGCGGAGTCGTTTGTTTCTTCTCGGCTTTGGTCACCTTGATGATCGCTGTTAGCTCTTCTTTTATTTATCTGGGGCTGTGCCGTAGCCTTGGTAGTCGAGAGGCTACTATTATAGCGGTCCAAATGCATAGATAAATTCTGCATTTAAGGATTGGAACGCGTGGGTGAGATCTGCGTTTGAGAATTAGAACGCGTAGGTGAATTCTGCGCTTGGGTGAATTCCGCGTTCAGAAGTTCAACCAACTCGAACGCTGAAAATCACGTTTGGGCGGGATTCTAGCCTAGAATCCCGTTCTGATTTGACAGCTCATAGCTGTCTATAAATAGACTACTGGGGGTCAAATCAAGAGTCATTCGACCATTCTTGAAATTTCAATGAAGATTTTCGTTCTCATCTCCGACGAGCACTATTCCTCTTCTCTCTCAACCGAAATCCATGATGCCTAAGAAGAAGATCGTCTCTCGACCCTCCAGATCTAATGTTGCCTTGGCTCAGGGTTCGTCGGCATCTGCGTCGGTCAGTGGTGCCGTGACTCAGGCGAGCGTGCCACCACCTCAACTCCCTTTAATCGGGGGTGAGTATAACTTCTGTGGTCGTCAAAACTCGCTGCGGCGAGTTCTGATCTCTTAATCAACAAGGAGACTCATTTCAATAACGCAAAGCTGGACTCTGTCGTTTAGTATTTTCGACACGGGGTTCGATCTCCGCATTTAAGATTTTCGATGCGAGGTTTGATCTCCACGTCTGAGATTTTCGACGCGAGGTTTGATCTCCGCGTCTAAGATTTTCGACGCGAGGTTTGATCTCTACGTCTGAGATTTTCAACGCGAGGCTTGATTTTCGCGTCTGAGATTTTCGACGCGAGGTTTGATCTTCGCGTCTAAGATTTTCGATGCGAGGTTCGATCTCCGCTTCTGATTTGCCTCTTGCATTGTCTAACCCTTTTCTTTGTTTTGCAGTGCGTCATACCAGCGAGCCTCTCCCTTTTCGCCATCATTTTAGGCATGAAGGTGGTGTGGATCTGAACATGACATTCAACCTACGCCGAGAACTTCCGGTTTTCTGAATTACGGAGAAGAGCCGTGTGGAACTAATCACCCAAGCTTCTCCTGAAACTCTTAGGATATTGGTTACAGATGCTAGACTTGAGAACCTGAGCCGTAAACTGATAGTCAAACCTGGATTCCTCTTCGGGGATTTTATTGACTTTGAGGCAGGCGTTGCTTATGATGGGGACTACAAGTGGCTGCGAAAAGTTAGAGATCGCAACCTTTTCTTGCCTAATATGGAGAGGATGTTCCCCATATCGTACTTTCAGTGCGCTTCCATCCCAAGGCGTATGGATTGGAACCTCGTTAAGGATCAGGATGGAGTTGTTCTCGGAACCCTAACTTTTTAAGGGGTCCACACAGTTGGTTATAACAGACATGTGATAGCTCTACGCCTAGGCTTGTTCGCTAAAGAGTATCCTTTTGGTGAAGTGGCCAGCCCGACGAACACCTTTGTCAAAAAGTTTATGGCAAAGAAAAGAGAGTTTCCCGCGCAAGGGTTTAGAACTCCTGGCTGGGTTCATTCTCCGGTGATAGGGTGGTAGACCCGGATGACCAAATTTGTTTTGGAGGAGTTAGAGAAACCTCTTACCTGAGCTAGCCTGAAGATTCCGGTGCGGGCTACTAAATTCGGGATCATTCAGAGCCACTTTCATTTCTTCTCTATATTAGAGAGGTACAATCCCGAGACCTGTACTTTCTTCATCTCGGTGGGAGAGTTAGGCTTTGCTCTTCACGAGATGCACCATGTCTTGGGTCTTCTTATCAGGGATCTGCCATATGAAGAATTCGTTCCAGGATCGACGAAACTTAAGATTTTGAGAAAAACGAGCCCCGAAATTTATTCTACTCTTTGGGAAGTCATGTGTCACTTCCACATTTGTATGCAGCAGACAGGGGCTCGAGGAGGTGGCATCAAACAAGTGTCTTGGCGGAGTATCTATTCCAGAACCTGACCAATAAAGGAGCTTCGGTGACCAGATTCTCTGCCAGCACTTTAGAGGAGGTTCAAGCCCGAATCGATGCTGCTACCTCCCATTATACCAATGAGGCCAAGGAAGATATTTTCCCAGCTCATACGGAGTTTGAAAGTTTCCACTATCAAGCTCTGATCCTAATTTCCGACACAGCGCTGTTGGCTGGATTCTTGATGCTGTGGCTCAAGCGGTGTGTCGTTCCTGCCAGGTCAATTGATGCTCTCGCTGTTGAGGTGATTTATCCGGCTGTTCTTTTGGCGCACAGGAGGCCATTCAATCTGCTTTATGCCATGGTGGGTTGCTTGCAGAGTGGGTTGCGTGAGTTGGCTTTGGATTTTATTGATGTTACAGAGGTGGAGTCTGGTGGTAACAAAGTTTTTAAAACTCCTAATCCTCGGATATCACTGCCTTACACTTATCTGATGGCTTGGTATGTGCTTCACTATCCTTCCATAATGAGTGCAGCCTCTCCTCCACGTGACTCATTCATCCCGTTTGTGCAACGACTAGAATCTGTAAAATAGGAGGGAAGTTATATGGTTCGGATTTGCCAGATTTTGTCGCGAGACACCAACTACCACATCTTCCGTTGTTTTCCCGATTTTAAAGGTGGGGTCTATGGAGCAGAGTATCAGTACGTGGTGGGGCCTAACGGATTCACCCAGTTGAGCGGGGGCGTCTTCCATTGGCTTCTTTCTATTAGGCCAGGCTACCTGGTCTTCCGGCAAGGCGACAAATGTTTCCACGAGCCCTACCAACCTTATAGGTTCGCTCACCAATTTGGGTATGACCAGCTGTATGTTGGGAACCCCCGACCTCAGCTCTGAGTTATGAGCAACTTATATGAGGGGGCCAGGGTTTGGTACTATTCTGTGGCAGGTTGTACCAAAGCCATCTTCAAGCTTCCCCACAAAACACCAAATTCTTATACTTCCATGAGCTTCTGCAACTGGTACTTTGCCACTTCCCAGACTCCTAATTATAACTTAAATACATCTTGTCTGAAAGTTATCCGACGTATGTATGCTTCAAGGAGGGAATCAAAGACATCCCGCCTGAGAGGAATCGACGAATTTTTATCCATTAAGGACCCTTCTGCTGGACATGGAGAGGAGCAAGCAGCTGAATCTACTCCAGTGGAGGAACCTCGAGTGGTAGATTCTCCCACAGCAAGGGCAGCTGGGAAGAGAAAACTTTCGACGGATGAAACTGGCCAATACGGTAAGCAGACCCGCCGGAAGCTGATGGTTGGATCTCCTCCTCCTAAAGGCCAGCAGAAACCAAAGTTGATGGCTGACGTTATCAGAGCTGCTGAAGATGAAGAACAACATGAATCTTCAGTTGCAGGCTTGTCCCATAGAACTGGGCTCCGTTTGCATGGCCCGAGTGAAGCTTCTTCTCACCATCCCTTCGAGGATGAAGAGAATGAATTAATGGCCACAGATGCAGAATCTGCTCCAGCAGCAGACCCTCCTAGGGCTCCTGTGTTAGAATCCCAGGGCCATGAAGAGAATCTATCCCCTCCTCCTTCAGCACTAATGTTACAGGCTGGCGGTTTAAGTCCTAGTCCGACAACGGAACTTATGACTAAACCAGCTGTTGGCACAAGTCTTCCTGAATCTTCAGCTATACGGGATGATGAGGAGCAAGTAGATTATGAAGGCTCCTCGATTGGTGATGCAGCTGATGAAGATAGAGGTGATGAGGACGCTGACGTTGGCAACATGCCAGGTGATGACGTGGAGGACGAAGAGCATAATTCTATGGATGACATAACCACTTTTGATGATGCTCCCAAGATCCCATCTGATAAAGCCTCTGGTTATACTCCTTTTCACATCTCCGGTAAGCCTAGTTTTCTTCGAATTCTTCCACATGTTCTTTCTACGTTTCGACCCTTTTTTCGTGCAGGTTCACCTCCTCCCGGGACTATCACTGCTACTCCTCCTACGGAGCAACAGCTCGCGCAGGTGTCAGCTCCTTTACAAGAGTAACATTTGCCTGGCTCATCCATGGCGGCTGTTTCACTGGCAACATTGCCCGGGGCTATTTCTGTGACTTCTTCTCCAGAACAGCAGCTTGTGCAAGTATCGACTCCTTTGCAAGAGTAACCTTTGCCTTGTTCATCCACGGCAATTGCTTCACCGGCAGCATTGATGAGGATTTCACTTGCACCGACAGAGGCCGGACCAAGCACGTCTCAGGCGAGGACAATGATGGCTTTGACTTCAAGTCCTTCGCAATTGAATGTTTCAGTTGCTTCCGTGACTTCTACACCCAGATCACTTATTAGTCCGTACTTTGATACGTCCACTTCCAGGGTCGTCGAGTCGTCTTCGATTGGTTTTTCTAGTCCAACGGACTCTCCTGACTTCCTCTATATTTCCCTGAGTTATTTGAATAGTCTCGTGAGGAAGGTGATTGAAGTTGTCACGGCTGGTCGAGGCCGCTTTGATTCTTTAAGTCTCTCTTAGAAGCAGGCTTAAATGGAGTCAAAAGTGTGGGCAATGCCCAATACTTTGAACGTTGTTCGGAAGCCATTTCTCACTTAGAAGCCCACCTCAAACACTTAGAAGCCCTCAGCCATGCAGACATTCAGACACAGATTGTGTCTACTTTTGCTGACCTCCAAGTTGAGGAAGTGACTCGTCGTGAGGCAATTGAGCATGGTCTGGCTAAAAAAGAGCTTCAAGTTACGCACTTGCGAGAGCAGAGCGATTTGAAACAAAAAGAACTGGAGCTCTCTACTGCTTCTCTGGACCTCATTCGTACAAAACTTGTCGAAGCTGAGGCGGAGGTACTGAGATTGAAGGCCTAACTTTCTCGTGAAGAAGCCATCGTTAATATACTTGGTGCCAAAAACGCGGACACTCTTTTGAATTACCATAAAGAAGCTCAGGCTCTTGAAAGAGCGAAGAAGGAGGCAGCTGCTAAAGTAGCACCCACTGAGGATGAGCTGCGGAGGAAGGCTGAAGCCGTTGTACGGGCCAATCATGAGGAAAAGCTCTCTAATGCCAAAGCTCAACTTGCTTCTTTTGACTTGACCTTGTATTATTCTTTTTCTTAAGAACGGCTCTGTATCACTTCCTTTTGGTTTCTGAATAAAAAAAGTGATATTAGTTTCTCATTATTTCTTGCATGTGTCATGTTTTAATCTCGAAGCAACAAAATTACAAATTTCCGTGATAGATCTGATTTAGAAAATTCTCCTTATTATCCTTTAAGATAACTCCAGAAAATTTCTAACTGCTGAGAATAAACACTTTATTATTCTCCTAAAATAGGGCTGACTAATAGAATTCTTCCTGTGTTACGCTTTTGCTTTAAACACTGAAAGAAGACTATAAATGCCAGAAGTGCAATTTTAATTTGGCGTGAATTTCCTCATAGAGTGAAACTCACAAATTTTCCTAGGGATAATTTAGGAAAGAGTTTAATCCACTGAAGAAAAAGGTTCAAGTATGAGGGTTGGACTGTTAGAATATTGCGATCGGGGCAATTTTGCGGACTTATCGCTCTATTGACGAGAATCGATAAGTTAATTTTGTCAGAGGTGTGATTTTTAACATGACAGGAGAAATATTGCGATCAGGGTAGTTTTGAGGACTTATCACTCTATTGACGAGAATCGATAAGTTAATTTTGTCAGATGTGTAATTTTAACGTGACATGGGAAATATTACGATCAGGGCAGTTTTGTGGACTTATCGCTCTATTGACGAGAATCGATAAGTTGATTTTTTCAGATGTGTGATTTTTAACATGACAGGAGAAATATTACGATCAGGGCAATTTTGAGGACTTATCGCTCTATTAACGAGAATCGATAAGTTGATTTTGTCAGAGGTATGATTTTTAACGTGACATCTGTGAGGAAAAAATATTGTAGCATCTCACTGGGGAGAACTGCTAAGTGTTTTATCATCAGGGTGATGAATTGGATCACTTGTGATTTTAACAAGATTCGGAGAATTTATCATCCCACTGAAAAGAATTAGGTCAATTTGTTATTTGATATTCTGCTGAGGAGAGTTGACAAATTAACCAGGATTTGGATGATTTTGGAGATTTATCATTCTATTAAAGAGAATCAATAAATGGACCTTAACAGAGGAATTGTAGTCATATTGGTAGTGATGACAACTAAATTCAATCTCTGTGGGGGTGATGATCATCTGAGGTGTAATATTAACTTGATGAGTATTTACATTATGTTAAGGAAATACAGAGTTTTAAAAGCACTCTGTTAAAAGAATCCATGAACTTAGGGGATAAGTATCAAGGGTAGATTTTTCATTTGGAAAAATTGCAACGCTAAGGTGACTCTTGCGTTTGAGGTACGAAACGCGAGGTTAAGAACCTTCATAACGTTGGTCTGAGCCTAGCGTTTGAACGCGGGTGTGAACTTCGCATTGAGATTAAAGTCTTAACTGACTTTATCTAAAAACGCGAAAGATTACGTTTTAAAAGATAAAATGGTTAGGATTCTCCTGGAATCTAGCACCATCTTAACAGCTTGACGGCTATTATAAATAGACCTGAGTGGTCATGTCAAGAGTCATTCGACTCTTTCCATTTTTGGCTATTTCCAAGAATGAGAACTCTCGTTTGATTTTGACAAGATCTCCGACGAACTTCATCTTCTTCGACCAACGACGCCTTCTCTGACCGATTATATCAATGGCATCACGAAGAATGAGCCCTAGCTCTAAGAAAGTCGCTGGAGCGACTTCTGAAACGCCGTCGGCTAAGGATGCCGGCGGTGTTCTTGTTCCAGAGGGAACGTCATCGTCACCGTCGCCATCACAGGGGTCTTCCTGTTGTGGTAAGTGATGACCAAAACAACTTGCCTTGGCAAGTTCTTTGAAAACCCTATATGGGTTCTTGATAACAAGGAAGATGACTCGTTTCTGTTTAATGAAAACGCGGAGTTGGGACTCCATGTGGGTCTCGACTCTCGCGTTTAAGTTTTTCAACATATGGTTCGACTCTCGCGTTTGAGATTTCTAACACAAGGCTCGACTCTCGCGTTTGAGATTTCTGACACGAGGCTCGACTCTCGTGTTTGAGATTTCTGACACGAGGCTGGCCTTTTGTGTTTCAGATTCTGTATTTATGTCAACAGCTTGCTTTTAGCTGCTAATCTCTGCTTTTGATTGTGCAGTGCTTCTTCCAAACATGCCGCTTTCACAAGAGCATCATTTTGGATATATTGGCGGTCCTGACACGAATGAAGTCTTCAGTCTTCAGAGCAGAATTCCACTGTGTACTTTCCTTGACTCGGAGAAAGCGGACATGATTAAATTCCCCCGATGCACTACTCTCAGAATTTTAATCACTGACTTGGACATGGAGACCCCTATCGGTCGTGCTCAGTTTCCCAAACTAGCATTCATATTCGGAGATCGTATAGCAATTGATGACCATCTCATACATGCGGAGGACTCAAAGCTACTACGGAGAGTTGATAACAGTTTCCTCTTCCTCCTAAGCATGAAGAGGATGTATCCGTTCTCCTATTTCTTGAATGTGAACTGTCATCGGGGTTTGACTTTTGACATAGTCAAGGAGAAAGAGAATGTATCGCTTGGATTTGGTCAGTGAGCTCGTACACAAATCGGGGGACAACTCAAGGGGTTGAGACCCGGCTTATTTGAGAAGAAGGATCTCGTTCCAGAGGTGCCACGTCCAGCGAATATCTTCATTCGTCAATTCATTGCAGCTTAGGGTGAATTCTCTATCCAAATGTTCAGATCTCCAGGATGGGTTTGTTTTGAAGAAGGAGGTTGGTGGACCCGTATGGTTGACTTCGTTCTTGAGGAGCTTAAGGAACCGCTCGTTCAATCGGGCCTCACGATTCCCGTGCTAGCTACTCGACGGGGGGTTGTGCAAAGTTATCATAATTTCTTCGCTATGTTAGAGAAATATAACCCGGATAGCTGCACATTCTTCAGAACTATAGGGGAGTTAGGTTTTGCTCTCCATGAGATGCAAGAAGTATCGGGTTGCCGTTTGGTAGAATGCCCTACGAAGAATTCATCCCTACCACCGAGGAGCTTTCCATGTTGAGGGCAGCGCATTCAGAAGTTTATGCTACTCTCTGGGAGTTGATGTGCCACTTCCATATACGTGCTCAAGTCTTTGGGATACGTGGAGGGGGCATTATGCATACCGCGTGGGCGGAATACCTCTTTCAGAACTTAAACCGGAAAGACGTAGCTGTATCTCGTGTTGCAGCCATTTCTCTTAAGGACGCTAAAACCCGAATTAAGGCTTCCAGCGCTACTTACAAGACAGAGCATGCAGAGGATGATTTTGAGGCTGGTGTTGAATTTGAAAGTTTCCACCACCAAGCCATAGTTCCTATTTCTGACACGGCTCTTCTTGCAGGCTTCTTTATGATTTGGTTGAAGCGGTGTGTAGTACCGTCAAAACCAGTAGAGGCAATATTAGTTGAGGTTGTGTACCTAGCTGTTTTGCTAGCGCATGGGAGACCTGTGAGTCTCCTCACTGCTATGGTAAGCTGCATACAGAGCGGCTTACGGATGTTGACCTCTGAACTTATCGGCGCCCCGGGAATTAAGGCTACTGGGAAGAAAACTGGGAAGGCTTCTCAACCACGTATGCCAGTGCCGTATACGTATTTGGTGGCCTGGTTCGTGTTGCATTACCCTTCATTAGTGACGAGAGTATCTGAGGGCGATGATGCTTATGTTCCCTTTGTACAGAGATTGGAGTCGGCCACGTGGACTAATTCCTATATAGTCAGGGCTCGACAGCTTTTGTCCCGGGAAGATAATTACCGGATTTTTTGTTGCGCTCCTAATTTTGATGGAGCTGATGAGGAGAACACCCGCTTCATGGACGTGCTTTTTGAGGGTTCGTCATCTTTAGAAGAAGGCACCTTCAGATGGTTTCTCATGGTTAGGTTGGGTTATTTGGTCTACCGCATGAAAGAGAAGTGTATTATTGAGCCTTACATGCCTTCTCGATTTGCTAGACAGTTCGGATATGACCAGCTTTACGTTGGCAATCCCAACCCGGCGTTGGTTCAAATTGGGAATTTGTATGAAGGAGCTCACGCATGGTACTTCTCCTCCGTCGGAGGGACCCACGCGCACTTCACTTTACCTAATTCACCGCCCGGCTGTTCTACCGTTGCAGATTTTCGCAACTGGTTTGATGAGGCTTCTCAAATCCTAGGATATGATATTTACACTTCCTGTATAAATGAGATTCGGGAATTATATCGTTCTAGGAGCGGTTCTACAAAGACTCGTCTACCGGGGATAGAAGAATATCTATCCTGTGAACGGGAAGATGAAGGAGCCGTTGAAGCCCTTAAGGATTTGCCCACCACAGAACCTTCGGAGACTGAAGAGGGAACACCAATTGTTGATTCTCCTGGAGAAAAGACAGTTGCGGAGATTCCTGCAGAAGTGTCGAATCCTGAACCTCGTGCCTTAAGATCGTCGGGGAAAAAAGGCTCTTTCCGCTGCCGAGGAAGAAGAATACAACAGAAGAATTCGTAAGCGAATACCTGTCGTTGCTAAAAATTCCAAGAGGGCCAAATTACTGGGGGACGCGATGAAGTCTGTGCCTGTTGCGCGTTTAACTGATGGAGAGGACAAAATGCCCCAATCGATCCCTTCTATTCCTGAGGATTCTGGAGCTGAAGAGGTATCGCCATTGAGGGTTCTGAATCCGCTTCTCTTCCTCTTACTCGGGACCAAAGCACATATGAAGGTCATCCTTCCGAGGTTGCTCTTCCACCTGATCGGGATGAATATACGGGTCCAATCTATCCAACCATTCCTCCTCCACGCTCGAGAGCTCTAAAGAAATTAATTAAGGAATTGGAATACTGGATACAGATGACTATTTATCTCATTAGCCTTGGGGGTGCTTCCTTTGAGGATTGTAAACCTATCATGACCAAGTGTTTAGGTAAGGTCAGGGATAAGGGTGATGTGTCCTGGACTGAGCATTGTAAGGGGAGTGTCATCCTCTTGGAAGCAGAGTTGACAGCTTTCAAGGAGCTGCAATACACCAATCTGGATTCTGAAGTGGAGCCGGCTCTCTCCTTGGCTAAAATCTCGAAGATGCATCATCGAGAGATCCTTCGCAAGGACTTGTCTGATAAAAAGGCCCGCATAACGATCTTTAGGAAGCAGCACTCTCAAGCATATGCTAATATCAAAGGTGTTGCTTCTGACATTCGTGCCACTGAAGAAGCCATTACTCAATTAGAGGCTGAGTTGGATCAGAAGAAAGCCCAATTGGCTCAATATGAGGATGTCAGAAAAGGGCTTGAGCTTCAAAACAGCCATATTTACATGGATATTTGCCGCACACTCCACGCGGCTGAAAGGATTCAAAGAGATATTGTTGCTGCTGCCCCTATCGAAGCGGAACTCAGAAGGGAGAACAAAGAACAAGTTCGAGCAGCTCACCAGAAGAAACTTTCTACTTTTAAGTCCAGGCTGAAATCTCTTAAGTTGATGAAGCCTGATGTTTAAATTCTGTACTGTTTTTGGTTGAGAAACAATTTTGTATCGTTTTCATCTCGATTGCCATCACTTTGTATCCAAATTAGCAATATTGAATGAAAATGATATCATTTTGTCTTTTCATCGTCTCTTTTTATTGAATTCTATTTCAGGACAATGAAAAATAGTGTAAATGCTATCAGTGTAGCGTTAACTTAGCATAACGTTGAAATTCTCTTTATTACCACTTAGAAATAATTCTAGAAAATTTTAATCGTCAGAGGTGTAATGTTAACATGACGACATACAATTCGATCTGGGGTTCATGGGGCAAGCCCCAGCCTGACTCAGCTGGGGTTCATGGGGCTGCATGATTTACAGAAAGTATCTTTTAAGGAACTTCCCATTAATTGGCATCATGAGCATGTCTCCTTTTTGATCGATGAGGCGATAAGCTCCGTTCGAATAAACCGATTCTATTACGAAGGGCCCTTCCCATTTAGGATTGAACTTCCCTTTGGTTTTGTGCGTCATCACCATGGGTCGTCTGTTGGCCAAAACTAAATCGTCTTTCTTAAAAATCCGTTCTTTAACCTTTTTGTTATAGGCTTTAGAAATACGGGTTTGATATAATTCGATCTGTTGCTAAGCTTGAAGTCGTTTGTCGTCTAAGGCTTCAAGTTCTTGCAGACGTCGTTGATGTTTCTCTTCCTCTGTTAGTCCAGTTGTAATCGTGACCCTCAGGGAAGGGGTTTGAATCTCTAGTGGTAGTACAGCTTCGCAACCGTATACTAAAGAGAACAGCGTAGCTCTCGTAGGGGTCCTCACCGTTGTGCGGTAGGCCCATAGGCATTCTCCAAGTCTTTCGTCCCAATCACGTCGGCTCTTGGAAACAAACTTTTTGAGAAGCTTCATGATGGTCTTGTTAAAAGCTTCCGCAAGACCATTCGCGGGCGGATAATACGCCGTAGATGCGACACTTTGGATTATAAACTTATCACAAAATCTCTAAAATCCAAAGCTAACAAATTGTGTCCCGTTGTCGTGGACTATTCATCTCAGGACTCCGAAACGATAGATGACGTGATGTTTGATGAACCTAATCACATTCTTTATCTTGACTTCTTTTAGCGGGATTGCCTCCGCCCATTTGGAGAAATAATCAGTTACGGCCAGAATGAATCGGTGCCCTTTAGAAGTCGGAGGAGAGATTGGTCCCATAATATCCATGCCCCACATTTCAAACGGTCAAGATGCCGATGTGGGATGTAAGTTACCTGGCGCCTGATGGATAAAGTCACCGTGAATCTGACATGCGTGATAGCGTTTAGCGTAGTCGACTGCGTCTGAGAATATTTTTGGCCAGTAATAGCCAATTCGTCTGAGACGATCCCCCAATTTAGCTCCGGGTTGATGAGTTCCGCACATTCCGTCATGGGCCTCCTTGAGGGCCTCTTTTGCTTCCTTTCGAGAGAGGCATCGAAGCAAAACTCCATCATGTGATTTACAATACAGGATTTAAGAAACTGCATTGTAATAGAATCGGAGGGCCTTTCGTTTGATGGAGGTTGCTTCCTTAGGGTCATTGGGCAGAATTCCGTACAGGACGTAGTCGATGTATGAGAATCTCCAATCCCTAGATTCGAACTCTATGGAGGTTGTACAGACTTCTCCTGTCGTTGTCTTGTCTAAGCTTTCCTCTATAGGAATCTTGTAACAGTATAGCTCGCGTCCCGTGATTGGAATCATTGTTTCAGCCCCTGGTGGCAATGCTAGTGAAGTTGCCAAAGAGGCTAAAGCGTCTGCATAAGCGTTCTGAGCCCGCAGAATATATTCAATAAAGAAACCTTTGAACTTTTTAGCTTGCTTTTGCACTGCGAAGTAGTACGGGATTAGATCCTCATGACGCACCTCGTATTCCCCTCGGACTTGATTTACGATGAGCTGAGAGTCACCATAAGCCTCGAGATGCCGAATATTGAGTTCTTCAGCAAATTGCATTCCTAATAGCAGCGCATTATACTCAGCTACATTGTTGGTATAAGGTTCGATCAGGGAAAATCCTCTTGGGATCATGTGACCTTTCGGAGAGACGAATACTACTCCTACTCCCGCAGCAATTGCTCCATGAGGGTTTGCTCTATGTCATGCCCCGCTTTCCAAAATACTCGGGAATCGGAACGTGAACAAGCCCACGACGTATTAGATTGAGAAGAAATATACACTATCATTTTTTTCTTTTCTTTTTTCTCTTTTCTTCTCAATCCAATATGCTAAGCGTCTGGAAATAAATACAATGCGAAGTCACAGGTCCCCGATCACAATCAGCAAGAATATAATGAACAATACAGAATATGAAATAGACATATCATCAAAAGTAGATCATCCGAGACATAGAATATCCGGGTCAACATGCCCTTATACAAAACTAAACAAATGAACACTGAAGAGGTACAAAGATACATCGATCAACGGAAATAGAAAGAACTACAAAAGTAACAATGACCAGCATATAACAAAAGATACGACTAGACTTCGGCTTCTTCTTCTGCTATGTCTGCAAGGCACTCCTTTTGAGAATCTTCTGACTCCTGCTGAACCTGTTCTTCCTCTAAGTCTGACGTACACCAGAGAAAACATGTGTACGTCAAGTGCATGGTGCACAGCAAGACCCGACTCCACAAAAAAATAGAACGAACGGAAATCCAATGCGAAAAACGATACGATAACAAAAACAACAAAAAACGTATAACTAAAATCCACAAATCAACATGAAAATACTACTAAATTATGATAACATAAAACATCCAGAATCAATCAGGTAACGAGATCATGTAGCTAGCGATCAGTCTAATCATCCAAGTAACAGGGGCATACAATAGATGGAATTAATACCTAAAAATCTACAACATGAGACGTAGTACGTCGAGCGAAATAATCCAAACAAGGAAACCCTCACGTATATATCATATGTCTCGATTTGTAGATAATTAAATATTAATCCCGAATTATGTATGAAAAGAACAACACTAGTCTTCATCTCAACAAAACTAACAAAGCCTACCATAAAGCACGCAAGCATGTTATTCTTGTTTTACATGTTATTTGAATTGGGGAAGAATATTTTGAAGTATATAATCGGGTCCCCGTAAAGTCGTCCGGGGGCTGCCTTCAAGTCAAGTATTGGCCCTCTGGCCCATGTACATAACACTCACGATATCACGATAACAAGAAAGCGCTGTGCCCGTTTATATACATGCTATATTCTCCATCCAATTCCCCTTTATAACCTCATGTTTGTCATATTAATTACGCAACTGTACATGAAATATTATGCACTAGCCACGGAGTTACCGTGGAACGACTTCTGTAAAACTATGAAAATAACCGTGACCCACAACACGTCCGATCAAGAGTGCATCGTCTAGTCAATGCTATAATAATAATAATCAAGGAAACCTCATACCGGGATATCGATATCGAGGGAACTCGGGACTCCTCACATCGGGCTATCGATGTCGAGCGAGTATAGTCATGCTCTGAAGCCCGCTTATAAATCATACTTTTAACAGAAGTCGTCTTCATGTACAGTCTCTCCTATTGAATAACAACTAAGTGATAACATAACAAGCTTCCACACATCTATTCATGTCAAGCAATCCTACGTAGGTAATAATATATCACAGACTAATCTAATTAATTAACTCATAACAGATCTAAAAATTAAATGACGAGTCACATAATAATTTACGATAAACTAATAATTAAAATGAAATAATCAAGGTTCGGAATCTTGCCTACGAGACCGTAGGGTCAGATGACGAACGGCGGGGCCGATGCGGATGCGGTACGACAGATCTGAACAGTCGAGTCATGACGGATCTGCTGGAGGTGGATCTGGACTGCGACGAGGACTGCAGGGGCTAACCACGGGGAGTTCGATGGGGCTATGGGGCTGTCGTCAGCGGGAGGGATCTTCAACGACGCTGACGGCTAGGCGAGGAGCGTCGGGCAGCGAGCATGGCGGATCTAGCGGCGCTCGGGGTGTTGGACGGCTGCTAGAGGACGACAAGGAGATGGCGACTCGCTGTTCGGCTGGTTGGAGACTAACGACGAGCAGGAGGGGCTGTTGAACGGTGAGTGAGGGTTGAGGTGGGACGGCGGCTCCAGGAGGCGGCTGAGGTGGCTGGCGGTGAGGAGGATAGCGAGTGGCGGGGCTGCGGCGTGGGAGCTGAGGCAGATCTAGACGGGGGAGAGGCTGTAGGGGGTTAGTCGTCGGCGGCCTGAGGCTGGCGGTGCTCAATGCGGCGGGCGAGGGGTGAGTTCGTGGTCGTCGGAGGGAAACTCACCGGGGAGGAGCGGTGCAGGGAGGTCGACGGGAGAGGATGGAGGTGCGTCGGCGTCGTCGGGGTCAGGTGGACAGCGGGTTTGGGTTGCGGTGGCTGGCGACGGTGCACGCGGAGAGAGAAAGAGATGAAGAGAGAGATGGTGAGGCGGCGGCGTGTTTTTAAGCAGGAGAGGAGAGAGAGGGTTTTCACATGTATATATATATTATTATATTAGGGTTAGGGTTTAGGTTAAAATAATTAAAATAAATACTTTTGGGTACTTAAAAATTAAACTAATTACATAATAATTATCTATAATTAAAAACGTACATGTTGAGCTAATACAACAGTTGATACGAAATAGTTGAAATAAACCAATATTATACAATTAAACGGAAATAATTAATAATAAAAATATATTTACCTACCTTTAAAATCATATAATTATGGGATAATTATATACACAGTAAAACGTATCAGTTGTAATAATACGACCGACAATACACAATAGTAAAAATAATACAAGAAATTATACAAATAATACGTAATTAATAATACAACGTATTATATAAAAATATACGTAATAATAATAATAATACCACGTATTATTCAAAATGATACGTAATAGTATCGGTAACACAACAGATAAATTCCAGAAGTATTTACTGCCCTAAATAAATTTATAAATATTTAATCATTTAAATAAATATAAAACTTAGATTTCAAATAAATCTAGAAAAATCATAGAAAACTTAAATATAAAACTTAAATTTATAAATATTTAATCATTTAAATAAATATAAAACTTAGATTTCAAATCATAGAAAAATCTAGAAATTCGAGAAAAATATAAATACTCTTCCAAAAATAATAATTAAATATTTAAAATACTAGAAAATTATTTTAACTAATATCAAAATTTCACGGTCCTTACACTCTAGATGCACCATCAAAGAATAATTTCCATACCCGCATAGTTTCTTAAGTAATGCAAGCTTTAGCGACTTCATCGGGTAATTCTTCATACAACTTAGATGTTCCCGACACCGGATGATCGGCTAAGAAGTCTGCTAGTGCTTGACCATTGACCGCCTTTTGGGGCATGAATTGCATGTCATATTGTGACAAGAGAATGACCCATTTTACGAGCCGACAATTTAGAGATGATGGCTTCATCATCAGAACTCTCAAGGGATTCACCTTAGAGATAACGTGAATTGTTTGTCCAACTAGGTCATGTCGCATCTTTTGAACTGTGAATACCAAAGCGAGACATTCTTTTTCGACCGGATTATACCGGTGCTCGGCTCCCATCATGGTCCTGCTTAAGTAGTAGATGGCTTGCTCTTGCCCTTGATCGTTGTTCTGGGCCAACAAAGCTTCAAGAGAATATTCCATGGCTCTCACATACAACAGGAATGGCTTTTCTGATATTAGGGCCACGAGAACTGGCGGTTGAGTGAGATATCTCTTAATCTCCTCGAATGCTTTTTGACATTCTCCATCCCAAACAAAGGATACTCCTTTCTTCATGAGCTTAGAGAAAGGTTGGCAATGCCTTGAAAGATTTGATATGAATCTTCGAATGTAGGCCAGTCTGCCGTGCAAACCTCTGAGCTCTTTGAGATTCTTCGGAGGTGGCATGTCTTGGATAGCACACACTTTTTCTGGGTCAAGAGAGATTCCGTTGGATGTGACGATAAATCCTAAGAATTTCCCGCTTGATACCCCAAGGAAAGATTTTGTTGGGTTCATCTTCAGTTGATGTGCTCGCATGATGTCGAACATTGTTTTCAAGTCTATAAGATGATCGCCTTTATGTTGGCTCTTTACTTCTATATCATCAACGTTGCACTCGATATTCTTACGTAGGTGTTCGTGAAAGATGGCGTTCATTGCACGTTGATAAGTTGTACCTGAGTTTTTCAGGCCGAAGGGCATCACTGTGTAGCAATACACCCCTAGTGGTGTTCTAAAAGCAGTATGTTTTTCGTCTTCCAGGTGCATCTTGATCTGATTGTACCCGAAGAATCCGTCCATGAAAGACATCCTTTCATATCGCTGGTGTTGTCAATCATAACATCCGTGATAGGAAGCGGGAATTCATCTTTCAGACAAGCTGCATTAAGATCGCAGAAATCGATGCATATCCTGACCTTACCGTTCTTCTTAGGAACTAGAAAAATGTTGGCTATCCAATCTGGGTGTTGTTCCTCTCTAACAAAACCTGAGTCTATAAGTTTTTTAACTTCGGACTCAATTGTTTCCATGATTTCTGGACGAAACCGGCGTTGTTGTTGTTTAACGGGTTTTACATCCGGATCGATGTTAAGCCGATGCATGGCAACTTTTGGGTCAAGGTCAGGCATATCTTCATAATTCCAAGCGAAGACATCTATATATTCTCGAATGAGAGATATAACGTCCTCTTTCTCGGATGATGATAAATTTTCAGCTATGAAGATGGGCTTAGGATCATGTTCATCTCCCATATTGACCTGGATCACTTTATCTTCAGTGGGTGGTTCGCGTTGTTCGAATCGTATATCCCACAAGATGTTAAGGCGTTTGATCCAAGGATCATTGGTTGATTCGATTAACTCTTCATCACCCTCTGCGCCTTCATCTGGATGACTAGTTGAAACCATATTCACAGTCAGACTTTTAAAGAAAGGTTCCGACACTGACGTCGGATTCCCAAGAAGATGTCCCGAATGAATGGTCCTGACGCAGATAATTACTGATTTCATTTTCTGAGACAGAGGGGTTGTGACGTAGCCCACACCTCTTCCGGTTTTTTGATAGTAGTCCGGAGGTTTTTCTTCGGGGGTTAGAGACATTCGAATTGGTGTTCGTCTTCCTTTTCCGAAGTTTAAACCCTGTTTTCATTAAAGTTATACCCCATTCGTTTCATTAAGTGTATAGAATTGGGTTCGTGGTAATGGAATTGGGGAACTCCGTCATCTTCCTCTGAACTTCCTCGTTTGAGTTGTTCGGGTTTGACTTTATCAAAACAGATCGGCTTCTGCACTTTCCTTTTGGATGGGACTTTGAAGAAAGCCTTCTGTGCGTCTTCTACTCCTTCATCTGAAGCGAAGGATGACTCGATTGGCAATGTGAGTGATGCCTCTGTGCATAGTGCATGCCATAGGTTGGTACCTGCATTAGGATTATTCTCTATTTGTTTATTTTTAGAGGACACATCAGACAAGTACGCCAAAATAAAATCTTCATTAATGCACCACTCGCCTTCACTCGGTACATTATTATTACTCTCGTCCTAACCCATTACATTTAGATTCAATTCCCATGGACAATCTTTTTCAGGATCCGATTCAATGTCGGCTTCGTTGCCGCTGTCCACATCTTCTTTCTCCTGGGATTCCAGGTAGAAGACGGAGTCGGTGTGAAAGTTTTTCACTCCTCGGAAAGGATATTTTTCCGCAATTAGGGTTCGAACTTCTCCCTCATCATTGGCATACTTCATGACCTGATGTAGGGTAGATGGGACAATGCGGTTTGCATGTATTCATGGTCGTCCTAGCAAAAGATTGTACGACGTATCCGCATCTATGATGTAATAAGTCACTTTAGACTTAAGGTCTCCGATTTAACACCTGAGTTTGATCTTTCCCAGGGGCCGAGTACTGTTTGCATTGAACCCGAAGATGGTAGTCTGAGTAGTGTTTAGTTGATGCATGGGAATCCCTAAGACCTGCATGACCCTATAGGGCATGATGCTGAGCGCTGAGCCCGGGTCAACTCGGACACGACTGATTTCTGACGACCCAATATACCCTGTGTAGTATAGAGGTCTGTCATGTTTGTGTTTAACCTGCATATCTTCCTAAGTAAATGATATGCAAGGTAAACTCCTTGCCGCTTGCAGACATTGCAGGCAGGATTGGTCTTCAGAAGCTTCGAAAATCGGAGTGACTTAAGTGATAAAGCTCTCCGTGTTCTTTAAGGCTTCGATTAGAGCTTCCTTAGTGGTTTTCGACAACCTTAGGAGCTCATATAGAGTAATCCTGGCTGGTATGTTGGCCAGATGTGCCATGACATTGAATTGGAAAGGAGCGCTCGATTCCCCAAATTCCTGGTGGAGATTTTTGTTGAACCGGAGCTCCTTTTGTTTCCCTTTATCGACCGGCTTCTTTGGTACAGAACCCCCAGCGTCTTGGGGCTGTTCTTCAGCTTCTTGAGCGTTCTGGTTATAGTCTCTCAAGTAAGCTTTTTCTGACCGAGTGCCAGGGTTGTCTCCTGGGTATGCTGCCAGGGTAATCCTCTCTTTTTCTGAATCGGTAAGAGGTTTGAGGTGGTCATCATTCAAAGTAACGGAGGGGCTAATCATGTTGGAAGACTTAGCCTTACCTTCCTTCTTTTTGGATGACGTGTTCGTCCACTGTTGGTCTCCTAGCAGATCAGGGTAGACCCACATGATTTTCTCTTTTGGGGTAGTGAGGGGTACCAACCCCCTGTCTTTCTGACTGTGCAAGTCAGCATTCTTCAGGTGCATTTCTCCTTTACGAATGGGGACAACGCCATCTGAAGTTGCTATCGGAGGGAAGTCACCGAATTGGACCGCTATCATATTGGTGGATACGGTCTTCTGCTCTGGTTTTAAAGTGAGCACATTAGCATTCACCAAATTTTGCAGGATGTCTTTGAAGACATAGCACTTTCTGGTAGGATGCCCTAGGAACCTATGATAACGGCAATAATTAGGGTCATCCACCTTCCCTGCTTCATCCGGCTTCCTGATTTCGGGTAGCTGCAGCTTGTTGTTCTTCCGAAGCAATTGGAACAAGGTGTCTACATGCTCCTCTTTAAATGAATACTGCTTGAGCGCTCTTTGTTGATTTGACACCTTGCCTTGCTTAGCGGGAGTTGGTGCTTGCGTGCTAGCGTCAGCCGCCAAAGTCTCTTTTCCCTTAGACCGCTGGGCATTGTGCTGATTGCATTGCTGCTGCGGCTTGGGTTGCGTCACTTCTTCGGCTTTAACTCGAGTGTAAAACCCCGAAAATTTGAATACAGTGTGATAAATAATTATAAATATGTTATATGGTGAAAATAATATATTTTGATGTTTGAGTATGATAGGAATTGATTTGAGATCAAATCAATGTATATTTGTAAATATATGAGTGTAAATACACAAAACATGCACAAAGGCCAAGAGTGAAAATCTGAGAATTTTGACCAGTTGAGAGTTTCTATAAGTTTTACACTGATTCAGTTATAATTTGGAAAAGTGTATAAGAATAAAGTTGTAGGTCTCTTCAATATCTTTGAAACGAATCTTAGATCACCTCATTCCGAGATCGGATGAGAAAGTTACAGCCTTTATACCAAACCCCAGTCTGAGCATGACCCAGAACCCTTCGCAGTCGACCGCCGTGGTCGCTGCGGTCGACCGCTGGGCGAACCTGGTTCTGTCAGTTTTGTTTCAGGTCGGGTTTTGTTTATACCGAATCTAGTTGTTATCCTAGGTATATATACTCGTTTTGAAGCTCTCAGAACGCTCTTTTGAACCCTAATAGTCTCAGCCCCCTCCTCTCTCTTTTTCAAACCCTAAAACCCCTTTCTTTGGCGATTCTTGGAGGATTTTGGAGGAGTCGACGCGAGATACATCGATGTTCAGCGAAGGAGGATCGTTCTCACTTGTTTTTGGGAGTTCATCTACACCCCTCAGGCGAGTAACATCTCGCCCAATCTCTCACCCATGTTTTTACGAGCTTTTCTAACGATTTAAATGAGTTTTCTTAAGCCTAAATCACTATTTTGCGTAGATAGATAGATCTTTATGATATGAGATGTGAAAATCAAGTATTTCAGTTTTCAAATGCTCACCAATGATTTTGGTTAAAGAGATCTAAATCTAAAAATGTTTTATTAAGAGTTAAAATTTTGATCTTTACTGTTTTATAAAGTTTAAAACACGGGTATACATGTTCACGATTTTTAGTGATGATTTTTACATGCTAAATGTTGTTATATGATGATTCATATGTGTTAGAATATGTGATATATCATTTGGAAGCAGGGATGGGTTGTTTGGATCAATTTCGAAATAGAGAAAACCTGAATTTTGGCATCTGCCAGTCTCACGGTCGACCGTAGCGCTATGCGCGGTCGACCGTCGGGTGTTTAGTCGAGCAGAACGTCTCTACTCATTTTGCGGTCTACCAGAGTGACCTCTGCGGTCGACCGTGATACTGTTTGTGCAGGATTTTGTCTTGTTGTGTATATTGTGTGTACGAATAGTTTACCTCGATTTTTCTAGCATGAAATTTACAGTATGGAACATTTGTCTATATATGTGAGTGACATTAGGATATCAGTTTAGACCCGCACATCAAAACACGTACGAGTTTGGGATATGTATACCTTTCCACATATACCTTTGACAATTACACCTCTTTGCTCATAGTCTATGTGTTGGGCATACATTACGATTAATCCATGTGTTGGATACTTATCATTACGGTCCATGTGTTGGACATGCCTTTTATTCAGTCCATGTGTTGGACATGCATTACCTTTAGTCCATGTGTTGGACATTTGCTAAACCATGAGCATGATACACAATTAAGTTTGGAATACGACTTATTTATTAAGTTTGGACACGATAGCTACCTAGGCTGGACAGGACACTTATTGTGGCTTTGACATGGTTACATTTATCGATAGAGATGAGTTGTTTTCTTTCTTTATGGTCTCTTGTATTAGACCTCGGGTTTAGTATTTAGGGATTTACAATTTGAGATGCAAGGTATATACATGAGGGTTTCCTTGTTTGGATTATTTCGCTCGACGTACCTATGTTCGTGTTGTAATTTCCAAAGTACCAAAACCCATTATTGCTAGGATAAATGATTATGTATTAACT
>BQKN01066072.1:541467-603301 GCA_022839385.1 Asparagus kiusianus
ATTGTGAAGACTGCTGAATAGAGTTTCCATCAGTTATCGGAAGTGTCATCGAATTGTAACTCTTCTCGATCTATGTGAAAAGTTCTCCGTTTGCAGTTTCTTCGCTTATCGACCCGAAAGCTATTTGATTGTAGCTTTCATTGTGAGAGTTGGACGAGAATCAACATCCATAGTGTCTTTTAGACGAATATTTGCCCACAGCTCTTTACCAAGCAACTCACCAACTGAGTCCAACCTTTTATTTCTAAAATCATTACACTGCTCATCAGCATCTCTAATAGTTGCTAATATAATATTGGTCATGTTGTTGTCGCAACCATCAAGATCAATCATCTCAGAAATGAGGTCATGTTTGTGGTGATCGTGGAAGTCGTTTGATTGTGACTTCCGTTATCGGGGCTCGTTTTAATCAGCTATCCATTGTGATTTTTAGACAGCCTACAGTAGGCTTCAGCTTGTAGCGCATTCTTTAGATATTCTGTTGTTAGTATCTACTCCTCTAGGGGAGGTGTCCACTCTATCTATAGGAGATATGTCATCAGACTAGACGAGTCAAATTTTGTTGTCGATTTGATAGCGTTGTATATGTCCGGGTTCGATATTATCCTTGGTATGGTTTGGTTATCCTCCTACCAGGCTAGTATTGACTGCTTTGCAAAGACAGTCAATTTGCGAGCGTCCGATGGGTCCGAGATGATTGTAGCAACCTCTCAGGGCAAACGTTTTGTGGAGTCGTTTCTGGCGTATATCGAGGAGGTGTTGTGACGAGATCTGAGTATTGATTTATTAGAGACTAGAGTTGTCTCAGAGTATCAGGATGTCTTTCAAGATATACCTGGGTTACCTCCTGTGTGAGAGGTCGAGTTTTGTATTGAGTTGTAGCAAGGCACAGTCCCGATATCCCGCACACCCTATCGTATGGCACCAACTGAGATGAGGAAGCTTCAGACCCAGTTGGACGAGTTGTTAGCTCAGGGTTTTATTTGTAGGAGTTATTCTCCGTGGGGCGCACCGGTCCTCTTCGTGAAGAAGAAGGACGGTAATATAAGATTTTGCATTGATAATAGAGGGCCGAACAAGGTTACTATCCGGAAAAGGTACTCATTACCTAGGATTGATGACTTGTTCGACTAGTTACAGAGAGCGTAGTATTTTTCGAAGTTTGATCTTCGTTCTGGTTATCATAGTCGCGGGTTCGGGAGATGGATTTTCCCAAAGCTGTTTTTCCTAATTTGATGTGAATCTTTAGAGTTTCTAGTCTGGCCATTCGGGTTGACTAATGCACCCGTAGTATTCATGAATGTGATGAACCGAGTTTTTCGTCCCTTCATAGGCTAGTTTGAGATTCTCATATTTTCGAGATCGGAGGCAGAACACGAGTAACATTGCAGACTCTTCAGGAGCATCAGTTATATGTCAAGTTCAGCAAATACGGGTTTTGGTTTTCAGAAGTTAGATTTCTCGGCTATGTCAACAGCAGAGAGGGCATGGCAGTGAATCCGGCTAAGTTTACAGCAATTCTTGTTTTGGAACCGCCGAAGACGGTGACAGAGATTCAAAGCTCCTTGGGTTAGCCAGTTATTACAGGAAGTTCATCCTAGACTTTTTGAAGATTTTGACACCACTTACACGCCATACGAAGAAGAGTGTACAGTTCATTTGGAGCATGGAGTGCCAGGAGGCCTTGATACCTTAAAGGCTAAGTTGTCCACAGCGCCAGTTTTGACTGTTCCGAATAGTGACGGGACATTTGTGGTCTACACAGATATATCATTGGCAGATTTAGGAGACGTTTCGATGCAAACTCAGAGAGTAGTAACATATGTCTCACGGTAATTTAGATTTCATAAGCAGAACTATCTCACTCATGACTTGGAGTTAGCAGCAGTGATATTTGCACTGAAGTCATGGAGACATTACTTGTATGAAGTGCAATTTAAGTTGTTCATCAACCACCAGAGTTTGAAGTATCTTTTCTCCCAGAAGGAACTCAACCAGAGACAGCGACGGTGGATTGAGTTTATTAAGAACTATGAATTCGCGATTCTGTACATCCATGAATAACTAAGATGTACAAAGACCTAAAGAGACATGTTTGGTGGAGTGATATGGATAGGAAGATTTTAGAGTATGTAGCTAAGTGTCTTATCTGTCAATAAGTGAAGGTGGAACATCAGAGACCGGCAGGAACACTTCAGTCTTTACCTATTTCGGAATAGCAGTGGGTGGATAATTTTTATGAACTTTATTGTAGGGTTGCCGAAGTCGAAGAAAGAAAATGATTCTATTTGGGTGATAATAGATAGACTAATGAAGTCAGCATATTTCATTCCAGTAAGGACTACTTATACCGCCGAGGCATATGCGAGGATAATTGTTCGGGAGATAATTCGACTTCATGGAGTTCCAGACACGATTGTATCGGATCGAGGTTTAGTGTTCACTTCGCGCTTTTGGAAGAGTTTCTAGGATTCACTTGGTAGCAGACTATCATACAATAGTGTATTCCACCCATAGACGGATGGCAGACGGAGAGAGTAAATCAGGTGTTGGAAGATATGTTGCGGTCTTGTGTCATTGACTTTCAAGGCAGCTGGGAGGAATCATATTCCACTGATATAGTTCTCTTATAACAACAGTTATCAAGCGATAATTGGTGTGGCCCCGTATGAAACATCGTACGGGAGGCCTTGCAGATCGCCTATATATTGGGTAGAGCAGGAGGATAGTTTAATGCTTGGGCCAGAGCTTATGAGATAGATTACTGAGAAAGTAACATAAATCAGAGAACAGGTTCTAGCCACTTAGAGTCAGCAAAAGAGCTATGCAGATAAGAGATGAGAACATTTAGAGTTTCAGATTTGAAGAGTTAGTTGTGCTGAAAGTATCATCTATGAAAGACGTTTAGCGATTCGGAAGGCGGAGAAAGCTTGAGCTGAGATATATTGGACCGTTCCGGATTTTGGAGCTTATTGGGGATGTTGCATATGGACTAGACTTTCCAGCATCGATGTCTAGTATACAAAAAGTATTTTATGTTTCAATGTTCGAGAAGCAATTACATGATGAAGAGCAGCAGTGAGTATTGAACGCGTCATAGATTTAGCTTCAGGATGATTTGACTACGATTGAAATCCCAGTTTGTATACTTGCTAGAGAAGACAAGAAATTTAGAAACAGGATATTTTTTCCTTTGGTGAAAATTTAGTGGAACCGGAAAGGAGTTGAGGAGGTTTCTCGGGAGCGCAAGGAGGATATACATCGCGACTACCCACACCTGTTTGATCAAGTAAATTAATTTTTTTATGACTTGTTTATGGCTTATGGTTACCTGTATGGCGATGTTTATGCTTAACACTAAAATGATGGTACTAACACTTATCTCCTAAGTACTTGGAACATATGGTATATATATGAGGGGTTCCTTGTTTGAATTTTTTCGCTCGATGTACTTATTCCATTTAGTTAGGGGTTAAGTGGGGGTATTTACATTTTAGATGGTTAAGTGTAGACATCAAAGATGATTTTCAGGAGCGCAAAGATATTATGCCGCGCGACTTCCTGCACCTATTGAGGAAGTGGATTGATTTATGTGTGCGATTATTTGTATGGTTATATTTAGATTTAACGCTAGAATGAGGATATTTCTGCTTAATTCTTAATCTTTTGAAGCACATGGTAAATATATGGGGGTTCCTTGTTTGGATTTTTTGCCCGACGTACTAGTTACATTCGATTAAGGGTTGAGTGGGAATATAGTCATTCTGGATTGTTAAATATAAATATCCCTATATGCTTACTAAAATTAAATATTTCGAGATGTGTATGTGTGCGGGTTGGATTAGACCCTCGTCGTGCTTTTCAAGTATCATTATGTGTTAGATGTGATTTTTGAATTTCGAGGACGAAATTCTTTTAAGGGGGGAAGAATGTAAAACCCCAAAAATTTGAATATAGTGTGATAAATAATTATAAATATGTTATATGGTGAAAATAATGTATTTTGATGTTTGAGTATGATAGGAATTGATTTGAGATCAATTTAATGTATATTTGTGAATATATGAGTGTAAATACATAAAACATGCACAAAGGCCAAGAGTGAACATCTGAGAATTTTGATCAGTTGAGAGTTTCTATATTTTTCATACTGATTCAGTTATAATTTAGAAAAGTGTATAAGAACAAAGTTGTAGGTCTCTTCAATAGCTTTCAAACAAATCTTAGATCACCTTATTCTGAGATCGGATGAGAAAGTTACAGCCTTTATACCAAACCCCAGTCTGAGCATGACCCAGAACCCTGCCCAGTCGACCGCCGTGGTCTCTGCGGTCGACCGCTGGGCGAACCTGGTTCTGTCAGTTCTGTTTCGGATCGGGTTTTGTTTATTCCGAACCCAGTTATTACCCTAGGTATATATACTCGTTTTGAAGCTCTCAGAACCCTCTTTTGAACCCTAACAGTCTCAGCCCCCTCCTCTCTCTTTTTCAAACCCTAAAACCCCTTTCTTTGGCGATTCTTGGAGGATTTTGGAGGAGTCGACGCGAGATCCATCGGTGTTCAGCAAAGGAGGATCGTTCTCACTTGTTTTTGAGAGTTCATCTACACCCCTCAGGCGAGTAACATCTCGCCCAATCTCTCACCCATGTTTTTACGAGCTTTTCTAACGATTTAAATGAGTTTTCTTGAGCCTAAATCACTATTTTGCGTAGATAGATAGATCTTTATGATATGAGATGTGAAAATCAAGTATTTCAGTTTTTCAAATGCTCACCAATGATTTTGGTTAAAGAGATCTAAATCTGAAAATGTTTTATTAAGAGTTAAATTTTTGATCTTTACTTTTTTATAAAGTTTAAAACATGGGTATACATGTTCACGATTTTTAGTGATGATTTTTACATGCTAAATGTTGTTATATGATGATTCATATGTGTTAGAATATGATATATCGTTTGGAAGCAGGGATGGGTTGTTTGGATCAATTTCGAAATAGAAAAAACCTGAATTTTGGTATCTGCCAGTCTCGCGGTCGACCGCAGCGCTATGCGCGGTCGACCGTCAGGTGTTCAGTCGAGCAGAACGTCTCTGCTCATTTTGCGGTCGACCGGAGTGACCTCTGCGGTCGACCGCGATACTGTTTGTGCAGGATTTTGTCTTGTTGTGTATATTGTGTGTACGAATAGTTTACCTCGATTTTTCTAGCATGAAAATTACAGTATGGAACATTTGTCTATATATGTGAGTGACATTAGGATATCAGTTTAGACCCACACATCAAAACACGTGCGAGTTTGGGATATGTATACCTTTCCACATATACCTTTGACAATTACACCTCTTTGCTCATAGTCCATGTGTTAGGCATACATTACGATTAATCCATGTGTTGGACATGCCTTTTATTCAGTCCATGTATTGGACATGCATTACCTTTAGTTCATGTGTTGGACATTTGCTAAACCATGAGCATGATACACAATTGAGTTTGGAGTACGACTTATTTATTAAGTTTGGACACGATAGCTACCTAGGCTGGACAGGACACTTATTGTGGCTTTGACATGGTTACATTTATCGATAGAGATGAGTTGTTTTCTTTCTTTATGGTCTCTTGTATTAGACCTCGGGTTTAGTATTTAGGGATTTACAATTTGAGATGCAAGGTATATACATGAGGGTTTCCTTGTTTGGATTATTTCGCTCGACATACCTATGCTCGTGTTGTAATTTCCTAAGTACCAAAACCCATTATTGCTAGGATAAATGATTATGTATTAACTGTATTTTTTCATATACAACGAGCCCTCTCCCTTGGGGTTGGTTGTGATGTTGGTCGCTAGCGCTTTGATGCTCGTTATCCCTCCCCCTTTCAGGTGACGAGCCAAGTGCCCGGAGAGTCGCAGGTTGATGGCGATGCACTTTAGCTTCAACTGTCTATTTAGTTATATTTTATTTATGGAGATCCACTGTAGACTTTATTTAAACATTTGAGGACTTTATTCTAGATGTTGTAAAGGCTGTGTGCCTTATTTCCTTTACTCAGACTTGTTGTATTTGAGACTTGTTAAGAACTCTAGTTTATTCATTTCAGACATTGACTTTGTATTTCTGTATGTAGGATGATGAAATATTATTTTGATCTCTATCATTTTATCAGTTATCTATTGTATTATCTTTTACTTGCTTTTTTACCTACACCTGTTATTGACTCAACCAGAGTGATAGAATTGTGATGGTGAAACATGTTATTGCACGGTGTGGTGCATGGCAGGTTTGACATTCTTGGTTTCACCTTGGACTGCAGTCGTGTGTGAACCCAGGGGCGTCACATCGAGCAACAATCTCTTCAGCTTGTTCTCCTTACGAAACCAGTTGTCTCTGGGAGCGATACTCCGCTACCCCCATCTGAGCAAGGAGCTGGGTCTGCAAGTTGTGCCTGTAAGTTTCAACCAAAGTTGATTGGGTCATACCTGAAGGGCATCACAATGCCATGCTACGGAATCTCTCCACATATGTCTTGATAGATTCTCCTTTCCTCTGCTTGGTGGCGAGAAGAGTCGGGACCGAAACTTCCGTATCGTCATCGAAGAACCTGGCTAAGAAAAACCTTTCCAAATCCACCCATTTCCGAATAGATCCAGCAGGCAGTTTCATAGACTATTCGAAGGCGTCTCCTTTAAGAGTGCCGATGAACAAGCGGGTCAGGATGGCGTCGTTTGCTACCACGTCTCCAGTCTGTGACTTGAAGTAGTAGATGTGCTGATTCGGCGATCCTGTGCCATCGAACGGTTGTAAGGTAGGAGCCTTAAACTTCGGTGGGTAGGGAATTGTGTCCCGCTCAGCAGGATAAGGTTGTACTACTCCTTCTTCATGGAGCTTGCTTCTATTGGCGATTGCATTGAGGCGAGCCTCCAGTTCAACCACTTTAGGGGACTGAGGATGCAATTCTCTTTCTATCTCCTTCTCATTTTCAGAGGAGGATTCCAAGTTGTGAGTTTCACGATCCGAATATTTGTGCGCCTTCTGCTTTCCCTTTGACGTTGTCTTCCAGGACGACTCAGGTTTTTGGCCTTTTTCAGCAAGGAGCTGAGCCAACATGTCCTTCATTTGCAGAAGTGTTTCTTGCTGTGCTTAGAGCATGATGTTGAATATCATATCTCCATGATCTCCATAATAATGTTTTGATGATAACAATTTATACAATGTGTGTGTACTAACTTTTATATGCAGATTTCAATATCAGAATATGTGAAAAGTGCAAGTTAATTTCAAGGCATTTTGAAGTGAAGAAAATGAAGATCAAATGAGATAATGTATTTTATATTTTCTTTACTTAGAATTATTATACAAGCCTTGATCACACACATACACACACACTCTCTTTTAGAACACACTAACACAGGCTTAGTGTGTTGGTTAACTATAAAAATCCCCTATGTTAACCATTAGAATTATAGTTAAAACTTGATTATAAAAACTCTTTAAAGCAGAATTTTTACTCTTAGTAGTCGACTAATTAGAATAGTAGTCGACTACTCATGTATAAAACTCAAATACATGTTTCTGTCAATTTACAGTATAGTCGACTAATAGTGATTATAGTCGACTACTCAGATGTTTGACAGAAACATAAGTTTCTGATATTTTACAGTGTAGTCGACCAATTAACATTATAGTCGACTACTAAACTCAAAATTCAATTTATCAGTTTCTGTCAAAATACAGTGTAGTCGACTAATGAGCATTATAGTCGACTACTGAGAAATTTTTTCGAAAACACAGAGTTTGTTTGAACTCAGTGTAGTCGACTAATGTCAATAGTAGTCGACTACGGATACAGTTTTTCTAGTTTTCAAAGTTTGAATATGTGACTGTTTATAGCCGTTTTTAAACGTTTTTAAAGTTTAAAACCTTGTCTTTTCAAGAGCTATAAATAGGTTATTTGTTCAGAAAAATTGCAGAGGCATACATACCCATAAGCTTTGATCTTTGTGCAATTTTTCAAGTGAAAACATTCAGATTTTTGAGAAAAAGAAGAGTTTCTGAAATTGTCTTTAATCATTCATCAAATACTTATCATTTAGGCAATTTACAGAGGTTAAAAGAATCCTAAGCCACTGCTGCACTTCATTACACATTCAAGGCTTATAAGATCAATTGTGTTCTTACTTCAAAAGGATTTCTCTTGGGTTTGAGAGGGTTGATCTCTTGGTGTAGAGATTGGTGTTCAAATTGACAAGGTGTTTGTCAATTGGTGTTGTAATTTTTAGGGACTTGCAAATTGGTCAGGTTTGCGTTTGATTTTATAAGTTTATTTAAAATCATAGTGGAAACTCTCAAGCAGGATTTTCTTGGGGACTGGATGTACACCGGATTGGTGGAACCAGTATAAAATCCCTGTGTTTGTGATTGTGATTTTTTGAGATTGCTATTTTTCATTGCAATTTATAATATACTTTGCATAACTTTTAAAAGAACACTATTCACCCCCCCTCTAGTGTTCAAGTGTATCTATTTCAGATCCTACACATGACATGATGTTCGTCTACTCTCTTAGCTAGGTCTTCAGGGTTTCCTGCCATGTAAACAGAAACCTTTCATGCCACAACAGAGCTTGAAGATTGAGATTCGGTAATTGCCGAATGTTCATCCTTAGAAACGATCCCTTTGGCCAATCTTTGGTAGTTAACCGCGCAAATAGTTCCTGTTCGAGTCCAAGTATGACGGTACACTCCTTCAAACTCGTCGCAAATTTCCTGAACAGTCGGGGAATGACTCCTTTGTGACTCCTCAGAACTGGGATCTGAAGCCTTCCCTCTACCTATCACATTTATAGTGACTTCGGGGTATTCGGTTTCAGCTGTCTTCTTTTTGTATCGATGTTGTCGTTTGGCAGGTCTAACAACGTTCGTCAACCTGTTGAACACAGACTGCAGAGGTACGGATGTGCAATAATGGCATTCTGACAGGACTGCAGAGATAAGCCGCTCACATTGGCATGAAAGAGCTACTTGCTGCGCTGGTTTTCCTCTTGACAATAATTTTCGCAAATCAGGAACTTGGGAGGAATCTTTCCCTGGGCGTGGAGACGGAGATGGAACTCCCTGCTCTTGAGAGGGTAAGATTGATTCTTGTCGAACATGGATTTTAAGCCCATGTTGATTTTT
Organism: Asparagus kiusianus; assembly: GCA_022839385.1. Classification (NCBI taxonomy): domain Eukaryota; kingdom Viridiplantae; phylum Streptophyta; class Magnoliopsida; order Asparagales; family Asparagaceae; genus Asparagus; species Asparagus kiusianus. The sequence continues at coordinate 550,638 of BQKN01066072.1, forward strand.
CCGAACTTGGCGGACCTCTTGAGGATCGCGTTCTTGAAGAACAACGCTAGGGTCGTGTTCTTGAAGAACAACGCGATGGTCGTGTTTGGATTTGTAAACATTAGGCCGAGGCCTACGTTTAAATAATGAAATAGACCCCTGAGGGTCCTGTTTTGGTTGAACGCACCTCTGAGGGTCGCGTTTGGTTGGTGAAACAGACTCTTGAGGGTCGTGTTTCGTTTCAATGCGCACGTGAGGTGTACGTTTATCCTCGGCAGCGCCTTTCTGAGGGCTGCATTTTGAAAGAACAACGTGCCATTGAGGGTCACGTTTCAACTGTATCAGCCAAGGCTCGTAGTTGGGCTCATTGCCGCGAAAGCGTGTGTTCCGTGGTGGAAACGCTGTGCTCGGGTAAAGCTTCAAGAACGTGATCCTCGCGTTGGGCCAGCATTCGGCTTTTGTGCAGATGTGCTCGTCGTATGAATCTTCTCCGTCTTCGAGCAGCGTTCTTCTTGGCTTGTTTCAAAGCCTTGACAGCAGCGTCGTTGGCGTTTATGGAGCTCGTCTCCTCTATAGGCCGTTTATGGCCTGAAGCGCGTTGTGTTGACGTGGATGTGGGACATTCAACTCGCTGGACGAGTTCAGCAGAGGCTAAGTCCGCTCCTAAAGCGGAGGGGCTGTTCAATGAATTTTGGCCAAAGGAGAGGACTTTCTTTGGCGTTTCAGCAACAGGTTTGATCTCCTTGGAGATCTTGCGGACGTCGCGCCCAGCCTTGGGGCTAAGCGATCCAGAGGAGAGGGCTTCCACGTACTTTGCTTGGTCAAACTCCATGATGAGAGTTTCAACAGTCGTTCCCATGAGGTGGACATCGGATTGCGTCACCACTTCTTCGTCAGAAAAGCTAGTCCCCAGCAGAGTCGCCATCTTTTGTTTGTGGAAAATTTGTAGTAAAAAGACAGTGAAAGAAAATTGACTTGTATTCTCTCAAAATCGATTACAATTTGGATTTCCTGATTACAAAAGAGAGGAGAATAAATTTGATTCTCCCTTTTGTTTAAAACTGGGTTCTTCACGGTGGCGATGGAATGCCTCCTTCGATTGCCTACGTCGAATTTGCTCTCCGTTGATGATCCGACCATCTTTTATCTCGTGGGAACAGGGAACTTTCGTATAAAGTTTAATGAATAACTCTTAATGAGTTTAAGAACTCAGAACGAGTTAGAACTCTGTGAATAGAGTTGTTAGAAATGAAAATTCAGTTAATAACCAAACAAATTTTCTGTTGCTGAAGGATCCTCTTAGATTTGATCTTTTAAATCTGAATTAAATCCTCTATCTTCAGAGGAAAAATCCCTAACTCCGAGCCTCCACCTACGGTTTTGATTGCCAAATCTTCAACCAATCAGCCAAAAAAACCGAGCTCTCTACTCGGTTGAGTTTGTTGAGTTTTTATAGGTGGATAAGAGGTTATAACTACCCTCTAAATCAGCTCCTAGGTGGGCATGATTTCCTCAGATCGTGGGGAATATAGTTTTGAAACCGTTCGACTCATATTTGAATGAATCAAACGCCTAATTTGGCGTTCAGAACCCTAACTTCGCGTCTTGGAATTGAGATGCGAGGTTGGGTGTTGACTGAACGTCAAAAACACGAGGGTCGCTCGCATTTTGCTTGTTGCCGCTTGGAAACGCGGGGGTCGCCTGCATTTCAAGAATTGTAACGCGAAGATGAGTTTCGAGTTTTAGAAAGAGCTAGTTGATTTGTAACTTCTTCTGTAGAGCGCTACAAGGATCATTGTTCAGTAATCCTCGCATTAGCTATTGTGGGGTGTGAAAGTCATCAGATTATAACTTTCACTGTAGATTGTGAAGACTGCTAAATAGAGTTTTTATCAGTTGTCGGAAGTATCGTTGAATTGTAACTCTTCTCGTTCTATGTGAAAAGTCCTCCATTTGTAGCTTTCGTTTGTTAGCATGAAAGCTATCTGATTGTAACTTTTATTGGTTGAGATTGAAGGGAATCAGCTATCCATTGTGATTTTTAGATAGCCTACAAGGATACATGGTGGTTTTGAAGGTTACAGATTAGTTGTGAAGGATACGTGTCGATTGTGAAGGTGTTACGGGTTGGTTGTTAAAGTTAGGGTTCGGTTGTTAAGCTTAAGGGTTGGTTGTTAAAGTTACGGGTTGGTTGTTATAGTTACGGGTCAGTTGTTAAGGTTAGGGTCGGTTGTTAAGGTTATGGGTTGTTAAGGTTACTAGTTAGTTGTTAAGCTTACGAGTTGGTTGTTAAGGCTACAGGTTGGTTGTTAAGGTTAATGGTCGGTTGTTAAGGTTACGAGTTGGTTGTTAAGGTTACGGGTTGGTTGTTAAAGTTACGGAGGTTACCGAGGTTCACAATCAACCCGTAACCTTAACAACCGATCCGTAACCTTAACAACCGATCCATAACCTTAACAACCAATCCGTAACATTAACAACCGACTCGTAACCTTAACAAGCAATCCTTAACCTTAATAACTGACCCGTAACCTTAAAAACCAACCCGTAACACCTTCACATATATCCGGTAAAGAGATCAATTTCTAAAAAGAAGCTGAGCCTTTAATTCATCACCAAAATAGCTATGTCAGCACCAAAGTTTTTACTCCGAAAACTAAACTCTACTTCCCCCTTCATTCCTAAACTAGAAACCAAAAAAGCCAAAGTAAAAGACAATAAAATTAACTATATACAATCGCACTAAGTTCTAAGAAGGGGGGAAGGGGAAAAAGAAAACCAAATTAAAACAACATCGATGATGCTGGCGGTGGCTCATTGAGATCGAACGGCAGTCCCCTCCCATCGACACTCTCAGCCTCCTGCCTTTGGGTCCCACCGATTATCTCTCCCTGAAAGCACCTTCCAAGAACAAGATCCGTTGACAGTGGAGCCTCCACCATCGCTGGCGGTGGCGAAGGCATCATAGTAGGCAGCATGGGGCCCACAAGCCATCTGATCAGGCAAGGCTGCAGGTTGAGATCCAGCAACACCAGCATCGACATCGGAGGCGGCAGTGGCAGATTCATGCAGAGATGGGGCTGGAAAACATCACAGAAAAAAAAGAGAAAGATAGAGAGGGTATTATGGTCTTCACATGTTTTAAAACTCTTGGGTTTTGTGTTTTGAGGGCTTAGAGAATAATGGATTTACGTTTGGGAGTTTTGGTAGCATTGAAAAAGTCTTGGGAGGGGGTGGAGTAATTGTTAGGAAATTGGGGCTAGAAGCAATTTCCCCTTTCTGAAATCAACCATTAAGTAAATGCATATCCTGAAGAGAATACAGGAAATAACGAACAGACAGATTTGGCGATGTCCGGTCGACCGCTAGCTTTGGCGCGGTTGACAGGAAATATACACGTAGCCTAGGAAGTCTTTGGACTTTTGGCGGTCGATCGCGAAATCATGTGCAGTCGACTGGCCAAATCCTGTAATGATTTTTGAGTTTCTATCATTTTGTCCGGTCGACCGCACATGTCTCTACGTTCGACCACGAGTTGGGATGGGCCAAAGTTTTGGTTTCTGTTCACTTTGGGTTTGTGTTTTAATATATATTTAAACACAATTTTCTAGGGTTTCTAATTAGAGATTTGAGATTGTACTGAGCATATTAAGAGGGAGAACTTGTGAGCAAGTTGAGAGATTTGGTTTGGGGTTTATTTGAGTGATTTTATGAGATTGTAACCCTTTGTACTCTCCTTGATTTAGTGAAATCTCCCCATCCTCTCCTCGTGGATGTAGGCAAATTGCCGAACTACATATATCTCTATGTTTGGTTTGATTTATCGAATTTTAGATTGGATTGTGCTCATGTTTTGGTTTGGTTATTTTCTCCCGTGGATCGCAGACTCGTTTCGATGTGTGAGCATGCTTCTGGATAGGCACGCAACAATTGGTATCAGAGCTCAGATTTCAGATCTAGGTTTTTGGCATTAGGTGGAGGAAGATTCATCGTGGAAGCTTGGTTCTTGGAGTTCTAAGCTTCGGTGGAGATAGTGTTTGGGGTTGCCATTGAAGATTTTGCTTTCCTCGTGTGATTAGAAGATCTATTTGGAATTTGTTCTAGGGTTCAGTTGGGTAATTTCTAAATTATATCAAATTTAAATTTTTTTCTCTACAATTTGAAGTTTGTGAGTATGGGTGAAGAAGTTGGTGAAAGCAGCAAAATAGTGGGTACAGTTCAAGTTGGTTTTCAGAACACTAAAATTAGTGTGATTAAATATGACGAAAACATTAATTTTGGTTTGTGGGTGAGCAATATTCAGGATGCTCTCAATGCTTAGAATTTAGATGAAACCATCATGGTCCAAGAGAGGCCACCTAAATATGAAGAGTCGGTATGAGAAAAAATGAATAGGAACGCTCGTGGGGTGTTCAGGTCTTGTTCTGAATAGGAACTAAAATATGATGTGATTGGGGTGACGTCTGAAATAAAGATGTGGGAAATTCTCACCAACAAGTACCTTACGAAGAGTGTTGAGAACAAATTACACATGCTGCGTAGGTTATTCAGATTTCAGATGTCCAGGGGCACCTCACTAGCCGTTCATGTGAACAACTATACTAAGTTATTATCGGACTTGGCGAATGTTGATGAGAAGATATCAGATGAGTACAAGGCTATTATTTTTTAGGCTCCTTACCGGATGAGGAGTATAATACCTTTGTGCTTACTTTATTGAATGAGAGATCTTCTATCAGCTATAGTGAAGTAACTGACGCTTTGACAAACTATGATTTGAGGAGGAAGGACAAGGAGACTTCCCGCGCTAGTACTTCAGGAGAGACCTTATCGACGAGAGGTAGAAGCCCATCCGAGAGGTGGCAATAGAGGCAGGTCAAAGTCGAGAGGCCGTCACCAGTTAGTAAAGAACCAATGTGCATTCTGCAAGGAGCAGGGACATTGGAAGAGAGACTGCCCAAAGTTCAAGGAGAAGGAGAATGACAAGAAAAATAGCCCGAATGCTAATGAGGTGAATGTTGCGAGAGGTGATAATTCAGATGATTCAAGCTTTTCTCTACTGGTTACTTCGGAGGTGAACCACTTAGATGCATCAGATTGGATGCTTGATTCTAGCGCTACTTATCAAGTGACCCCTAGGCGAGATTGGTTTGCATCTTTTAAGAGACTCGATAGGAGTGTTGTTGTCATCAAAAATAATCAATCCTGTGGCATTTGTAGGATAGGTACCGCGAGGATTCGGATGTATGATGGAGTAGTCTGTGAATTGAAGGAGGTGAAATTTGTTCCTCAGCTGAAGAATATTATCTCAATTTGAGCTTTGGAGGCGAAGAGATTCAAGGTGACCTTTGAGAATACTATAGCAAAGGTTACTAAGGGATTTTTGGTGATGATGAAGGGAGTCCGTAGTTAAAACTTATATTATCTGAAGGGGAGCACCGAGATTGGCCAGGTTACTTTAGCTATTTCAGAAGTGGATGTGAGCAGACTTTGGCACTACAGGTTGGGGCACACAGGAGAGAAGTCACTACAGGCACTGTGCAAGCATGAGCTGTTGAAGGGAGCCAAGAGTGGAAAGATTCAGTTCTGTGAGTACTGTGTACTTGGCAAGAAGACGAAGGTGAAGTTCAGGACTATCATTCATAGGACGAGAGGCATCCTCGATTACGTGCACACAGATGTTTGAGGTCCTACCAAGACTGCATCACTTTGTGGTCGATATTGGTTTGTCACGTTTGTTAATGACTATTCTAGGTGTTGTTAAGTGTACAGCATAGCGAAGAAGAGCAAAGCTCTAGATATATTTGTGGAGTGGAAGAAAATGTTAGAACTGTAGATTAGGAGAAAGATCAAGACGTTGCGATCCGACAATGGTGGTGAGTACACATCAGACCCCTTTTAGCAGCTATGTCAAGACGAGGGCATAGAGAGACACTTCCCACTTAGTCATACACCGTAGCAGAATGGGGTAACAGAGAGGTTCAATCAGTCTTTGATAAAGAAGATCCAATGTTTGTTGGTACATAATGGTTTGGGAAAGATCTTTTGGGCTGAGATACTTTCATATGTGAGCCACCTTATTAACAGGCTGTCTTCATCTGCAATTGAGGGGAAGACCCCTATGGAGATGTGGTCGGAGTCATCACACGACTATGACCAGCTCAAGGTATTTGGGTGCCCTGCATACTATCATGTTAAGGCTGATAAGTTGAAATCTCGAGTTAGGAAGGTCATATTTGTAGGGTTCAAGCGCGGTATCAAGGGATACAAGCTATGGGATCCAGTTGATAGGAAGATTGTGCTGAGTAGAGACGTCATGTTCGATAAGACTTTTATCTTAAAGCTTCTCAGCTCTCATCAGGTGGAGAGCGACCTGACGGAGGAGATATCGTAAGTGGTGAAGATCGATGCAGCTCCATATTGGCCAGATAGGACAGTATCCATTAGAGTGCCGACTAAGGTGACGCCAGAAGAGCACGGCGATGACGGGAGGATACGAGTACAAATGTGCAGGATCAGGGACCGACGACTCAGGTTCAGGATTGTATTATGGTTCGGAGACAGAGGAAAGACATACGGATGCCAGCACGGTATACCGACATAGTAGTTGCATATGCACTTCCGACGGTGAGTATCGATGAGTTGGTGCCTACTACATTCAGAGAGGCTGAGCAGAGTTCGGAGACTGATTTGTGGCAGGTAGCGATGCAGGAGGAGATGAAGTCTCTTCACAAGAACGATACATGGGAGTTTGTTGAGCTTTCAAAGGGGCGGAATGTGATTGGTTACAAGTGGGTATACACGAAGAAGGAGGGCATTGAAGGCACTCCACTGAGGTTCAAGGCTAGGTTGGTTACGAAGGGCTATGCGCAGGAGAAATGTATTGATTATAATGAGGTTTTCTCTCCAGTGGTAAAGTATTCTTCAATTCGTATTTTGCTAGCTTTGGTGGCCCAGTATGGATTGGAGTTAGATCAGTTGGATGTGAAGATGGTATTTCTTCATGGTGATCTTGATGAAGAAATATATATGACTCAGCTATTAGGATTCCAAGTTGTAGGGAAGGATAAGTTGGTTTGTAGGTTGAAGAAATCACTATATGGTTTGAAGCAGTCTCCTCAACAGTGGTATAGACGATTTGATGGTTTTATGATTGATCATTCATACACTCAGAGCCAGTTTGATCCTTGTGTGTATTTTCGTAAGTTGAAAGAAGGTGCATACATTTACATGTTGCTTTATGTCGATGACATATTGGTTACCTCTATTTCCAGGTCTTCTATAGATGAGTTGAAGGCATAACTTTCAAAGGAGTTTGAGATGAAAGATTTAGGTGAGGTTAAGCGCATTTTAGGGATGAAGATCGGTAGAGTCAAAGAGAAGGACAAAATTTGTTTGACACATGTGACTTATTTGAAGAAGGTTCTATAGTGGTTTAATGTTAGCATGGATACGAAGCCAGTTAGTGTACCTTTGGGAGCCGATTTGAAGCTTTCAGCTGACCATTCACCAAAGACAGTTGAACATAGAGAGTTGATGTTGAAAACTCCATATGCGAGCGTTGTTAGGAGCTTGATGTACGCGATGGTATGTATGAGGCCGGATTTGTCACAGGCGGTGAGCATGGTTTCGAGATACATGCACGATTCAGGAGTGAGTCATTGGGACGCCGTGAGATAGATTTTGAGGTACATTCGAGGTACGCTCAATGTTGGTTTGTTTTTTGAGCGGGACACTAGAGGTGAACAGTTGTGCATTGACTATATTGATTTGGATTATGCCGGGAATTTAGATAAGCGTCGATCTACTACGGGGTATGTGTTCACTTTGACCAGCGCGCCGGTGTGTTGGAGATGCACCTTATAGTCTACGATGTTTTTGTCGACGATAGAGGCAGAGTATATGACAATTACGGAGACTATGAAGGAGGCTATTTGGCTTCGGGACTTTTAAAGAAACTGGGTATATCGCAGCGGTCCGTCACTATTCATTATTATAGCATGAGTGTTATTTATTTAGCGAAGAATCAGGTTTTTCTTACGAGGACGATGCACATTGATGTTCGTTATCACTTTGTTCGAGATGTTCAAAAAGATGACGATGTGGAGATTGTGAAGGTCCACACGAAGGATAATCTGACGGACATGCTCACTAAGGTGGCTCCGAGCAATAAATTTGATCATTATCAAAACTTGTTGTACATCTGTGTTTGTTGAGGCCGTTGACAGCTATTTGGATGAACTACGGGCGGCTTGATCCCTTGAGAGAGGGGGTACGTAGGCAACCACATTGGTGTAGCCGAGTTTGGGGAAACGACGCACTGGTGCTCTTTGTTTGGTGTCGGCTCAATTTTAGAGAAACTTCACCGAGGTGGAGAATTGAAGAGAATACATGAAATAACGAATGAACAGATTTTGGCGATGTCCGGTCGACCGCTAGCTTTGGCGCGGTCGACCAAAAACATGCACATGGCCTGGGAAGTCTCTGGACTTTTGACGATCGACCGCGGAGTCATGTGCGGTCGACCAGCCAAACCCTATAATGATTTTTGTGTTTCTGTCGTTATGTTCGGTCGATCGCACATGTCTCTGCGGTCGACCGCGAGTCGGGCTGGGCCTGAGTTTTGGTTTCTTGTTCACTTTGGATTTATGTTTCGATATATATTGAAACACGATTTTCTAGGGTTTCTAATCAGAGATTTGAGATTGTACTGAGCATATTGAGTGGGAGAACTTGTAAACAAGTTAAAGAGATTTGGTTTAGAGTTTATTTAAGTGATTTTGTGAGCTTGTAATCCTTCATACTCTTCTTGATTTAGTAGAATATCCTCATCCTCTCCCCGTGGACGTAGGCAGATTGCCGAACCACGTATATCTCTATGTTTTATTTGATTTGTCGTATTTTGGATTGGATTGTGCTTGTGTTTTGGTTTGGTTATCTTCTTCCGTGGCTCGCGGACTCGTTTCGGTGTGCGAGCACGCTTCCGCATAAGCACGCAACATATCCTAGCACATCCACTTGCGTCAGCCTCGCTTAAATCCCTATCTAGAAGAAAGCTTCACCTGCCACTTCTTCCCCTATCTTTCTATAAAGATACAAGTCAGCTTAAGTTCATACTAAGATGTCATTCGTAGCTTTTCAGTGACCTTTCTTGGCTTTTCAGACCAGTAATATGGAAGGATCAAGTAAAGTAATGGTTCTATTTGAAAATTATAATCATGCATAATTGATTTCCATATGGTGTAGACCACATTCTAAAAAAATCCCAGGTCTAGATTTGCAATTAGATTAGATGCTCCACTATTGATTTACTATTCAGAGAACTACATGTGACACTCAGTTTGTGAATAAAGCATGAATTGTAGAGTACCCTTTATGTCTAAAGAATTCCAAATTATTTTCTTAGAGAAGCATCTTCTTCTTTTCAACTAAAGAGTACTGTAATTTACATGTGTGATACAAACCCAATATAATATATCTCAGAATACACGGTTAGCGAAGGAGTTCTGACCTTAGATTTCTCATATATATTGGGAGGATGATTGTCGTAGTGATGCAGATCGAGTTGTTTGTTTCTGAGTTCTGGTTATGGCTAAGGTTTATCCTCGAGCACACCAGCTGTCTTCTCCTTCTTCCTTCTCTCCAGAGATACAAACTCTTACAATGTGGATGAAATCGCTCGTGTTCAATGGAAATGGATGCGCCATTTTTGATTCTGATGGCCGGATAGCCTATCGCGTTGATAACTATGCTTCGCAGTGCAGCGATGAGGTGTATCTAATGGACCATGACGGCAGGACTCTCAGTAAAATACTTAGAAAGGTAAACTTATGACAGGAATTAAATGTATTGCACATCACTTAGTTAGTAAATTGTTGACTAAGATTATTTGCTTATTGTCCAGAAACTGAGAGTTCGTAGTCAATGGGAAGGATATCGATGTGATGGATCAATCGGAGAAGAGCAAGAACTCTGCTGGTTTAGAGCTCGAAAGGTCGGCAGGATTTTGAGAGGAGAAAAGAATTTTGAAGCCAAAGTTACAGTTGGGAGTGGAAGTAGCTATAAGATTCTGGGTTCAGCGTGTACGGGTGAGTACAAGATTTTGGACATTGGAGGAGAGGCAGTAGCAGAGGTACGGACTGAGAACATCTTGTAAATTAGTATCAGAAAAATTGGTTTTAAGTAAAAAAATTAAGCATTGGTGAGAGTTTTATTTGGTGATTTTCAGGTGAAGAGGAAGCATACAAGCTGTGGAGTTGCACTTGGAGAGGATGTGTTAACACTGATGATTGAGCCTAATCATGATCAGTTACTGATTATGTCACTGGCGATTGTTTGTGGACTCATCAACCACAGCATGTGATGTGATTCCCAGAAATAATACCCAGTTCTTTGTTGTTCCTGCTGCTGTTGCTGCTGTGCTGTTTTTTCATTGTGTGAACTGTTTGATTTTTTACTAATTTTTTTTTGAGTTAACCAATAGCAAGAGGCATTGGGTTCAAACTCGCTACTCTTCTCATTCAGTTTTTGAGATGGAAACATCTCTCTTTGTTTGAAAAAGTCAGAAGAGTTTTTTTATTTTTATTTTTATTTTTTTATGTGCTTTAAGTTTCATAAATTCATCATGTACTGTCATGAGGATTTGGCTATATACAAGTATTTGAGCAAAATTTTGTGGATTATTCAACCTCTACCTATTGCTTCCAATTCTTTTGCTGTACCGTCATTATCAAATGTTCTGATTTAGTAGTCCACTCCAAATATTTGAGATGAAATCCTTTTTGTTGTTGTTAATGTTTTAAGTAGATGTCTCGTATATAAAATCGTAGTGATCACTCGCTTATAGTATTACATGTGTATATCGATGTAATTAGTTGCATTACGTGAAAGTACCAATTGCTCTTGATATATCCCTTGCACTAATAGCGCACCAAAGAGACAATTGCTATTGGATTAGTTCACAAATCCTAAGCCCACGAATTCAAATGTAAATATTTCTTTGCGCATCATTAGGATTATGGACCAAAATCAATATTGGATACTTCTTCAGTACATTACAGCCTTGTAGAAAAACTGGTATGCTGTTAGATGTTATACATGTAAAGAAGCCAAAACAGTAAAATTCAAGTAACATATTTATGGAACTTTCAGTGAAGGCATTTTACTATCAACAAGGCTATTAGCTGATAACAAAATAAAAATCGATAAGTAAGAGAGTGTTAACCCAAAGTCCCTACATCTTGGAAAGAGTCATCGAAATCAAATGCTTGTTCAACATAAAACATTCCCCGTGAAATCAATGATTAGTCATCGAAATGTGCGGGCGAGGCGAGGTAGAAGCTCCCGCATGTATGGACTCTGGCAGGCTAGTCCATCTTTCAATTGCCTTAGGGGTTGTATCAGCTGCAGTGAAAATCGATGAAAGAAGCGTTAGCATATTCACTAAAACAATCCCTGTGAAATCAAGGGTTCACGATTCACAATACCTGAATTGAGGTGACAGTATTGGAAGCTTGTGCGCGTAGGGGACTTGAGACATCCAAGTCCCTAACAGCAGATTAAGCTTTAGGAGATTGGTGGAAGGTGGACTTGCTCTCACCATAATCCTCGAAAAGTGCGTCTACAGCGGCGTCGCTATCGCCGGAGTAGTCGACTAACTCTTCTTCCTCTTCTCCCTCTGCAGAGGAGATAGTGATAGCTGCCTCCATCATTCCTGTGTTAAGTTTGAACAAATGTGAGACGATCATAGTTAACTTAATAATATGAAGAGAAGTGAAAGAATAAATACCTTCCGAAATGATCGGTTGAACGACTTGAGTTGCAGATTCGACTTGAGTCACATATTCGATTAAAACTTGTTGAGCAGCAGCAGGGGTCAACGCCTTAACTTCTGACGTGGCAGGGCTGTCTCCGTCACGATAACAGGGGCTGACAAATTAAGCGGTCTCCATAGGAGTATGAGCCGAAGTGGTTGGGATGGTCGATGGAGCCATCTCTAAAGTAGATTGAATTATAGGAGTTAGCTCAGAAACACTAGTCTCATGGCTTCCTCTCGCTTCAGCAGTTGCCGTCACATCTTCTTGACGAGCTTTCTTTATCACCTCATTTTCAGACGGGCCTGCTTCCGCCTCCCGCTGTCGTTTCGATCGAGATGTGAAATCGACAGTGTGGTCAGAAATTACGTATGCTGGCATTTGCATCTGATCATCAATAACGCCCCTAACTTGCTCCAAGAATGTGCCTGCTCTGACCAACTCCTCAGTCTCCTCTTCTGTACCGATGTCGGTTTGAACGGGAGCATACTAGGTCGGAAAACCCAGCCCGGGGAAATCGAACAACCCTTCAAGATCAGCATCTTCTTCAAAAGGAACCTCTTCAGACTCCTCGAAATGCTGGTATTCCCTTCGCCCTGGCGCACGGGTCGCCTCGTCCAAACGACGTTTCAACACCTTCAGGCCAGATTCATAAGGGTTAAAGCATTCAGGCGCTGTGTTGGCACTCCGGTACCACTTACAGAATGTCAACGTGTGCCGGAGTTGTAGGCTCTTGTGTGGCAAAACAAATTGGGCGTCGGTGCATCCTGCCTGAAGCCAATACCAGCTTCGGGCCCCATCAATTAGGCCCCCTTCATAGCTCAGTTGTGGGTTCGGGTTCTCCACGTATAGCTGAATGTACCCGAACTGGCAAGCGAACCGGCACGGGAAATACGGCTCCATGTGGCAGATTGAGCCCGTCTGAAGATTTGGTAGCCCGGCCGGGTGTTGACGAGACAACGGAAACTGCCCAGGTTTAATACACTATAATTATCCTCCGTTGGCATGTCCGCAAATGACTCACCATACCCTCCGTCAGAGAAGTAGGGGAAGCACCGGTAAAAATTGTAATTGCTGTCATCTTAGTAATATATTTGTATGTCCAAGAGCACTTCTCCAGGCGTTGGACAAAAGGAATCAGTTGTCCTTCCCGACGTGCTGTCGGTGAGCTCACTAGGCAGTTGCAGTGCAACATGTACCACGCCATTAAGTACGTTTATGGGAGACTGACCCGCGGATTAGGAGTTTTAGCAACTTCTTCTCCTTCTTTCTCCTCAACATATGACACTTTACAAAATTGTGTCCTTAGGGTGCGAAGTCCGTTCTGAATGCACGCTACCATGGTTGGAAGTAGCGCGTAAGATCTCCCATGAGCGAAGCAGACAAACTTTCGTGTATTATCTTCATTTTTTGAGACACGTGAAACACGGCAGCATTAACTTTTTCTTTTCAAGCTGTTGATATACCCGTACATAGCTGTAGTAGTACAAGTATGATCATAACAAAATACAATTATTCCTATCTTTACTATATTCTAATGTATTATTGTTAAAGTAGTCGTATATAATTGGAAGCCATTGGAGACTAATTATGTGAGATGAGGGGCAGCCCTATGATGCATGTTAGAGGGCGATAGATCTCCTGCTAACGTGCGCTCTGCTAAAAGAAAAATGGGGAAGAAGAGGAAGAATCTAGTAAGGAGGAGTGCGCTATAATTGGTTATGTACTCGGGTTGGTTGTGCGCTATATATACTGCCATGGTCTATTACGCTAAACAAAATTGGAAGCAACTAGCAATGCCACAGTTTAAAGTTACAGTTAGGGATGGAAGTGATAATATTAGTTGCTATAAGATTCTGGGTTCAGCAAGCAAGACTGAATACAAGATAATAGACATAGAGGGAAAGCCAGTTGCTGAGATATGTAGAAATCTTTTGAATAGGTATCAGGAAATGTTTTTAAAATTTAAGTTAAAGGGTCACTATGGCATGAATTAAGCATTAATGAGAGTTTGATTGGTGGTATGCAGGTAAAGAGGAAGCTTACAAGCTCTGGAGTTGTACTTGGAGAAGATGTGTTAACACTAATTGTGGAGCCTAATCATGATCAGTTGCTGGTTATGGGACTAGTGATTGTTTGTGGACTCATCAACCACAGAATGTGATCACACATATATTTGCAGTTCTTTGACGCTGCTGGTTTTTCCCCTCCTGGGGGCTGTTTGATTTTCTTTGTACCAAAGTGTCCTCTCTTTTGTTTGTTTGTTTGTGAGTTAAACCAAAGGCAAAGGCATTGGAGTGAAGCTCAGTACATTGTTTCAACGGTTTTTTGAGATGGAAACATCTTTCTTTCTTTGACACATGTATAAATCAGCAGTCTTTTTTCTTTAGTTTTTTAGTACGTGTTCATGAATACATCATATATTGTCTTGAGGATTTGGTTATGTACAAGTATATACAAGTATGTAGCAGGTATATGTGGATGAGCCAACCTCGAGCCATTGTACGTTTCCAATTTTTTGCGCTATTCTTGTTCTCAATATTGTTCTACTGTAATAGCTGACTCTAAAAATTTTGGGTGCAGACTTTGTTGTTGTTGTTGTTGTTAATGTTTTACAATTGAATGTGTCATATATAAATAGTAGTGATTGCACCATAAGCGTTATATGTGTATAGATGCATTAGGTGCGCGATATCAAATGGTCTTGATCCCTTGTACTACTAGTGCACCACCAATTTCTGAGGACAAGCCTTGATGCAATGGTAAAGTTGCCATTTTCTTGCCTAGAGGCCACAAGTTTGAGTCTTGGATACCTCACTGCTGAGAGAAGGCCGCCACAATTCTGACCCATTATCTTAACTATGTACGTACCAAGATAGCTTTATTCTTGAATCAGTAGATATGTGAATGTAAATTAATCCAAGGATATTCTTTTCTTTTTCTCTGTGGAGTGCTATTAGTTAGCTTGACTCTGTCATGGATGACCAAATCAACCACGGTTTCTTAGTAGAGAGAATCGTGGAGAACGTGAATTGGGGTTTGTTGAGAGATTTTCTCTCAGAGGCAGTTTGAGGGTGGTGGAGATGATGGGATTTCGGCCTATAAATAGATGAGTAATCTCCTTGAGAAAATACAATGAAAACAAAAGAATAATCAAGCCCCTTACCCATTACCAGAGCCTCCCTCAAAAATATCATCTTTCCTCTTCTTCTCTGTAATAAACAGTGGTATCAAAGCCATACGTTGGTCGATTAGCCATCTCAAGCTCTGCGACGATCGGCGACGACGACTGCTGTAATCGGCGGCATCGATGACGAACTCAGCCTCGATCGACAGCGATCTGATCTTCTGCAGTTCGAGCACGACATAGACGACGAATTAGGTAGCGATCTGATCTCCGCTCGACCTCAGTCTCGATCTCGACGACATCGACAACGACGACATGGACCTCGTTCTTCTCTTCGACATCGACCTCGTTCTCTCCGGCGTCGAATCTGATAGCGCACCAACGGCGAGGATCGCGGAGCCGAGGCGCCAGCAGGAGTCCGAGGGGTCGAAGACGAGGGAGGCGGGGGAGAGGCCAGTGGTGGTGGCGAAACAAAGACCCGTTCGTTATAGGATAGATCTGGTTTTGAGAAAGATTTGGGGGCAAAGCGTTGGTAGGGGTAATTAATAGTCAGAACTTTTTCGCGGATAAAAAAAAAGGAAGAAGGAAATTCACTTTAGTCCCCTTACACAATTAAGGATCCGCAAATTCTACCCGGTGCAACTCAACGGCAACAGCAATTCACCTCCCAATCCAGTCAGAACTAATTTCGACAAGTGCTGATCTATTCAACACCACTAGGTGACGATCTTGCTCAAATTAGAGCCTCTTTCATCAACTTGGAACAGTCAGGTTCATTTTAATTTATTTATTATTGTCTAATTTTATTCTATTTTAGTATAATTGTTTATATACCAACCTTATATATTTTAAAATTGAATTCAGTTTTAGTTCTTTACCGAATGGCTAGTAAACTCGTTCTATCAGAACTAAGAAAATTTGAAAAATTTAATGACAGTAATTATGATATGTGGCATAGAAAAGTAGGATATGCTCTTATTATTGACAACATTGATGATGTAATCGAAACCACTACTCCAACCCTTACTGATAAATCAACACCTGAAGAAAAGAAAGGGTGTGAACAGTGGAAGTCAAAAGATAAAAAGGCGAAAAGCCTTATGCTCATGTTCATGGAAGATAACTTAATCAAAGTTTTTGAAAATTATAAGACTTCCATGGATATGTGGAATGCAATAAAAAAAATACGACACTGCTTCTGAAGTTAACATTTAACTACTCTTGCATAAGTATAATTCTTGCCGTATGCAAGAGGGAGACAATGTCGTAGAGCATATAAATAAAATGATTGTCATGGCTAAGGATTTATCCACTGCTGGGACCGAAATCCCGGAAAGAATGCAAGTGGAAACCATTTTGAACAGTCTACCCCCTTCCCTTGCCGTGGCTACCACCACATTGAGAATGAACCCTATCATTAAATCTGTTACTGATCTTCCTATACACCTAGCTATAGAACATGACTTAATAGCCAGTAGGAAAGAACCAGAACTGAATATGATACCGCAAGAGCTGAATTATGTCCGCCAGAGGCATAACACTAGAAGCTATAAAAACTCTGGTTCTAGCAAACCACAACCGCGAGGACCGAAGTCGCAGCAATTCAAGAAAAAGAAAGTACCCCGCGGAGCCTGCTACAATTTTGGAAAGTTCGAGTATTTCAAGCCTAATTGCCTACAAGGTGAAAAGCAGGAGAATAAGGGAGGCTATAAGCATCTAAAACAAGGGGGTACTAGTAAAAGAGAATTCGTCGGTGTGACAGAATGTAATGATGTGATGATGGATATTAGTGGTTGGTGGATCGACTCCGGTGTGACTAAAAGTACCCTAGAGGAGGGGGGGATGAATAGGGTTATTGCTAATCTTATTAGATATTAATGCCAATTAAAACTTATTAAGAAAATATTCTTGCAAGATAGATATATAAATTGATATGAGCAAGAATGAGCAATATAAACAATGGGCAATGGTGAATAAAATAGACTAAGCACTAGACACAAATGATATGCCAATGCAAACTCTAACACACAAGGATGATCACGGAGTTCGGACCTTCCATCCTACGTCTCCGTTCCCCACTCCCGGGGAGAAATCCACTATCACAACCGGGTTTTCTACACTCACCCGAATAACGTTTACACCTCACAATTCGGTTTTCTAATTCACCAAAAACTTTACAACACACATAATTACAATCACACTCTACACCCTCTAAGTGTTGGTCTCTAGCACGTGTTTCCGTAAAGTGTTAGGAATTACGACCTGCCTCTAGGCATTACTACCGACACCACTCTTCTTGGGATAACCTCGTCTCTCACCACACACTCCTCTCGGTGTACAAGTATGATATAACGTGTAACTCACAATAAAGCCCAATTAAAATAAAATGTTCTCTAATTAGATGAGAACTCAATGTAAGCTCAATCTCACAAAATCACAAACCCATAACCCAATATATGATGTATGAAATGCTACAAGCTCAAATAGGGTGTGTGTGATAAAATGAGTATAAATAAAATCTAACTCAATTAGCAAACTAGCAATGATAAGAATATGAAAATCAATAATAAAATTACTAGAGAAAAGAGTTAGAAAAACTTCTTTATAAACACAAAGAGGTTGAAGAAGATTGAGGATGAATTCCTCAATTGAAAATGCAAGCCTCCTCTTCGTAAACTCAAACATAGAAACAAAGTTTAAAACACTTTAAACTCCTGTTTAAAACCCTCTTCAAAAACTTAATTCTGATGAGAACAATAGGGGTTTATATAGGAAGAAAAACCAAGGCATAAAACCCAAATAAATCCAGCAAAAAGACAAAAAACCAGAACGCTGGAGAAACTAGCCGTTGGGCCGTCAGTCGACTGACGGGTTTCATCAGTCGACTGATGAGCTGACCGTTGTAGGTATTTACCAGCTCATCAGTCGACTAGCGACCTTTATCAGTTGACTGATGGATCATCAGTCGACTGGTCAGTCGACCAAAGCGAAACGAAAATTTTTTGATGATTCTAGGCATATTCTACAGTCAACTGATCAGTTGACTAATAACAGGTTTTCAACCTGTATTGAATAGTAAAAACCAACTTCGAAGACCTTTAAAAAATAGAAAATAAATTTTAAAAAATATAAAACTTTGAGAAAGGTTTATAATCATGAATATGAACATGTTGGAAAAGAAATTTTTCAAAATTCTCTTACCATTTGTGAAAACTTAGAAATATACAAAAGTGCTAAAATACATGTTTTTCAAATTTGTTGTTTTTGCCATTTTAGCTCAAATCAAGTTCTGAAAACTTGTGTAATCGTTTTATGGACATAATAAAAGATGTTAGCATGGTTTGTATAGTCCAAAACATATTTGAATGTATTTTTCATAAAAACACCTATTTTCATGATAATGCACGAATGTAATGTGTGTGTATATTTGAGCTTATAGAATTAACACACATTATATAAAACCTAAACTTAATTTACCCAAGCTTGATAGATCTTCATTGTAGCTTGTCTTGGTAAATATGGAAGAAGCTTGAACTTGGATCTTGACTAGTATGCATAGGCTTCATTCCACTATTTCTGCCAACCTCCATTTGATATGATCGTTATAGCGTAATCCATCCAACCTCCAACTTATTGTTTGTCTAGAATACCTAATAAGAAAATATAAATACTAGACAAACAATATTAGGAATTGTTTATAATCATTAAAACAAGATTAAAAATATAGGCTCATAACATGAGACCTAACAATCTCCCCCATTTTGATGATGACAAACAATCTACACAAAGAGTATATAAGATATATAATAAAACACAATACTCTTAAAATATACTCACAAAAAATATACTCACAATCCACTTGTTTCTCCCCCTTTAGCAACATCAAAATGGGGAAAACAAAAGAATAAGAGAGCGAAAGCTCCCCCTATCAATAAAGCATAGGTGAGTATAAATAAAAATATGGGGAAGGCTCCCCCTATCAAAAAGCCATATAGAAAATATGCAAATATGAACATGGCAAACAAATATGAATAAGCATGGATATAGAATATCCTAAACACCACTCACATTAAAGAAGACCAAGTGACCACATATATGTGTTATTAAGAAAAGAGTCACAAGAGTCTAAAACATAGATATATATATATCCATAGGATATTTATCACAAACAAACAAAAACAAAAAATCCCAAAAATGAAAATCAAAGTTTTAAAAATTAAAAAATCAAGAATCAAATGATTTGTCAATAAATTCAAAAGAAAATTCATAAGTTATCAAACCATAAATTATGATTGATTGAGAACATATATAAATACATTATTATGAGAATGATATCTCAATACATGAAAACAAAGTATTTATACCTAAAAGTGTTTGATCAATAGAAGAAATCTTCTTTGTAGAACTTGATCAAACCACATAAGGAATACATTATAAACCATAACTAGATGATCAAGAAGCTCAAACACATAAATGTCATCATAAGAGTGATTTAAAATGATACTATAAACATAAACACATAGTTGAATCTAAAAAAAATGATGTTTTAGCAAAAAACTCATCTTGATAAAAATCGTATCAATTCATAAGGATGAAAACATGAAAATCTATGAAAGAGAATCATGAAAAAATATGAATGATAACTTTTCAAATCAAATACCAAGTATAGAATTGTTTTCACTTTTGTTTATAAAACTCAAATAGATGTCATCTTTAAGAACATGAAAAACTAAAAAGCTAAAGAATTTGTTTTTAAAGATTAAACATGTTTTGGTACCCAATTACTCTTGGTACCGAAGAGACTAGGGACATGACACCTATCATTAAAGCTCAAGGCCCTTGGGTTATGAACCCATTTGGGGGCATATGGTGCACGGACATGGTCAAAACAATACTCATATTAATGTCCTTTTCGATTGCAATATGTGCAATGAAAAGGTTGAAAAGATTTGTGTTGATCAATTGGTTGTGAACGAAAATCATTTGCAAAAATAGATTTTTCTTTAAAATTGTTTTGCAAATGGGAAACCTTCTTCAAATCAAAGCAAAACTTGGTCAAATGGCCAAAACATCCACAAAACTCATACTTGTACACATGAGCATGTTTATGATGTGCAATATGTGTATGTGCATGTGTATGAGATGAAGTGGCTTGATGGGATGCACAAGGATCAATATATTTAGGCATGGTGGGTTTTTGTGCATCATAACAAAACTTAGCAATATGGCCTTTTCAGCCGTAAATAGAATACTTGTAAGTTTTGTTACATATGTGTGCATAGTGAATAGGTTTCTTAGAAACATTTTTGTGGGACTTTGTACACACGTCCATAAGCTTTTTATTGTTGGCAATACATGTATTTAATGTTGAACCTAAGGATGATATGCGTTTCTTTATTTGATTCAACTCATCATTTGAAATATGTGCATTGTCACAAGAAGTAGAGCAAACAAGAGTATCTAATTATTTTTATTAGCTTCTACTTCTAACATGGTATTATTCTTATCATGAGTCAAACTTGCAATATCCAATCTTAATTTGTTATTGCATTCTTTAAGATTAACATTTCCATTTGTAATGAAATCAAACTTAGATACAAGGGACTCATGATTAGATTTTAATTGAACATGCTTTCTTTTTAAATCATTAAAATTATGTTTCAATTTATTATGGTTATGCAATAATTTTTCATATTCATGTGCGAGTTCATCAAATATAAAATCATTATTGTTATTAGACTCACATACCTCACTAGGGCTATCGCCTAGTGGTCGTGTACATGAAGATGATGCTCCTTTTAAACTTGAAGCCGAATCCTCTAAATGTTGTCGGATTGCCTCCAAGTCCCCTTGATGTGCTTCTATTAATTTTCATAACGTATAAGCACTATCAAAAGAATCAAGTTTATTAGCAAAATATAAGCCAAAGGCATCAATTAGAAATCTTAACAAGGACTTGTTCATAGCAAACAATCTATTATCATTACTACTCCCCTTGGATTTCTCTGTAGTGGGTACAATATAAGTGTATTCAATAATTTCTCATATATCGATATTAGTAGATCTAGCAAAAAGGTTAAATCTAGCACAACATTATTTATAGGGGAAATTACTGATTCTAGAAGCAATGTTAATAGCATAACCTGAAAGTACCCTAATGCCGCTAGGAAGGAACCCTAGAGGGGGGTGAATAGGGTTTATGCTAATCTAATCCGATTTATACCAAATTAAAAACTTATTAATAAATATATCCTAGTACAAGAGATATGAATAATATATGTGCAAGGATATATAAATAACACAAGGGTGAACAATATAGTGGATGAAATAAACTAGATGCAATAGGCAATATAGGCAATGAGCATAAGTATAAATGAACGCCAATGCAACTCAAACACAAGCAAATGATCACGGAGTTCGGACCTTCCGTCCTACGTCTCCGCTCCCCACTCCCGGGGAGAAATCCACTATCACACCGGGTTTTCTACGCTTACCCGAAAAACGTTTACACCTCACAATACGGTTTTCTAGCTAACCGAAAACTTTACAAATGCTCACAATGTAACTACACTAACTACAACCTCAAGTGTTGGTCTCTAGCCCGTGTCTCCCTCAAGTGCTCGGAATTACCACCTCTCTAGGCTGCCGACGCCACTACTCTTGGGACAACCCCGTCTCTCACCACACACTCCTATTGGTGTACTAGTGTAATACAAGTGATTTCACAATGAAACTCGCAATACAACAAATTTGTTCTCTACAATAGATGAGAACTCAATGTAGCACAACTCAATGTTACAATCTCTCACAACCCCAATAATACTATGTATGAAAATACTAAAAGCTCAAGTGGGTGTGTGTAACAATGAGATTCAATAAAAACAATCTAAACTCAATATAAAACTAGCATATGGAAATTAAGATCAAACATATAAAATAGCTAGATTGAGTTTAGGAAAACTTCTCTATATGATAACAAGAGATGGAGGGAGAAGAGTGAATGCTCAAACTGTAGAAGATGATCTCCTCAACTCTTGTGGAATTTAATCACAAAACCGAAACTCTTAAATTGCTTAAAAGCTTTTTAAACAAACACTAAACAAACACTTAAACCCTTGTTAAACTTGTTTTTAAAACTTCTTGATTAGGTCTGAAATATTAGAGCAATGGGGTATTTATACCCACACAAAACTTCAGCAAAAACCCAAGTGAAATGACCAAAACCCATAAGAAAACAAAGCTGGAAAATAGCCGTTACTGTGTAACGGACACATTATGGGTCGACTCATAAAAATCATGGGTCGACTCATAAGTAGCCGTTATGGCCTAAAAATCAGCTTATGGGTCGACTCGTAAAATTCATGAGTCGACTCATCATACATGGGTCGACTCATGAGGTCATGGGTCGACTCAGCAGAAACAAAAACCAAATTCCAGAACACTTTATGAGTCGACTTATGACAGGCATGAGTCGACTCAACCTGTCGGGTCGACTCATGAACGTATGAGTCGACTCACCAGAAACAAAATGAAAACTGTGTAAGACTTTATGAGTCGACTCGTATAATTCATGAGTCGACTCATGACATGAATACAGCACAGTAAAAACCAACTTTAAATAGGGTTTAAAAATATCAAATAAATTCCAAAAATTATGAAACTTTGGGAAATGTTTATAAACATGTTAATGAACATGTTACAAAAAGAATTTTTGGAATTGCATTCCCCAATAGTGAAAATTCATCATTTTTCAAATATGTCCAAAAACATGAAAACAAAACATACATGTTTTTGACATTTGACTTAAACAAACTTTTGAAACTTTATAAAGTGATTTTGTAGACTTAATAAAATATGTATGTGATTGTTATTAAGTCCATAAACTCAGAAAACAATGTTTTCACAAATACAATAGAAAATGAAACAATATGAGTATGTATATGAAAATATATTTGTTTCATATCTAAGTAGATAAACCAAATCACAATAATAAATATGAAACATGTACTTTCATATTTATAAACATGAAAACCAAAACTTGTGTTGTATATATATGTGACTACATATATATACAAGGAAACCAATAAAATGTGTGTGTGTATGATATTGAGCTTAAAGTACTAACACACATAATATAAAACCTAAAACTAAATTACCCAAGCAATCTTGATCTTCAATAAGCTTGACTTGGTAATCATGGATGAAGCTTGACTTGGATCTTTAACATGAATTGCAAGGCTTCAACCACTACTCCGCCAACCTCCATTTGATGTGATCGTGTAGGCTCAATCCATCCAACCTCCAACACATTGTTTGTCTAGAATACCTAATAAGAAACATAAACACTAGACAAACAATATTAGGAATTGTTTGTAATCATCAAAACAAGATTAGAAGATGTAAGCTCATAACATGAGACCTAACAATCTCCCCCTTTTTGATGATGACAAACAATCTACACAAAGAGTATATAAATTATACAATAAAGCATAATACTCTTAAAATATACTCACAATCCACTTGTTTCTCCCCCTTTGGCAACATCAAAATGGGGAAACAAAATAATAAGAGAGCGAAAGCTCCCCCTATCAATAAGCATGGGTGAGTATAACACATAGTATAGGGATTGCTCCCCCTATCAAAATGCCATATGAAAAATATGCAATTACGAACATGGCAAACAAATGTGAGCAAGCATAAATGTAAGATATGCTAGATATCACTCACATACAAACAAGATAATGAGAACACATAATGATATGTCATTATGAAAATAGTGTCTCATTAACACAAAAAAAATAAAAATCATATAAAAATAGATTTATGAAATCAAAAGAGAGAAAACATGAGAATCATGCAAAAACAAATCAACCAAATGAAGTCATAAATTAACCATTTAAACCAAAAATGATGTTTGATCAATAAAGTAAGTTTTCTTTGTAGAACTTGATCAAATCACATATAGAATACATTATAAGACACGAATAGATGATCCATGAGCACAAACATATAAATATCATCATATAAGTGAAATATAATGAATTCAAAGCAACAAATTAAAATAAAATCTTTAACAAAAGAATTTCAAGAGAGGTAACAATATATCAAGCTCTTAAGCTTGTTCTAACCCATATAATCATTCTAGCATCCGGTAAACATGATTTGGGAATAAACACCCAATAAACCCGGAGGGTTATATACATACAAACCTCTCATGAAAGAAAAAAAAACCAATAATCATGAAAACAAAAGAGTTTAATCAAAGAAAAATTTGTTTTCATAACCAAAAGATTTTAAAGTATAATTTTCAAAACCAAGAAAAAAGAAAGATAAAAACATTAAAATTCTTGGTTTAAAAATCAAATTTGTGTTGGTACCCAAGAACTCTTGGTACCAAAAGATTTAGGGACATGACCCCTATCATTTAAGCTCAAAGCCCTAGGGTTATGAACCCTCTTAGGCATATGTGGTGCACGAATACGGTCATAACAAAAATTACTCAAATGACCCTTCCGATTGCAATAAGTACAATGGAAAGGAAGCATTTGCTTATGTTGACCAAACGGTTGTGCACGGGAAACATTAGAAACATTTGCAAACATGGATGGTCTTTTAAAATTGTTTTGCAAATGTGAAACTCTCTTTAAATCAAAACAAAATTTTCCTAAGTGGCCAAATCTACCACAAACATTACATTTATAAACATGTGGTCTACTAGAAGCATTTGGCAAATGAGACTTATTTTTCAAATCAAAACAATATTTGGCCAAATGACCAAAACGACCACAAATATCACATTTAAACACATGAGCATGCTTATGATGAACATGATGAGTATGTGCATGTGTATGTGATGAAGAAACTTGATGAGATGCACAAGAAGCATTGATATTACTATTTTTAGATTTTTGTGCATCATAGCAAAATTTAGATAAATGGCCTTTACGACCGCAAATGGAGCATTTGTAAATCTTGCTATACATGTGTGCATGATGTGTAATATGTCTAGGTGTAGTAGCATGAGACTTAGCACACATGTCCATAAGCTTCTTATGATTATTGATGCATGTTTTCAAAGTTGAATCTAAACATGATATGCATTTTTTCATAAGATTCAAGTCTTCATTTTTAGGCACATATGCACCTTTAGAAGTAGAACATAAATAGTCATCTATGAAAGATTCCGTATCATTTTGTATGTTCTTTACTTCTAACATGGCATTATCTCTTTCATGAGTTAAGCTAGCAACATTTGACGTTAAAGAAACATGATCCAATTTCAATTTTTCATTGTTTTCTTTAAGGATCACATTTTCATTATAAATAGTTTCAAACTTAGATGCTAACAACTCATGATCGGATTTCAAATCCTCATGCTTGCTTTTTAAGTCATTAAAATCTTTTTGCAATTTGTTATAGGCATGCAATAATTTTTCACTAGCACAAGCAAGTTCATCACTAGATAAATCATTATTGAAAGAAAGAACAAAACATTGTTAAATATAGTTAGATGCATGTTGTCTCATTCTGGTCTCTCTAAAAACTTTTGGGGAGAAGCATTGTTGTAAAACCCCATGAAATTTGAATATTATATGATAAATGATAATAAGTATGTTATATGGTGATAAATAACATATTCTAATGTTTGAGTATGCTAGGGATTGATTTGAGATCAATCCAATGTATATGTGTGTGTAGATGGAGATCATGCGTGAAAACATGCACAAAACATGTTTTTGGACTATTAGTAGTTGACTACAACTCAGAGTAGTCGACTAACCAGCTTAGTAGTTGACTACTCTGAGTAGTAGTCGATTATCGGACCTGATTCTAGTTTTTCTTTTCAGATTTTGGGTTGGATTTGATTTATATACGAACCCAAGTTGTTATACATATATAAACACATGTTTAAACCCTAATTTTAGACAAAATAATCATGAATTTAGTAGCCAACTCCCTCCTCAAGCCCTAAATCTTTTTTTGTGAGTTCTTAAGAGATTTTCGAGGTGTTTGTGTGAGGAAGACGGAGTTTTGGCTTCAGGGGTTGAAGGAAGATCTTGCACACAAGTGGTAGAGGATTCCAACAGCATCTAATGTAAGATCATCTTCACCCGTTCCTGCATCCATAGTAATTACAAGATTTAAAGTGATTAAATTGATGTTTTTCATGCCTTTTTCTTGTTTTCATGTAATAAAAAGGTAGATTTTGATAATTGATCTGTGGTCCATATTAGATCTAATGTTTTCTTACTATTTATGATTAGAAACATGATTATGATAGTTAGGGTAAATATTAATTTTGTTTTAAGATGTTAACTAAAGTCTATATCATTTGCAATACCTGTGTATAATTGGAGTTTCCTTGTAGATTTATCATGTTTAGACCTTAGACTATTAGATCATAGTGACATAAACGTGTTTAGATCAGTTTTCTTATTAAATTTTTAGTTATAATTATGCTCAAGATTATTCATGTGTTTAAATTTTATGTCTTATGAGAGTATGAATAATTAAGATGTAACATTTTTATTAGTGATAATTCAAGAGTTGAATTATGTAATTTAATTTATGAAAATTGTTTTCAATGGACTAAAACCTTTTTCCCTAAGCTACATGTATTTCAAGAAAGTTTTTTTTAGAATAAATCATTTACACGTCAAAAACTTGAGTTTCAGCTTTCTGTCGAACTCAGAGTAGTCGACTAATGGAGAAAGTAGTCGACTACTCCTTACCTGATATGTTTCACAAAATCTGTTTCATAATAGTGTAGTCGACTAATACTGTTAGTAGTCGACTACTAACACTTGGTTGAAATTTTTCAGATTTAGGATGAACTCAGTGTAGTCGACTACTCTGGCAAGTAGTCGACTACTAAAGGCTGGTTCCTGATTTTTGTTTGGTATTTGTTTGAGGTATGTTTATGGGGTTTTAGCCACACTTCTATACATGTAAATGCACGAATACACAAGTACAATGTCAATACACACACATGAATATCCCGGAAGGGGATTTTGGCAAGAGTTGAGTTTTTTATGTCGGGATTAGACATTCTTACATATGAGATGGATATCATTGATGAGCTTAGTTCAGTACTACACGAGATAGTGCGTCGATATTCCATATGTATAGGCCATTGAGTCAGGTTTGGATGCTTAGTATAACAGTCCGTCCGTACGAGGGTGCGATGAGGCTCACGAGCCATTTATTTATGAGGCTTATGAGCCATTTATTTGGATACCTATAGGGTAGGTCGTTCCGCACTCAGGCTACATGTTGAGATCACACTGAGACTAATGGGCTATGTACACTATTTAGGATACCTACAGGGTAGTCCGTTATATTAAGATTGTATATTTATAGCCTAAGACTTTGGGCGGATGCCAGATATAAATACGATCATTTTTGAACTATAAGACCGAGATACTTTTCTATTAAGAGTATATGAGATTATATGTTGGTATTTATTTTATCTTCCTAGTGATAGTAGAAGATACTATAAATACGGTATGCTGCCTTTTTAATTCCTCTACTATTTTCTGTGCTTGTTAGTTGGAATCAATGATTAGAGATTCACAATTTGAGACATATGGTATATACATGAGAGTTTTCTTATTTGGATTATTTCGCTCGACATACCAGTCTCGTGTTGTGAAATTCTAATTATTGATTTTATTAGTTTGTCTTTTCCTAGTTCGGTGTTAATGTTTAGGTATCTATAATTTGAGACATATGGTATATACATGAGGGTTTTCTTGATTGAATTATTTTGCTTGACGTACTATGTCTTATGTTATAGTTCCCTAAATATTAATTCCACTTAGATATAGGGGAAAAAAAGTTAGGTAGACTATGCTTAATGGATAGAGCCTCCACTTCATCTAGCAGCCCTTTCCTTCGGGATAGATGGAGGTGATCTTGCTGTAGTGCTCTGACGCACTTTATGTGGTTCTTTTTGTTGTTTTCTCTTTTTTCATGTGGTACAGAGGTACGGGGAGCGCAGGATGACGGAGTTCTTTCATAGTCATCGTCACATGAGTTTTTAGAGACTCCACAATAGATTTTATATTTTATTTAGACATTAGAGTATTTTTATATTGTAAAGGCATTGTGCCTTAGTACGATTCCCAGTCTTGATTTATGTTGACACAGTTTCATTACTTCAGTTGTCAGATAAATTTTAGTTAAGACATGATCTTTATTTATGAGATATCTTATTCTTTATCATGTCTATCGTCGTTATTCTATTCCTCTACATGTTTTGTACCTATGTTTTTATTTGATTCCACTAGAGGATATTACTATGATTGGTGAAACGTATTGCACAGTGTGAGTACATGATAGGTTTGACATCTCTGGTTTTATCTTGGACTACAGCCTTGTGTGAACCTGGGAGCGTCACAATTGTTAACTATGTTTGCCTCTTTGTTTTGATGATGTTTAACAAAAAATTTACTACTAATGTTGTTTGTCTGGTATTTGTGTTTTCTTATTTATTGTAGACAAACAATGTGTTAGAGGATGGATGGAATTGAGCATTCACGATCAAATCCAATGGAGGTTGGCGGAATAGTGGAGTGAAGCTACGCAATTCAAGCTGAAGATCCAAGTTCAAGCTTCATTCGCAAAGTGTACCAAGCCAAGCTTATTGAAGATCAAGATTGCTTGGGTAACATTTAGTTTAGGTGTTATATTATGTGTGTTGGTACTTTAAGCTCAATCATATATACACACACATTATATTGGTTTATACACACACACACATATATTTTAGTTTTGGTTTCTATGTATATATAGTTATGTATATGCATATATGTTTTTGGTTTCTATGTATATATATAGTTATATATATACATACATGTTTTTTGGGTTTTTATGTTTATAAATATGAAATTACATATTTCATATTTATTATTGTGTTTTGGTTTAGCTACATAAATATGAAACAACAAACAAATTTATTCACATGTTCATTTGTTTCATATTCTATTGTATTTAAGAATATATTGCATAGAATATGATATTTTGTAAAAATATTATATTCTTAGTTTTTAGACTTAACAATAATCATATACATCTTTTATTAATTCTACAAAATTATTTTATAATGTTTCAAAACATGGTTAAGCTAAAATGTCAAAACTCATGTGTTTATAACTTTATGTTTTGGATTATTTTACAAAATAATAATATTTTTTATTTGGAAGGTCCTTTTTGAAAACCAGTTTTTGTAGCATGTTTGTTATCATGTCTACAATCATATCCCAAAGTTTCATAAGTTTTGGAACGTGTTTGATATTTTTAAACAGGATTTCAAAATCCAAAAACTACTTCAAACCTGTTTTTCTCTTGTATCAGTTTGCGGTCGACCGCCACAGTCGACCGCCTTGAGTCCAGAGACTCATGATGTTTTTCAGAGGCTCACGGTCGACCATGACGATCGACGGGATGCAGTCCATATTGTCCTTCTTGTTTTGATGATGTTTAATAAATAATTTACAACTAATGTTGTTTGTCTAGTGCTTGTGTTATCTATTCATTGTAGACAAACAACGAGTTGGAGGATGGATGGAATTGTGCTTCAACGATCATATCCAAAGGAGGTTGGTGGAATGTCGGTGAAGCTTATACAATTCAAGTTAAAGATCAAGTTCAAGCTTCATCCGTGAGATTACCAAGAAGAGCATATTGAAGACCTATCAAGCTTGGATAAATTAGTTTAGGGCTTATATTTTGTGTGTTAATACTTCAAGCTCAATATCACACACACACGTTTGGTTTGGTTTATCGTCGTTTTGGATTATAGACTTAACGATATTATTTTATATCTTTTATCAAGTTTGTAAATCTATTGGAAAGATTTCAAAACTTTGTTTAAACTCATTTTGTCAAGATCAAGCTTTTACAAGTCCATACTTATGTGATTTTGCAAAATAATGAGATTCCACAATTAGGAAATGCAAATTGGAAAATTCTTTTTTGTAACATGTTTAAAATCATATTTTCAAACATTTCTCAAAGTTTCATCAAGTTTGAAATTGATTTGTTACGTTTAATTAAATTTACAAAATCATGTTTTTGTTCGTGCACATGTTCGTGCATGTTTTACAAAACAGATGAGTTTTCATAAATGGAAAGTGGTATTCAAGAAATTCTTTCTTTGACATGTTTATCTATATGTTTAAAAACTTTCCTCAAAATTTTACTATTTTTAGAGTTGATTTACTATGCCCAATTGATTTTACAAAATCGTGTATGTCAGCAGTTTTTTAGAAACTGTAAATCTATGTTCAAACATTTATTTCTCTCAACTGGGAAATTCTTTTTCAGAAATGCTTTCTCTAACATGTTATTCTATATGTTTAGAACCTTCCCACAAAATTTTATAATTTTTGGAGCTGTTTTACTATTTTTAATTGATTTTACATAACTGTTATGCAGTGCTACAGTACCCACGGTCGACCGGTACGGTCGACCGCCAAACTCTCTGGACGTGGTTACTGTAGCATAACGGCTATATTTTTCAGATTTTGATATATCCGTTATTTTGTCTTTTTGCTTAGTTTTCTTGGGTTTTTGGGCTTGTTTCATGAGCCTATATATACTCCATGCCCTCATACTTCTAAGGGAACTAAAGAATGTTTTAAACAAGGTTTAAGTGTGGTTTTAGTGTTTGTTTAGTTTGAAGATTGTTTTCACAAGTGGATGAGATCATCTTCTTGTTTGGGCTCCAATCTCCATCTCTCCATCTTGTCATCTATTGGAGAAGTTTTCTAAACTCTATCTAGCTTTACATTTGCTTAGTTATTTGATTATCATTCTTTAAAGCTAGTTTTTATATTAAGTTTAGATTTGGTTATATTATCTCATTGTTACACACACCCACTTGAGCTTATTGTATTTTCATACATAGTATATTTAGGTTGGTGAGAGTTGTAACAATTGAGTATAAGCTTTCATTTTGTTCTCAACCATATTAGAGAACAAACATTTATTGTATTAGGCCTAACTATGAGGATACACTTTGTATACACTTGTACACCGAGAGGAGTATGTGGTGAGAGTCGGGGATCGTCCTAAGAGGAGTGGCGTCGGTTGATGAACCTAGAGAGAGGTTGTAACCGAGCACTTGAGGGAGACACAGCTAGGTCCAACACTTGTGAGGGTGTAGAGTGGGATTGCAAGAGTGTGAGTTGTAGATTTTTCGGTTATCTAGAAATCCGAGTGTGTAGAGAAGTTCCGGCTTCCAAACCGGGTTGTGATAGTGGATTTCTCCCCGGGAGTGGGGAGCGGAGACGTAGGACGGAAGGTCCAAACTCCATGATCATATTGCTTGTTTGAGTTTGGATTAGCACACTTATATTTGTTCATCTTTATAGCCTTTCTCTCATTGTTTATTTCATCCGTTATCTAGTTCATATTGTTTCCCATTGTGTTAGTTTATATATCCTTGCATATAATTCATAGTATATCTCATTACTAGGATATATCTTGTTGTTCATATTGCTTATCCTAGCTCATATATATTGTTGTATTTCATACTTGTTAGGATAACTTATTAATTAATTTTAATTGGCATAAAATCGGATTAGATTAGCATAAGACCTTAATCACCCCCTCTAGGGTCTAACAGTCCAGAGAGTTTCGTGGTCGACCGCCACGATCGATCGGCTGATGTCCAGAGCCCAAAATAGTTTCTGGAGTTGCTTGCGGTCGACCGTGAAATTCCCACGAACGACCGCCGATCGCCCAACGGCTATATTTTGTACATAATCAGATTTCTGATTCTTTGGGCTTTTTGGTCTTTTTTTTGGGGATTTGGCTGTTGTTTTCTCTTCTTATATAAACCCTCAAACCCCCCACTACCAGGGTAACCATGAGAGTATTTTAAACAAGTTTAAGAAAGTTTTAACAAGAGTTTAAGTTTTGGTTTAAGTTTGTTTAAGAAGCTTTTAAGCAATTAAGAGTTTGATTTTGTGAAATTAATTTCACAAGAGCTTGAGGAGATAATCTATTCGTGTTTGAGCATCCAACTATTCTCCCTCTATCTCTTGATCCATTGAGAAGTTTTCTAAACTCTATTTCTAATTTTTTTATATATTTGTTTATCATTGTTATTAAGCTAGAATTATATCGAGTTTAGTTTTGATTTATATCTCTTTGTTCACACACAACCCTTGAGGTTATTGTATTTACATTCATAGTATGTTTGGGTTGTGGGTTTGTGACATAGAGTGTGAGCTTAATTGAGTTCTCGTTTATTGTAGAGAACAAATCATTTGTTGTATTGTGAGCCTATTTGTGAAGATCACTTTGTAATACACTTGTACACCGAGAGGAGTGTGTGGTGAGAGACGGGGTCGTTCCAAGAGGAGTGAGGTAGGTGGTAATGCCTAGAGGTAGGTTGTAATTCCTAACACTTGAGGGAGACACGGGCTAGAGACCAACACTTGAGAGGGTGTAAAGTGTGATTGCAAGAGTGTGTTATTGTGAGGTGTAAACGTTGTTCGGGTTAGCGTAGAAAACCCGGTTGTGATAGTGGAGATCTCATTGAGGTGAGGAGCGGAGACGTAGGTCAAGTGGTTGACCGAACTCCGTGAACATATCGTGTGTTTGAGTTTGCATTGGCGCACTTGCTCTTGTGTTTATATTTCTTATCGCCATTATCCATTGCTCATTATTTATATCATCCACTATCTTGTTTATTTTGTTTACCCTTGTGTATATCACTTATCCGAGCTCACATATCTTGTTGTATTTCATACTTGCTAGGATAATTTGTTTATTAGTTTTAATTGACATAAAGTCAGATTAGATTAGCATAAGACCCTAATCACCCCCATAATGTTTAGCACAACTTTCACCCATCCGTGACTCAAACACTACTTCAAGAGCATCAGATTTAACTTCAATTGTATGAAGGATACATATTCTTCAAAAGGTGATATCTGACGACAAAATGAAAACTTACAAATTAGAAAATGTGAATTCCAAGTCCCTGCCTGCGTCTTGGAAAGTCAATTAGCAAATACTGGTTTAACATAAAATTTTCTATGCACTATCTTTATTTTCTTACAAATTAAATATGAAGCACGACAAGTGTTAAATTATGCTTTAGTGGAGATTAATATGCTTGTATATAGAATAGTATACTTCGCGTTCCTTCTCTGGTAGTTGGTTTGTCTCCGTGTATGTATATAAAAATTTAGTTACATAAGGATTGATCACAAATCAACTACAGTTATAACATTAATACATTTTTACATTTTTATAATATTCTAGCTCTTATGCATGCACGTAGTTAAATATCAAAATTATTTATTTGTTTATTTATTTATTTTTTTGGTTAATGAAAAGCTTTATTCATTTACCAAAATGAAACTTTGTATACATCACTCAACCACACTGATTAAGCCTGGTAGCTCCTCTAGAAAAAAACTTCTTTACAGTTTGTCAAATTTCTCCCTAATATGTACAGGAAACTTCTTATTCAAAATTTTTGAGAGCATTGAAATCTTTATAGCTCGGAACAAGACTTCAGGTTGACGAGTTTTTTAGACTGGAACAACCTCTGATTTCTCTCCTGCCATAGATGATATACTGCAGATGACAGGGTCATTCTCTTCAAACTTTCAAAGCATCCTTTCTTCTTCAACCTGTAGCTATACCAATATATGATCCCATTCCATGAACATGATCTCCAATTGAAGTTTAACCAGTCCATCACTAAATTCCACACTGTTGCAGAATATAAGCATTCAAAAAACAGATGACATCCTGTTTCAGTGTGATTTGAACATAAGACACAGAGATTTTGATTTGCATCTAAAATCCCCATATGACATAATCTTTCCTTAGTTAGCAATCTTGATTGGATAGCTAACCAAAGAATAAAAGAGTGTTCTGGATAATGAAGACCACCCCACACTGTGCCACTCCAGGCAACTTTCTGTGTAGGTTGCAACAGATTCCTGTAAATTGAGGAAATTTGAACTTTTCCACTTTTGCAACGATGTTCAACAATATTTTTCAAATTGCTAATACTCCCAAATCTTTCTACCATCAAGTCTCTAACTTTCAAGAGTTGTTTCCACATCCATGAATCACTAGCCTTCAACCGAACATGCCAAACATCATAACTTTGTAAATAATTTCCATGCACCCATTTTATCAAAAGGAGATCTTTCTTAAGATGGACCATCCACAATAGTTTAATGGCAGCAGCATAGTTCCAAGTTCTTGCTGAAAATTCTCCCAAACCTCCATACTCTTTATCCTGACAGATTGAAGCCCAGGAAACCAGAGGGACTTTATGATCCCAAAGAAAATCAGAGCACATTTTATCAATTTTCTTCAGTACCCTGCATGGTAATATGTAATTGTTTGTCCAAAAAAGATGAACACCTAAGATGATAGATTTAATCAATTGTAACCTCCCTGCATAAGAAAGAGTTTTTCTTTGTTGCCAATGATGAAACTTCTCTGAAATTTTACTGATCAAGGGGGAACAATCTAACCAAGATAACCTTTTAGAAATCATAGGCATTCCCAAGTATCTCACTGGAAGGATTCCTTCAGTAAAATTCAAATAAGAACAAATTTGTAATTTTTGATTATCATCAATGCCACTTAAATATACTGAGCACTTACTGGGATTGATTTCCAGGCCTGATACTTTACCAAACTCATTTAGACATTTGTAAAGCCTAATTATTGAATTCATATAAGCTCTTCCAAATAACAGCAAATCATCCGTAAAGAATAGATGTGTTATTTTCAATCTTGAGCACTTAGGGTGATACCTAAATAATTTGTCATCCTTTAAAGTGTTCAACTTCCTTGATAGGTATTCCATGCCTATGACAAATAGATAAGGGGAAAGTGGATCTCCTTGTCTCAAGCCTCTAGCACTTTTAAAGAAACCATGCATAGTTCCATTGAGAAATAGTGAGAATTTAGGAGAGGTGATGCATACCATGATCCATTTTATCATTTTACCGGGGAAGCCTAAACCCTTTAACATTGCTTCAATAAAATCCTAGTCAATGGTATCAAAAGCTTTCCGAAGATCAATGTTAAGAATTGCTCTAGGAGAAGAAAATTTCCTACCATAATGCTTAATGAGCTCATGTGCCAATAAAATGTTATTTGAGATGAATCTCCCCTTAACAAAATCACTCTATGCATCACATATAAGATATCCCATCACACTCTGAATCTTGGTAGCAACGATCTTTGAAATAATCTTGTAAACATAGTTGCAGCATGATATTGGACGGAAATCAGATGGTGATTTGGGATTAAGGATCTTAGGTATAAGGGTAATCAATGTGTTATTAAAAGTACCCAAGAGCTTTCCAGAACAAAAAAACTCCTCCACAGCCAAGAATAAATCTTCACTAATCACATCCCATGCAGATTTAAAGAATGAGGCATTGAAACCATCAGGTCCTAGAGCTTTCTCATCCGACATAGAAAATATAGCTTTCTTTATCTCATCTCTAGAAACTGGAACACTTAGCATATTGCGCTGAAAATCAGAGAGAACAGGACCATTTGTGATAATCTCAGGGTCAGGAATTGTGACAGGAGCTTTTGTACCCAACAGATTTTCATAATAGTTTATAAATTCTGTAGCAATTTTAGATAACTCTGAGATTCTTTCCCCATTTTCAGTGTAAAGATATAGAACTCTGTTTTGATGCCTTTTATGCTTCATGATAGAATGAAAGAAGTGGGTGCATTTATCACCATTTATGCTCCAATTGATATTTGCTTTTTGTCTGTAAAAAGAAGCTTCACAATTAAGAAGCATGTCATATATTTTCAAACATTCTTTCTCTTTTTGAATCAGGGAGGAATTGAAGAGATAAATGTTTAACTGCTGCTGTACTTCCTCTAATTCATCCTTTGCTCTCAAAACTTGTTGACTAATATGCATAAAGTGTTTCTTATTCAGATCCTTCAAAACGGGTTTTAGATTTTTTAGCTTAGTATGAAACTGATACATCTTAAAGCCAATGATATTTTGCTCCCAAATTGACTTCATAGCAGTAATGTACTTAGGATGACTTGTCCACATTTTGAAGAATTTGAATGGCCTTTTACCCATAATTTTATCATCCTCAATTGTAATCAGAGCTGGAGAGTGATCTGAGCAATTTGGAGCTAAGTACTCAACTTGACTTGAAGTGTATTGATGAATCCATTCTTGATTTACTAGAATTCTATCAAGTCTACTCCAAATTCTTGTATCTGCAACTTGTTTATTACACCAGGTGAAAAAACAACCAATGGTCTTCAGATGCATTAGCTGACATGAATTAATAAAATTCTGAAAATCATCAGTATCAGAATTTGAAACAGCCGCACCACCAATCTTCTCTCTATTATTAATGATAGAATTGAAATCTCCCCCAATAAACCATGGACCACTTATACTTTGTTTGAAAGAGAGAAGGTCCTGCCAAAGAGCTTTACTGCCATGCATGTCATTTAGTGCATACACTACAGAGAAAAAACATGTCAGGCTTCCATCTTTTGACACTAAGGAGCATGTAATATACTAATCTGAAGAGGCAATTTTCTGAATAGTAAGAATATTGCTATTCCAAATAATCTAAATCCTTGCACTGTTAGCTTGATGTGCATTAGAAATCCAGTCCCAATCCTTTGCAATTTTCTTTGCTGCAGAATGCAATTTTTCCCCAACAATTTTTGTTTCCAAAAGAGCAATGAAAGGTAAACTATATAGATAAATGAAATGCTTAACAATAGTTTGTTTAGAGGATTTATTAAGTCCTCTTATATTCCATATAGCTAAATGCATTTATGAAGATAACCCACCCCTATCAATGTTAGAGGGGTCAAGATCATGTACCTGATGCTCCAGAAGAGAAAAATGAGAAGCCTGAAAAGCCCCTTGAATATTAGCTTTCCTACTAACTTTTCTTGCTAATTTATCCCTTGCAACATTAGTTTGTTTATTTATTTTCTTACTATAAAATAAGTCAGATTCATCTTGAGTTAATCTTTAAACATGGATTATTACATTTGCCATACATTTTATTTAAATATTTTTAAAAAAGTTTATGAAATAAATCTTTGTGTAAATTGGGATTAATATACTTTTATATACTTGCATACATAATATTATTTTTTTAAATTTGTATATAGCAAACTTCATGTAACATATTTGTTTAATAGGTCAAATCATCGATCTCCAATTTGTTTATCTTAGTCATTAAATGTAGTGTTAGGTTTAAAAAAAATACAATAATATATTATTGATGTGTTAATAAAATATAACCACATACTTAATATTAAAATATTTTTTATAAGCTCAGCACATGGTACATAATTTTCACAAGACCGCAAGACATCTTAATTATTGATAGACTTAAAATTAAAAAAATAAATACCAAAGATTACTGGTGACTCTAGTATAATTTTATATGACAAAATCATTCACATAAGAATATTAAAAATTTTGCATGAAGATTCCTTCCAAAGATTTCTAATTTTACCCAAAAAATTAAGTTTTACTATAAAATATTCAAAAAATATTATCCTTTATTCCTTTTTTTTTCATATTTAATTGAGCTGAGATTAATGATTCTCCACATTTATCTCTTTCTTGGGTAATTCTACAGTAGTGTATATCTTCATCGTCTACATCAATTGTGATATAAGGTTGGTATATAATAAATAGCAAAAGACAAGACAAGAGTCCAAAAATATATTAGAATATATTTGAATCAATAAAATTATATTATTACTCATAATTGATATGCATCAGAGATAAAATGTGTTAACAATTTTAAACTATAAAACAGACTATATGGGCCCCCTAACATAACTTTTTTAATGCAAGCAACCCATAAGATTAATTTTGAATATCTCTTGGGGCTATGATTAAACAACTAACAAGTTTGCGGTGGAAGCTAGGGGAACGTAGTATATATTCTTAAGAATTATTGGTCTTTACTTAATTTGTTTATAATGATAGGATCTCATTATTAACTAACTACAAGGCCTAGTATATTACTTTTTCATTGCACGTTCAAGGCAGGCAGAGGACCCAGGTGAGTCATTATTGTAATGAATGTTATACAATTTAAGTACAAAGGAAAAAAGGAGGATTGATCAATGGTGTAGTTGGTGAGGGGGAAACTCTAGCAGCTTAAATTGGATATGTGTATATATTATAATATTATAGATAGAGACGGAGAAGAGTTGTTTTGAAAGTAGGGAGTGTCTGGGGGTAATTAATATGTTTTTGTTTGTGAGGATTTCTTTGCTCATTTTGAAGATATATGTGGTCCTGTGGATATATATATATATATATATATATATATATATATATATATATATATAGCATTGCTACACTCTTTTGGTTTTGTGGAAGAGTTTGTGTGTAAAAAAAATAAACAAGTTATCTAATCCGGTTAAAATAGGATCATATAAGTTAAGCTCATGCATAAAATTTATTTTAACCAACACTTATATATAAGTATTACAATTGGCATTAACATCTAAAATACATGTGAGATTCTCTTTGATTTTTTTACATATAAGATCTATTTAAATAATAATAGTACAATTAAACTTTGTGATCTGAAAAAAAATCAAATATACAATATAATTAATTATTTTAAAATAATCTGATCTAATCTAATAAGAAGCAAATAGATTAAAGTGAGATGAAAATTGTTACAATTTAATAATTCATAATTTTTAAGCTATCTAATTTAATAATTTAATTTAATAAGAAGAAAATAACAAAGGCACATACATGTTGAATGAAATAAAAGTGTTATGAAAATTATTACAATTTCTAATCTAAAAAGAAGATCAAACATACAATATAATTAATTACTTAAAAATAATCTAACTAATCTAATAAGAAAAAAATAGACGAAAGTGTTGTAAAAATTGTTGCTATTTCTTAATATAAAAAATATTAAATACACAATATAATTGTTTACTTAAAAATAATCTACTCAAATAATAAGAAGAAAAATAACAAAGGCACATACCTATAGAAGGAGATGAAAGTGCTATGAAAATTGTTATAATTTCTTGGTCTATATATATTGGCATGTGATGTTGCATGTGAAAGAATAACAATTGTAAATAGAGTTTTATTTTAATAATAATAGTATAATTAAATGTTGAAACTAATTATGAAGTATCATGAACTACTTGAATTTTAGTTGGTGAGAGATCGTCACGTTGTT
This sequence comes from Asparagus kiusianus, assembly GCA_022839385.1. Classification (NCBI taxonomy): domain Eukaryota; kingdom Viridiplantae; phylum Streptophyta; class Magnoliopsida; order Asparagales; family Asparagaceae; genus Asparagus; species Asparagus kiusianus. The sequence goes on from BQKN01066072.1 coordinate 589,793, forward strand.
TCCTCATATCGCAGTCATTTGTTTTAATTTTCCTTTCTTATAATTTTGAGAACAACTCTTGTCTTTTTAATTTATTTGGTGGATTTTGCAAATATCTCATCCACATTATGTACATTTGTATGTCTGCGTTGTTCCTAGGTTTGATCTTTGGGGCATAAGTTATTTGTCTCGTTAGTTTGTTTAGTTTTTACATATATGCCCTTCATCTTTTATACATTTATAAATTTGGCATTTAATAATTTCATTGAGGTTTACATTTCAGTTTAAATTATATCCTTATCTTCATACTATATATGTATATCCAATAAGAATTCATCAACTTACTCTTACTTAATGGATTAGTATATAAATTTCAAGGGTATTTTTGCTTACCAAAAGATTTTTCCGAACTCGTACATTTGTACATTTAAATGGAGTATATATGATATGAAGTGTGTGTGTCTATATATATATATATATATATATAGTTAGTTAGTTGGTTGGTTGGTTGGAAGAAGTTTTTACTTTCTTTTCTAAAAATAAAATATATGCAGTTCGTATATATATATTTACAGGTTGGAGCACTTGGTCAACTTTAAAAGATCACAACACAATCTATCTCGCGCAGTTCCTACTGTAGGTGCAATTGGATTTAAAAGTTATTAAATTATGGACGAAGCTTTGGAGTTTTCTTTTGATGAAACGATTGGCCAAATTAAATAGGCAAATTATGCTTCATTCTCCCACGTAGTTATCACGCAACTTTGTACGTTAATTAGGGCTTCATTCTTGTAAGGAGAATTAAAGTATTTCTTGTTCCTTCAATTTCATGCTTTTAGTTTTTTTGGTCAGGCATAGGTATATGATATGTTAGACTTGATGGTCTTACTTTGGGTCCATGATCAAAGTGAAAAATCTTCAAGGGGTTTAGTGGAATAAAAGAAGTTTATGGGGCTTATGTGCAAAAACCATCAAAGTTTAGGGGTATAATGGAATTAAAATACTTAAGGGGGTCATCTGCAAAACTAAAAGTTAAGGGTGTTTTCTGAAGGGGAAATAATGCTTCTAGCCCCTAATTTCATTACAAGTGTTCCACCCCCTCCCAAGACTTTTTCAACGCTCCCAAAACCTCCAAAAACAAACACATAATTCCTTGAGCCCTCAAAACACAAAAACCCAAGAGTTTAAAACATGTAAAAACTATAATACTCTCTCTCTCTCTCTCATGATGTTACTGTGTTGATTTAAAATGGGTTTTGGGGGAAAAAATTTTAATTCCCTCCAAAAATTTTCGATGGTGTCAACATCGTCGGTAATACTTTTCCGACGTTTGTTTATGGGAAAAAGTCATGGGAAAACTAGTATTTTCGGCGGAATGGAAACGGCGGGAAAGTTTCACCGTCGGGAAGAAAACGACATTCGTTCATCGGTGGAATACTTGTAAGGAAATCGATGACTTGAGATTAAAATAGAGTATGTAAATTTATATATTATTGCTATTTCACGGTAATAAATTTGTTGTTAAACTTATGAGTTGGTGGTGAATGGAGATTACATGTTGGTTTTGAAGGTTACAGATTGGTTGTGAAGGATGCGCATTGATTGTGAAGGTGTTACGGGTTGGTTGTTAAGGTTAAGGGTCAGTTGTTAAGGTTAAGGGTTGGTTGTTAAGGTTACGGGTTGGTTGTTATAGTTACGGGTCGGTTGTTAAGGTTAGGGTCGGTTGTTAAGGTTATGGGCTGTTAATGTTACTAGTTAGTTGTTAAGCTAACGAGTTGGTTGTTAATGTTACAGGTTGGTTGTTAAAGTTAAGGGTCGGTTGTTAATGTTACGGGTTGGTTGTTAATGTTACGGTTTAATTGTTAAAGTTACGGAGGTTACCGAGGTTCACAATCAATTTGTAACCTTAACAACCGATCCGTAACCTTAACAACCGACCCATAACCTTAACAACCAATCCGTAACATTAACAACCGACTCGTAACCTTAACAACCAACCCTTAACCTTAACAATTAATTTGTAACCTTAACAACCAACCCGTAACACCTTCACATATATCCGGTAAAGAGATCAATTTCTAAAAGAAGCCTAGCCTTTAATTCATCACCAAAATAGCTACGCCAGCACCAAAGTTTTTACTCCAAAAACTGAACTCTACTTCCCCCTTCATTCCTAAACTAGAAATAAAAAAAGCCAAAGTAAAAGACAACAAAATTAACTATATACAGTCGCATTAAGTTCTAAGAAGGGGGAAAAAGGGAAAAATAAAACCAAATTAAAACAACATCGACGATGCTGACAGTGGCTCATTGAGATCGAACGGCAGTCCCCTCCCACCAACACTCTCGGCCACCTGCCTCCGGGTCCCACCGATTATCTCTCCCTGAAAGCACCCTCTAAGAACAAGATCCATTGACAGTGGAGCACCGCCATCGCCGGTGGTACCGGAGGCATGATAGAAGGCGGCATGGGGCCCACAAGCTAGTTGATCTGGCAAGGCTGTAGGTTGAGATCCAGCAACATCGGCATCGACATCGGAGGCGATGGTGGAGATGGGGCGGGAAATCATCACAGATAAAAAAAAGAGAAAGATAGAAAGGGTATTATGGTCTTCACATGTTTTAAAACTCTTGGATTTTGTGTTTTGGGGGCTCAGAGAATAATGGGTTTAGTTTTGGGGTTTTGGTAGCATTAAAAACGTATTGGGAGGGGGTGGAATAATTGTTAGGAAATTAGGGGCTAGACGCAATTTCCCCTTTCTGAAATCAACCATTAAGTAAATGCATATCCCGAAGAGAATACAGGAAATAACAAACAGACAGATTTTGGCGATGTCCGGTCGACCGCTAGCTTTGGCGTGGTCGACCAAAAACATGCACATAGCCTGGGAAGTCTCTAGACTTTTGGCGGTCGACCACAGAGTCATGTGCGGTCGAACGACCAAACCCTATAATGATTTTTGAGTTTCTGTCGTTTTATCCGGTCGACCGCACATGTCTCTGCAGTTGACCGCGAGTCGGGCTGGGCTAGAGTTTTGGTTTCCTGTTCGCTTTGGGTTTGTGTTTTGATATATATATTTAAACATAATTTTCTAGGGTTTCTAATCAAAGATTTGAGATTGTACTGAGCATATTGAGAGGATGAACTTGTGAGCAAGTTGAGAGATTTGGTTTAGAGTTTATTTGAGTGATTTTATAAGATTGTAACCCTTTGTACTCTCCTTGATTTAGTGGAATCTCCCCATCCTCTCCCCGTGGACGTAGGCAAATTGCCGAACCACGTATATCTCTGTGTTTGGTTTGATTTATCATATTTTGGATTGGATTGTGCTCGTGTTTTGGTTTGGTTATCTTCTCCCGTGGATCACAGACTCGTTTCGGTGTGCGAGCACGCTTCCGGATAGGCACGCAATAATTGGTATCAGAGCTCAGATTTCTGATTTAGGTTTTTGGCATTAGGTGGAGGAAGATTCGTCATGGAAGCTTGGTTCTTGGAGTTCTAGGCTTCGGCGGAGATAGTGTTTGGGGTTGCCGTTGAAGATTTCGCTTTCCTCGTGTGATTAGGAAATCTATTTGAAATTTGTTCTAGGGTTTAGTTGGGTAATTTCTAAATTCTATCAAATTTGAATTTTTTATCTACAATTTAAAGTTTGTGAGTATGGGTGAAGAAGTTGGTGAAAGCAGCAAGATGGTGGGTACAGTTCAAGTTGATTTTCAGAACACTAAAATTAGTGTGGTTAAATATGACGACAACATCAATTTTGGTTTGTGGATGAGGGATATTCAGGATGCGCTCAATGCTCAGAATTTAGAGGAGACCATCATGGTCCAAGAGAGGCCACCTAAATATGAAGAGTCAATATGGGAAAAGATGAATAGGAACGCTTATGGGGTGATCAGGTCTTGTTTGGAACAGGAGCTGAAATATGATGTGATTGGGGTAATGTCTGTAATAAAGATGTGAGAATAACAAGTACCTTACAAAGAGTGTTAAGAACAGATTACACTTGCTACGTAGGTTATTCAGATTTTAGATGTTCAGGGGCACCTCACTAGCAGTTCATGTGAATAACTATACTAAGTTATCGTCGGACTTGACGAATGTTGATGAGAAGATATCAGATGAGTATAAGGCTAATATTTTTTTAGGATCCTTACCGGATGAGGAGTATGATACATTTATGCTTACTTTATTGAATAAGAGATCTTCTATCAGCTATAGTGAAGTAACTAATACTTTGACAAACTATGATTTGAGTAGGAAAGACAATGATACTTCCCGCGCTAGTACTTCAGGAGAAAATTGTTGACGAGATGTAGAAGCCCATATCCGAGAGGTTGCAATAGAGGCAAGACAAAGTCGAGAGGCCATCACCAGTTAGCGAAGAACCAATGTGCATTCTACAAGGAGCAGGGACATTGAAAGATAGACTGCCTGAAGTTTAAGGAGAAGGAGGATGACAAGAAAAAGGGCCCGAAGGCCAATGACGTGAACGTTATAAGAGGCAATGATTCAGATGATTCGAGCTTTTCTCTACTGATTACTCCAGAGGTGAACCACTTAGATGCATCAGATTGGATGCTTGATTCTAGCGCTACTTATCAAGTGACCCCTAGGCGAGATTGGTTTGCATCTTTTTGGAGACTCGATAGGGGTGTTGTTGTCATGAAAAATGATCAATCCTATGATATTTGTAGGATAGATATCGTGAAGATTCGGATGCACGATGAAGTAGTCCGTGAATTAAAGGAGGTGAGATTTGTTCTTTAGCTGAAGAAGAATCTTATCTCAGTTTGAGTTTTGGAGGCAAAGTGATTCAAGATGACCTTTAAGGATGCTGTAGCAAAGGTTACTAAGGGATCTTTGATGGTGATGAAGGGAGTCCGTAGTTAAAACTTATATTATCTGAAGTAGAGCATCGAGATTGGCCAGGTTGCTTCAGCTATTTCAGAGGTGGACGTGAGCAGACTTTGGCACTATAGGTTGGGGCACACAGGAGAGAAGTCACTGCAGGCACTGTACAAGCAGGGGCTATTGAAGGGAGCCAAGAGTGGAAAGGTTGAGTTCTGTGAGCACTGTGTAGTTGGCAAGAAGACGAAGTTGAGGTTCAGGACTACCATTCATAGGACGAGGGGCATCCTCGATTACGTGCACACAGATGTTTGGGGTCCTACCAAGACTGCATCACTTAGTGGTCGACATTGGTTCGTCACGTTCGTTAATGACTATTCTAAGCATATTGAGTGTACACCATGGCGAAGAAGAGTGAAGTTCTAGATATATTTGTGGAGTGAAAGAAAATATTAGAATACAGACTGGAAGAAAGATCAAGACGTTGCGATCCGATGACAGTGGTGAGTACACATCAGACCCCTTTCAGTAGCTATGTCAAGACGATGGCATAGAGAGACACTTCCCAGTTAGTCATACACCGTAGCAGAATGGGGTAGCAGAGAGATTAAATCAGTCTTTGATGAAGAAGATCCGATGTTTGTTGGTGCATAGTGGTTTGGAGAAGATCTTTTGGGCTGAGACACTTTCATATGCGAGCCACCTCATTAACAGGCTGTCTTCATCTACGATTGAGGGGAAGACCCTTATGGAGATGTGCTCAGGAGAGTTAGCACACGATTATGACTAGATTAAGGTATTTGGGTTCCTTGCATACTATCATGTTAAGACTGATAACTTGAAACCTCGAGCTAGGAAGGCCATATTTGTAGGATTCAAGCGTGGTATCAAGGGATACAAGCTATAGGATCCAGTAGATAAGAAGATTGTACTAAGTAGAGATGTCACGTTCAATGAGGCTTTATCTTAAAGCTTCCCGGCTCTCATCAGGTGGAGAGCAACCCGTCGAAGGAGATATCACAAGTGGTGGAGATCGATGCAGCTCCACATTGTTCAGATGGTACAGTATCCATTAGAGTACTGACTAAGGTAACGCCAGGCGAGCACGGCGATGATGAGGAGGATACGAGTATAAATGTGCAGGATCAGGGACCGACGGCTCAGGTTTAGAATTCTATTGTGGTTCGAAGATAGAGGAAAGACATATGGATATCAGCATGGTATACCGACATAGTAGTTACATACACACTTTCGACGGCGAGTATTGATGAGTTGGTGCCTACTACATTCAGAGAGGCTGAGCAGAGTTCAGAGGCTGATTCGTGACAGGTAGCTATGCAGGAGGAGATGAAGTCTCTTCACAAGAACGATACATGGGAGCTTGTTGAGCTTCCAAAGGGGTGGAAGGTGATTGGTTGTAAGTGGGTATACACAAAGAAGGAGGGCATTGAAGGCACTCCAGTGAGGTTCAAGGTTAGGTTGGTTACGAAGGGCTATGCACAGGAGAAAAGTATTGATTATAATAAGGTTTTCTCTCCAGTGGTAAAGCATTCTTCGATTTGGATTTCGCTAGCTTTGGTGGCACAGTATGGATTGGAGTTAGATTAGTTGGATGTGAAGACGATATTTCTTCATGGTGATCTTGATGAAAAAATATATATGACTCGTCTATTGGGATTTCGAGCTGTAGGAAAAGATAAGTTGGTTTGTAGGTTAAAAAAAGCGCTATACGGTTTGAAGCAGTCTCCTCGACAGTGGTATATGTGATTTGATAGTTTTATGATTGATCATTCGTACACTCGGAGCCAGTTTGATCCTTGCGTGAATTTTCACATGTTGAAGGAGGTGCGTACATTTAATTATTACTTTATGTGGATGACATATTGGTTGCCTCTATTTCCAGGTCTTCTATAGATGAGTTGAAGGCACAGCTTTTAAAGGAGTTTGAGATGAAGGATTTGGGTGAGTCTAAGCGCATTTTGGAGATGAAGATCGGTAGAGTCAAAGAGAAGAGAAGAATTTGTTTGACACAGGTGGCTTATTTGAAGAAGGTTCTACAGTGGTTTAATGTTAGCATGGATACGAAGTCAGTTAGTATACCTTTGGGAGCCCATTTGAAGCTTTCAGCTAACCTTTCATCGAAGATAGTTGAAGATAAAGAGTTGATGTAGAAGACTCCATATGTGAGCGCTGTTCGGAGCTTGATGTACACGATGGTATGTACGAGACCAGATTTGTCATAGGTGGTGAGCATGGTTTCGAGATACATACATGATCCAGGAGTGGTTCATTGGGACGTCGTGAGATGGATTTTGAGGTACATTCGAGGTACGCTCAATGTTGGTTTGGTTTTTGAGAGGGACACTAGAGGTGAACAGCTGTGCATTGGTTATGTTGATTTGGATTATACGAGGGATTTGGATAAGTGCCGATCTTTTACGGGGTATGTGTTCACTTTGACCCATGCGTCGATGTGTTGAAGATACACCTTACAGTCTACTGTGTCTTTGTCGACGATGGAGGCAGATTATATGGCGATTACGGAGACTGTGAAGGAGGCTATTTGGCTTCGGGGACTTTTGGAGGAACTTGGTATATCGCAACGGTCCGTCACTATTCATTGTGATAGCATGAGTGCTATCTATTTGGTGAAGAATCAGGTTTTTCATCGAGGATAAAGACATTGACGTTCGTTATCACTTCCGTTCGAGATGTTCTTAAAGATGGCGATGTGGAGATTGTGAAGGTTCACACGAAGGATAACCGACGGACATGCTCACTAAGGTGATTCCGAGCAATAAGTTTGATCATTGTCGAAACTTGTTGCACATTTGGGTTTGTTGAGGCTGTTGACGGTCATTTGGATGAACTACGGGCGGCTTGATCACTTGGGAGAGGGGGTACGTAGGCAACCACATTGGTGCAACCGAGTTTAGAGAGACGACGCACCGATGCTCTTTGTTTGGTGTCGGCTCAGTTTTGGAAAAACTTCACCAAGGTGGAGAATTGAAGAGAATACAAGAAATAACGAACGGACAGATTTTGGCGATGTCTGGTCGACCGTTAGCTTTGGCGCGGTCGATCGGAAACATGCATGTCGGCGTCCAAAATTGCCTATAGGTCCCTACACATGGCTTGAGACAGAGAGAAGATAATGAACGTTGCTATCCGAGTCACAGGAGCTCGTTTGACAATGACAAACACATGAAGTGAGTCGACGGGTCAGACGAAGCAACGAAACTTCGGAATAACGAAACGAAAGCTGATCGGGAGCCCCGCGTCGTTTACGAAATGCGGAACACCCCTATTTCTCAGTTATTCCATGTATGATTCAATCATGGGAGTCTGTAGATCTCCTCGTCGGCTTTTCAACGCATCCTGAATCACGTAAATCCAAGTTCAAAAGAGGAAAATACGGCGAATACAAAAAACAGAGCATAAAACGGTAGTATCAGCTTAAGCTAAGACACCCCGAGGTGTCTCGGCCCAAGCTAAGGCACCCAAGGGTGTCTCGGCCCAAGCTAAGACACCCAAGGGTGTCTCGGCCCAAGCTAAGACACCCGAAGGTGTCTCGGCCTCGCTGAGACACCCGAAGCTAAGACACCGAAGGGTGTCTTAGCCCAAGCTAAGACACCCAAGGGTGTCTCGGCCTCGCTGAGACACCCAACGGTGTCTCAGCCTCGCTGAGATGCCCGAGGGTGTCCCTAGCCCTAAAAAGTATTTTTTCGCTGATTGTGCAGTTTTAACCGCCTAGATTCCCTCGGAGCCTATAAATACAGCCCCAGGGACTTTATTTTTTAGATCTGGAATTCTCGAGTGTTGGCGAAGCCCTGCCGGATTGAGGACTGAAGAGCCACGAATTTCAGAGAGGAGGAGGAGACTTCAGCGGATTCTTCGTCATAAAGAAGAGGAGTTCGTCAGATCTGCAGCCCGATTCGTCCCTTAAGATTACCCCGTTGCGGTGATCTTAAGAAGAGCAATTATCTCGCTATTACTGAGATAAGAGCTTCGGCTTCTTGATTTCTTCGCGAATTGACGAAGCTCCGAATCTAATCTGATCTTTTGGTGGTCCACGGATATCAACGTCCCCGTCACAGGCTAAGATCCCATGCAAGCAGAAGACCGATAAACGATCTCTGCGCTGTTTGACGAGAGTTGTATTTTTCTTATTTTCATTGTGTAAGAAAGTCTTATAAAAAGACTAATTTTACTTTGAATCTGTAATCGATAAACGAGTAATAGATTCAGTAATGAAGATATCAACTTTTACCCCAAACAAGCTGGCGACCATAGTGGGAGCCAACAGCTTCGCTACCGAAGCTGTCGTGCCGTAGCCAATGATCAAGATCCTCGTGGCTGAACAGGTCGAATACGAGTTCGACCAACAGAAATTTGAGGAGTATGTGTCCTCCTCCTCCTCCTCCTCCAGATCTGCCTCGGCTCACAAGTACAGGAAGGTCTCCTCCTCCTGGAAGATCCGTCGGTCTTTAGATCTGAAGACCCAAGAAGGCGATCTCCCCACTACTGCTGCTACAATTGCACCTCGCAATAATCCGCCAGCGTCCAATGAAGCCAGATCTACAGATCTGAACTCCTCCTCGATTAAGGAGTCGGCTACTGAAGGCGCACCAATTTTATCAAAGAGAGCACGTCAAAGGCAACACCAACGCCTCGCGTGCCAATTCGCCAAGACTTTAGATCAGGCAGACGAACTCCGTTACCAAGCGGATTTGAAGTTTAGAAAGCACCAAGTGGCTAAGTTATCGCCACAACAAGCATCGGGATCCTCCTCCCAACCTCCAATTTACAAATGGGTTTGGATCAAACGAACACGTTCGACTCTCGAGGAGTGCATCCAGAAGCGCCGCACACTTCTTGTGCATGCCTAGATCCTTATGCGAAAGGCACGAGAATTGCAGTGGTAAGAGGTGGTCAAGAAACCACCAAGATCTAAGCAAGTTTGGGTGTTGAAGGTAAAAATAATACCTCTACACAAGAGACACCAGTCGTATCTCTCATTCGATTCTAGATCCAAGGCTGCTCTCCAGCCTTCGTCAACTTCAGATCCCGCTCCTATTGCTCCCGTACCTCCGGTGAGGCCCTATGACAGCGTGGATCTCTCTAAATCCAAAATTCCATTAAAGCATCTCCTTGGTTCTCTACCCGAAGATCGAGGCAAAGCGTCTGTTAAGGAAAGTTTGGGACCGTTGAAGGAACCCTGAGCAAACATCCAGACTGGGGGTCGTATGCGACCTCCTAACAAGTTTCTTTCTGTAACCGCCCGCTTGGGGGTGCGTACAGAAGGCCAGGAGCCCGTTAAGGTTTTACCCTCAGAAAAGTGTGATTCCAAACGAGTGACTCCTGCAGACGCCAACAAAGTATTATTTACTCAGAAGAAAACACGTCAAGCAGACGAACGCGTTATACCTGAGAATTCATATAAATAGTCGATAGGTTACTCTGACCGCAACGTCGATGAGTTGTACTATCGGGCTGGGGGTACGAATAAATCTCGAAAGAGATGTACCCGGAAAGCGGACTCTCACTGTCCGTGTACCAAAATTATCAGGGTAGTATTATCAGCGTGTAGCTGCCCCAGCACCACTCTACAGTTGTTCTCGGTATTTGAGAGGATCTCCGCTGAAGCATCAAAGCCTAAATCAAGACATTTTCGCAAAAAACGATCGGTTGTTCAACGTGGTCGATAAGGGGAAGTCTCTGATTAGTTCAAATAGCTCCAACCCCAATTTCAATCCAGGAAGAAGAGTTAATTCGGGGATAGCCCAACTAATGTCTCGGCTCCAGTTAGAAGCCGTCGGGCCTGAACAACCCGCAGTCACCACCAACATGGTTGATAAGGGAAAATTGACTCGACCTTCAAGTTCAGACCCCCTCATTTCGCATCGTCTAACTCGGCTACGTGTGGGAACTACTAGACGCAGGGACTATCTGAGGATGAATAGAGGACTATCCTCAGACGATGAAGCGTCAGACGCTTGCTCGGCAGTCGCTTCAGAGGCTACCGTATCCAGTCCCGGACAATCTCATGAAGTGTTTATGATTACTGAGGAAATAACGAAAATGGTTGAGGATGCTCTAGCCAAGTAGAAGCAAGTATTTAAAATCGAAATGGAAATGGCTATGCAGGAGATGAGACAAATGCACGACCAACAGATCCGAACCTTGCCGAATCAGATAGTTAAGTCCAGCCGTCATGACGATTTCAGCCAAGCAACTAGCGATTCAGATGTGGATGAACACATTAATGCTGATAACCCCTCTGTTGACCGAAATGCTGGGGATGGTCCCGCCAAAGATAAAAATGCCGGGGGTGACCATATTGTTCCTCTCAAAAATCGTCCAAAACATGATACAGACAAGGACGAGAAGATGAAAGACCTCGAGAGCAAAATTAACGCTCTAATGTCTGCTCGAGAGGTAAAGAAGACCGGCATTCCGTATCCTTACTCGAAAGAGTGGGATTCGAACCCGTATCCGACGAAGTTCAACCTGATCAACTTCACGCCGTTCGACGGGAAGGGCTCGCCCACTCAGTATCTAATCTACTTTAAGTCCCACTTGGGCATGATCTCCGGTAATGAAGCGTTGATGGTTCGGTCATTCGTTGGCACCCTTCGCGGGCCTGCATTCGATTGGTATCGCCATCTCAAGCCTGGAAGCATCAACAGCTGGGACGATATGGAGAGCTCAATCCTCGGCAACTTCTTTGACAAAAACAACGCCGAGGTATCCATCAGGACACTCTTTGAGGAGAAACAGAAAGACGAAGAGACAGTCGATGACTTCATCAAACGTTTTCGGATTAAGGCAATGAACTGTCGATATCCAGTTACGGAGGACTTCATCCTCCAGACATGTCATAACAACCTATCTATTGAGATATTAGAAGTTATGGGAGTCGCATCGTCCAATACTTAGAAAGACTTGAAGGTGCGCAGCGAACAAGCCGAACGCTTCCTCAGAAGGAAGAAAAACAAAAGAAGCCAACAGTCAATGCCTGTGGTTGCTAGTGATAGTAATCAGACGTCACAACAATAACCTCAAAAGCAGCAAAGGACTCCAGATCCGAGACTCCAAAAAGAGTACTCTTTCAAGGATGAGGAAGTTTCCGGATATTTTTGAATACCTCCTGAATAACGGTGAGATTGAGCTACCACCTATTAAAGATCAAGAGGGAGCTAAGAGGATTACGGACCCAAACTACTGTGCGTACCACAGGAGAGTTCTCCATGCTACTGAGGTTTGTTTCGGTCTAAAGAACAAGATTCAAGATCTAATCAACTCTGGCGCCATAAAACTAGAATAAGCCGAATGACGGTGCACCACTCCGAAGAGTATACGAGTATAAACTGCTTCTCAATACTCCGACAAGTATAAGAGTATAAACTGCTCCTTCCGCCACTCCGAAGAGTATACGAGTATAAACTGCTTCTCAATACTCGACAAGTATAAGAGTATAAACTGCTCCTTCCGCCACTCCGAAGAGTATACGAGTATAAAGTGCTTCTCAATCCTCCAACCGGTATAAGAGGTTAAACTGCTCCCTGACACTCTAATAGGTATATGAGTCTAAACTGTTTCCTTTCTTTCACGGGGAGTTCCTAGAGAGTACCATGCCTGGTATTCTTAAGGATAACCCGGTCATGCAACTGAGTGCAATATTAGACCCAGTTTCACGAAGAAAGCTGGGGGTGGATAATTCATGTAACGGGAAGTTCCCGAGAGAATTCTATATAGTATATTCTTAGGGATAACCCGGTCACTACAAGAAGGTGATGAATAAGAAACTCTCACTCAAACTCCCGCTACGTCTGTGCACTCAACATTCTCATTGTTAGAGTCCGGACATAGTTTCTAGAATTTTAATCTCCTGATCATTGACGATTATCAAACCCTTCTGTGTCAAGTATTTGTCACTTAACACCAGGAACCCCCTCTGAGCGACTTGTACAAGTCAACACTCCCATTATGTTTTGTACTCCCACTCCCACTGTCTACATGGTCAAATCTTTAAACAGTTAGGACCACAACCAAAATCTCATCTCGATTCCTTCCATGAACAGGAGGTCTACAAATTGAACGATCAAACCTTTAAACAGTTAGGGTCGTCTCAAATTCTCATCTTGGTCAAACCTTTAAACAGCTAGGACCACAACCAAAATCCCCTCTCGATTCCTTCCATGAACGAGAGGTCCACTTTTAATTTGAGCAATCAAATCTATAAAAGTTAGGATTACCTCCAACCTTACTTGGTCAAACCTGCAGATAATTAGGACCTAGACCGGAATGCCCCTTTCGATAAACGAAAGGCTTCCATCTTTTCCTATTCGGCCAAACCTATAAAAGTTAGGGCCGAAATTGTAATTTTACCTCAATGAATAAGGAATTCTTTTTTTGGATTAAGTAACCAATCCTATAAAAGTTAGGGTTGCTTGAATCTTTCCGATTCTCAGAGTGGAGATCCCACCCCTAGTTTTACTTTTTCGGATTCTTAGGGTGGAGATCCCACTTTGAGTTTCCTTGGCAACTGGAGATAGAATATAAAATTCTTCCTCTTCAGTTTCAGGAGATAGAATATAAAATTCTTCCTCTCATTTTTTTGACACCATCTGTAAAACCCCGAAAATTTGAATATAGTGTGATAAATAATTATAAAT
>BQKN01066072.1:613301-650514 GCA_022839385.1 Asparagus kiusianus
TACAGTTGGGAGTGGAAGTAGCTATAAGATTCTGGGTTCAGCGTGTAAGGGCGAGTACAAGATTTTGGACGTTGGAGGAGAGGCAGTAGCAGAGGTACGGACTGAGAACATCTTGTAAATTAGTATCAGAAAAATTGGTTTAAGTAAAAAAATTAAGCATTGGTGAGAGTTTTATTTGGTGATTTTCAGGTGAAGAGGAAGCATACACGCTGTGGAGTTGCACTTGGAGAGGATGTGTTAACACTGATGATTGAGCCTAATCATGATCAGTTACTGATTATGTCACTGGCGATTGTTTGTGGACTCATCAACCACAGCATGTGATGTGATTCCCAGAAATAATACCCAGTTATTTGTTGCTCCTGCTGCCGTTGCTGCTGTGCTGTTTTTTAATCGAGTGAACTGTTTGATTTTTTTAATAATTTTTTTTGAGTTAACCAATAGCACGAGGCATTGGGGTCAAACTCGCTACTCTTCTCATTCAGTTTTTGAGATGGAAACATCTTTCTTTGTTTGAAACAAGTCAGAAGAGTTTTTTTATTTTTATTTTTATTTTTTATGTGCATTAAGTTTCATAAATTCATCATGTACTGTCTTGAGGATTTGGCTATATACAAGTATTTGAGCAAAAAATTGTGGATTATTCAACCTCTGCCTATTGCTTCCAATTCTTTTGTTGTAATGTCATTATCAAATGTTCTGATTTAGTAGTCGACTCCAAATATTTGGGATGAAATCCTTTTTGTTGTTGTTAATGTTTTAATTAGATGTGTATATAAAATCGTAGTGATCACTCGCTTATAGTATTACATGTGTATATCGATGTAATTAGTTGCTCTTGATCCCTTGCACTAATAGCGCACCAAAGAAACAATCGCGATTGGATTAGTTCACAAATCCTAAGCCCATGAATTCAAATGTAAATATTTCTTTGCACATCATTAGGATTATGGACCAAAACCAATATTGGATACTTCTTCAGTACATTACAGCCTTGTAGAAAAACTGGTATGCTGTTAGATGTTATACATGTAAAGAAGCCAAAACAGTAAAATTCAAGTAACATATTTATGGAACTTTAAGCGAAGGCATTTTACTATCAACAAGGCCATTCGCTGATAACAAAATAAAAATCAATAAGTAAGAGAGTGTTAACCCAAAGTCCCTACGTCTTGGAAAGAGTCATCGAAATCAAATGCTAGTTCAACATAAAACAATCCCCGTCAAATCAATGATTAGTCATCGAAATGTGCGGGCGAGGCAAGGTAGAAGCTCCCGCATGTATGGACTCCGGCAGGCTAGTCCGTCTTCCAATAGCCTCGGGGGTTGTATTAGCTACAGTGAAAATCAATGAAAGAAGCGTTAGCATATTCACTAAAACATGAAAATACCCTAGGGGGTTGTGAATAGGCTTTATGCTAATCTTATTAGATATTAATGCCGATTACAAGATATTAACAAATATATCCTAGCAAGATAGATATTCAATTGAATTAAAACAAGGATATATATGCAAAGGGCAAAACAAACAAGAAACAATATAAACAAATAGTGGACACAAAGAGCAAATCAAACACAATAATATGGTCACGGAGTTCGGTCCTTCTGACCTACGTCTCCGCTCCCCACTCCCGGGGAGAATCCACTATTACGACACACCCGGTTTGGAAGCCGGAATTTCTCTACACACACGGTTTTCTAGTTCACTAAAAACTCTATAAGACACTCACAATATACATACACAAACTACAACCTCAAGTGTTGGTCCTCACGTATTGCCTCCCTCAAGTGCTCGGCTTTACTACCTCTCACTAGGCTTTATTACCGACGTCACTCCTCTTGGTATCGACTACGTCCTCCCCACACACTCCTCTCGGTGTAAATGTGTATTACAAAGTGATACTCTCATAATAAGGCTCAATTACAAGATTTGTTCTATATAATAGATGAGAACACAATTTAGGCTCACTCTCACAATATCACAATCTCACAACTCAATATATAATGTATGAAATACTAAAGCTCAAATAGTGATGTGTGTGATAAAATGAGTTCAAATGAAATCTAACTCAATTAGCAAACTAGCAATAATAAGAATATAAAAATCAGTAATAAAATTACAAGAGAAAAGAGTTAGAAAAACTTCTCTATAAACACAATAAGATGATGAAGAAGATTGAGGATGAATTCCTCAATTGACGATGTAGGCTTCCTCTTTTGTAAACAAATGCCAAACTCAAACTTGAGAAGAAACAAACTTTAAAACCCTTTAAAACTTTCTTCAGTAGTTAAGAAGTGAACTAGTATGGGGTATTTATAGGATGAAGAAACAAAGCCCCAAAACCAAAAAAAACCAAGCAAAAAGTCAAAATAACAGAAATTAAAAAACTAACCATTATAGCGCCGGTCGACTGATGAGCTGAATCAGTCGACCGACGAGCTGACCGTTACAGGCAGCTAACAGCTTGTCGGTCAACTAAAGAGTTCATCAGTCGACTGATGACCCATCAGTCAACTGATCAGTCGACTGAATAAAAAAACAAAAACTTTTAAAGATTGCATGTAGTTTCATCAGTCGACTGATAAAAATCATCAGTTGACTGATAACAGGTTTTCAGCCTGTAATAAATAGTAAACATAAAATTTCAAACCTCTTTTAAAAATAGCAAATAAATTCTAAAAAATGTAAAACTTTGAAAAAAGTTTATAAACATGAATATGAACATGTTGGAAAAGGAATTTTTTAATTTTCTCTTACCATTTGTGAAATCTCAGAAATATTCAAAAACACTAAAATACATATGTTTATAAACATGTTAATTTTGACATTTAGCTCAAATCAAGTTCTGAAAACTTGTGTAATACTTTTATGGACTTAATAACATATGTTAATAATGTTTGTATAGTCCAAAGCATTTTAAAACATATTTTGCATAAAAACCCCTATGATTTGAGAAATATCACAAATAAGTGTGTGTGTTGAGCTTGAAGAATTAGCACACATTACATATAAATCTATACTAAGTATACCAAGAATGAATTATATGAAGCATGAACTTGATTGGTTGACTAGATTTGCATAGGCTTCACTATCAATGTAGCTCATTTTCCTATGTATACTAAACAACACAAAACAAAATACTAAAACCAATATTAGTCATAAATTGTTTGTAAAATCATCATCAAAACAAGAAGGCCAACAATCTCCCCCTTTTTTATGATGACAAACAATTTACCAATTTGCATTGTAAAATCAATAAACCAACAAAAATCAACAAAAATAAATACTATATACCTCACATTTTTCTTCTCTTTGGCAACATCAAAAATGGGGGAAAACATAATGAGAGCTAAGAGCTCCCCCTACATGTAAGCATGGGTGAGAATATAAAACAAAAAATATATAGGGATAGCTCCCCTTATCAACAAGCCATAAGGAATATATGCAATAAATATCATGACAAACATGTGAGCAAGCATAAATATAAAATATGCTAAACGCAACTCACATACAAAGATAGACTAAGAGAACACATATGCATGTATCATGAAGATAAGGTGTCACAAGAGTCTAAAACATAAAAACCTAACAAAAAATTTAAAAAATTAAAATCCAAAATCAAACATCAAATGATTTAAAAAATTACAAATTATCCACCATAAAACATGATTGGTTGAGAGCACAAATAGACATATAAAAGGTGTTTCAATACCAAATCATAAAACATTATATAGATATAAACAAAAGTAGTTCATGAAATCAAATAAAGTAAATCATGAACATCATGAAGGTTCAAATAAAAGCCTCAAATTATACTAAAAGAAATTCAAAGTATATATATTGTATCATTTTCGACAAAAGCAAGAGAGGTGAGCATATCAAGCTCTTGAAACAAGTTTCAACCCAAATAAAGTTTTTAGCATCCGGTAAACCTCCCGGGGGTTGCTCAAACCATTAACCTCTCATATAAAGAAAAAATATGGTTGATCAATAAAGAGAACTTTTTTTGTAAAATTTGATCAATCCACATACAGAATTCATTATAAAGCACAAATAGATGATCCATAAGCACAAACACATAAATATCATCATATCAGTGGTTTATAATGAACCTATAAACATAAACACATTGTTCAAACTTAAAAAATTAAAAGCAAAGTATAATAATAAAAATGATGTTTTAACATAGAAAAATCATCGTGATAAAAATTATATTAATTCATAAAGAATGAAAACATAAAAAAATATGAATGATAACTTTTCAAATCAAATTCCAAGCATAAAATTAATTTTAATTTTGTTTATAAAATTTAGATAAAAACTGTGTTTAAGAACATGAAAAACTAAAAAGCTAAAAAATTTGTTCTTAAAGATCAAACATGTTTCGGCACCCAATTACTCTTGGTACTGAAGAGTCTAGGGACATGACCTCTATCATTAAAGCTCAATGCTCTAGGGTTATGATCCCTTTTGGGTGTGTATGATGCACGAACGCGATCAAAACAAAATTTATGTAAGTGACCTTTACGATTGCAATATGTGCAATAAAAAGGTTAAAAAGATTTGTGTTGACCAATTTGTTGTGCACGAAAATCATTTTCAAAAATAGGTTTATTTTAAAAATATTTTGCTAACGAGAAATTCTCTTCAAATCAAAACAAAATTTGGTCAAATGGTCAAATGGTCAAAATGACTACAAAAGTCACACTTGTACACATGAGCATGTTTATGATGTGCAATATGTGCATGTACATGTTAATGAGATGAAGAAGCTTGATGGGATGCACAATGATCAATATTTTTAAGCATAGTGGATTTTTGTGCATCATAACTAAATTTAGCAATATGGTCTTTTCGGCCGCAAATGGTACACTTTAAACTTTGTTATACATGTATGCATAGTGAATATGTTTCTTGGAAATAATTTTATGGGAATTTGCACACACGTACATAAGTTTTTCATTATTGGCAATGCATGGATTTAATATTGAATCTAAGGGTGATATGCGTTTTTTATTTGATTCAACTCATCATTTGAAATATGTGCATTGTCACATGAAGTAGAACAAACAAGAGTATCTAATTTATTTTTAGTAGCCTCTATTTCTAATATGACATTATTTTTTTCATGAGTCAAACTTGCAATATCCATTCTTAATTTCTCATTGTATTCTTTAAGATTAACATTTTCATTTACAATGAGATCAAACTTAGA
Organism: Asparagus kiusianus; assembly: GCA_022839385.1. NCBI lineage: Eukaryota > Viridiplantae > Streptophyta > Magnoliopsida > Asparagales > Asparagaceae > Asparagus > Asparagus kiusianus. The sequence continues at coordinate 618,518 of BQKN01066072.1, forward strand.
TACAAGGGACTCATGAACGGATTTTAATTGAACATGCTTGCTTTTTATTTCTTCAAAATTATGTTTCAATTTCTTATGGTCATGCAATAATTTTTCATATTCATGTGCGAGTCCATCAAAAGTAAAATCATTATTGTTATCAGACTCGCATACCTCACTAGGGCTATCTCATAGTGGATGTGTACAGGAAGATGATACGTCTTTTGAACATGAAGCCGAATTCTCCAAATCTTGTCGGATTGCCTCCAAGTCCCTTTGATGTGCTTCTATTAATTTCCACAAGGTGTAAACACTATCAAAAGAATCAAGTTTGTTAGCAAAAGATAAGCCAAAGGCATCAATAAGAAATTCTAACAAAGACTTGTTCATAGCAAACAATCTAATATCATTATCACTCCACTTGGATTTCTCCGTAGTGGGTACAATATAAGCGTATTCAATAATTTTCCATATATTGATATTTGTAGATCTAACAAAAAGGTTAAATCTAGCACACCATTATTCATAGGGAAAATTACTAATTCTAGGAGCAATGTAGTGCTCTTGATTAGAGGATTAATCGCCTAGAGTCAAAGTTCCTTGTTCTTATATTCTTTTGCTAATCTTGTTTTGTTTTTTTATCGGTATCTTGCTTGCATATATATATCATGGACTCACCACACACTCGTCTTGGTGTAAATGTGTATTACAAAGTGATATTCTCACAATAAGGCTCAATTACAAGATTTATTCTCTATAATAGATGAGAATACAATTTAGGCTCACTCTCACAATATCACAATCTCACAACTCAATATATAATGTATGAAATACTAAAAGCTCAAATAGTGATGTGTGTGATAAAATGAGTTCAAATGAAATCTAACTCAATTAGCAAACTAGCAATAATAAGAATATGAAAATCAGTAATAAAATTGATAGAGAAAAGAGTTAGAAAAACTTCTTTATAAACACAATAAGAGGATGAAGAAGATTGAGGATGATTTCCTCAATTGACGATGTAAGCTTCCTCTTTTGTAAACAACCAAACTCAAACTTGAGAAGAAACAAACTTTAAAACCCTTTAAAACTTGTTTTTAAAACTTTCTTCAGTAGTTCAGAAGTGAAATAGTATGGGGTATATATAGGATGAAGAAACAAAACCCTAAAACAAAGAAAAACCAAGAAAAAAGACAAAATAATAGAAACTGGAAAACTAACTGTTACACCGTCGGTTGACTGATGAGCTGAATCAGTCGACTAACGAGCTGACTGTTATAGGCAACTAACAGCTAGTCGGTCAACTGAAGAGTTCATCAGTCGACCGATGATCCATCAGTCGACTGATCAGTCGACCGAATAAGAAAACAAAAACTTTTGAAGATTGCAGGCAATTTCATCAGTCTACTGATAACAGGTTTTCAGCCTGTAATGAATAGTAAATACAAATTTCAAATATCTTTTAAAAATAGCAAATAAATTCCAAAAAATATAAAACTTTAGAAAAAGTTTATAAACATGAATATGAACATGTTGGAAAAGAAATTTTTCAATTTGCTCTTACTATTTGTAAAATATCAGAAATATTCAAAAACACTAAAATACATGTGTTTATAAACATGTTAATTTTGACATTTAGCTCAAATCAAGTTCATGTAATGCTTTTATGGACTTAATAACAGATGTTAATAATGTTTGTATAGTCCAAAGCATATTAAAACATATTTTCCATAAAAACACCTATGATTTGAGAAATATCACAAATAAGTGTGTGTATAAAATTGAGCTTGAAGAATTAGCACATATTACATAAAACCTATACTAAGTATACAAAGAATGAATCATATAAAACTTGAACTTGATTGGTTGACTAGATTTGCATAGGCTTCACTATCAATGTAGCTCATTTTCTCGTATATACTAAACATCACAAAATAAAATACTAAAACTAATATTAGTCGTAAATTGTTTGTAAAATCATCATCAAAACAAGAAGGCCAACAAAACAATCACCGTGAAATCAAAGGTTCACGATTCACAATAACTAGAATTGAGGCGGCGGTATTGGAAGCTTGTTCGCGTAGGGGACTTGAGACATCCAAGTTCCCAATAGCAGATTCAGCTTCAGGAGAATGGTGGGAGGCGGGCTTGCTCTCACCATAATCCTCAAAAAGTGTGTTTACATCGGCGTCGCTATCGTTGGAGTAGTCGACTAACTCTTCTTCCTCTTCTCCCTCTGCAGAGGAGTGGTGATAGCTACCTCCATCATTCTTGAGTTAAGTTTGAACAAATGTGAGACAATCATAGTTAACTTAATAATAAGAAGAGAAGTGAAAGAATAAATACCTTTCGAAACGATCGGTTGAACGACTTGAGTTGCAGATTCGACTTGAGTCGCATATTCGATTAAAACTTGTTGAGCAGCAGTAGGGGTCAACGCCTTAACTTCTGACGTCGGTAGTGTTGGGTCCTTTTGTTTTGATGATGTTTAACAAATAATTTACAACTAATGTTGTTTGTCTAGTGTTTGTGTTTTGTATTTATTCTAGGCAAATAATATGTTGGAGGTTGAATGGATTACGCCATAATGATCATATCAAATAGAGGTTGGCGGAAATAGTGGTTGAAGCCTTGCATTTCAAGTTGAAGATCCAAGTTCAAGCTTCATCCGCAAGATTACCAAGTTGAGCTCATTGAACACCTTCATCAAGCTTGGGTAATTTAGTTTAGGTTTTATATTATGTGTATTAAGTACTCTAAGCTCAATATAATATACACACATATTTTATTGGTTTCTTTGTATATATATGTAGTTATATATATATAATAAGTTTTGGTTTCTATGTATATATAGTTATATATATACATACATGTTTTGGGTTTTCATGTTTATAAATATGAAATTACATATTTCATATTTATTATTGGTTTTTGGTTTTCATGTTTATATAAATATGAATTTGTGAAAATATTGAGTAATTTGTTTATAGACTTCATAACAATAGTTTACATCTTTCTTTAACTCTATAAAATTATTTTATAAAGTTTCAAAATATGGATTAGCTAAAATATCAAAAACATGTGTTTTGTATTTTGATGTTTTGGACTATTTTGAAAAATGATGAGTTTTCACAAATGGGGAATGCTTTTTGAAAACCAGTTTTTGTAACATGTTCATTTTAATGTTTACAAGCATTCTCCAAAGTTTTATATATTTTAGAATTTATATGATATTTTTAAACACTGTTTTAAGTTGACATGTACTGTTTAAAACAGATTGTGTGCATGTTTTGAGTCGACTCATGAACAGTGTTGAGTCGACTCATAAACTATTGTATAGTTTATATTTTGTTTCTGACGAGTCGACTCATAACATCATGAGTCGACCCAGACAGGTTGAGTTGACTCATGCCTGTCATAAGTCGACTTATAAAATATGCTGAAAAGTGTGTTCTGTTTCTGATTAGTCGACCCATGACTTCATGAGTCGACCCATGCATGATGAGTCGACTCATGAATTTTATAAGTCGACCCATAAGCTAGTTTTTGCCTATAACGGCTAGGTTATGAGTCGACCCATGATTTTTATGAGTCGACCCATAAAGTGTCCGTTGCATAGTAACGGCTATTTTCCAGATTTGTTTTCTTTTGGAGTTTTGGTCTTTTTCTTTGGTTTCTTGGGGTACCTATACATACCCCATACCTTCTAAATTCTGAGGGTAACTAAGAAAATTGTTTAAACAAGTGTAAGGGTGTTTTTTGTTTGTTTAAGAGAGTTTTTACAAGTTTAGTTTGTGAAGAGAATTTTACAAGAGCAAGTGGAGATCATCTATTTGGTGTTTGAGCATTCAACTCTTCTTCCTCTCTCTTGTTATCTATAGAGAAGTTTTCTAAACTCAATTTCTAGCATTGAATTTATATTGTTTGATTATCATTTTATTAAGCTAGTGTTTATATTGAGTTTAGTTTGTTTTATTAAATCTCTTTGTTACACACACCCACTTTTCATAGTATATTTAGGGTTGTGAGAGATTGTAATATTGAGTTATGCTTAATTGAGTTCTCGCTTTGTATTAGAGAACAAATCTTTTGTTGTGAGCTATTATTATGAGTTGCACTTTGTATTACACTTGGACACCGAGAGAAGTGGTTGGTGAGAGACGGGGTCGGTTCTAAGAGGAGTGAGCTTGATAGTAAAGCCTAGTGAGAGGTGGTAATTCTGAACACTTGAGGAAGGTGACACGGGCTAGGCCAACACTTGGAGGGTGTAAAGTGTATTAGAGTGCCTAATTGTGAAGTTCACTTTGTATTACACTAGTACACCAAGAGGAATGTGTGGTGAGAGATGAGGTCGTCCCAAGAGGAGTGGGATAGGTGGTAATGCCTAGAGAGAGCTTGTAATTCTTAACACTTGAGGGAGACACAGGCTAGAGACCAACACTTGAGGTAGTAGTTAGTGTGTTTACATTGTGAGTGATTGTAAAGTTTTCGGTGAACTAGAAAACCGAATGTGAGGTCTAAACGTTTTCGGGTGAACGTTGAAAACCCGGTGTGATAGTGGATTTCTCCCTGATAGTGGGGAGCGGAGACGTAGGGCGAAAGGTCCGAACTCCATGATCATATTGTGTGTTTGCATTGTTTATTTGCTCACTATCACTCTTGTTTATTTATATCTTGTTTCACCCTTGTGTTAACTTGTATATCCTTGCATATATCTCGTTGCATATCATATTTGCTAGGATATTTATTAATTAGTTTTAATCAGCATTTAAATCGGATTAGATTAGTATAGACTCTATTCACCCCCTTCTAGGGTTTCTTCCCAGTAGCACTAGGGTACTTTCAATTCTTATCAAAGCTTGGTGCTCTTTGATTTAAGGTCTAACCACCTTGAGTTAAAGATCCAAGTTATCTTTTGTGCTAATCTAGTTTTGAGATTATTTGTATCTTGCTTGCATATTTTTTTATTTATGGATATGCATTGTGCACTTTGTTTAGGCTATGATCCTAATGTTGCTCCTAGAATAGATAATTTTTCCTATGACCAATGGTGTTCTAGATGTAATATTTTTGTTAGATCTAGACAATTCGATTTATGGAAAGTTATTGAAGATGCTTATATTGTACCCACTTCAGAAAAATCCAGGTAAAGTAAAAATGATAAAAGAATGTTTAATATGAACAAACTTTTGTTAGAATATTTATTTAATGCTTTTGACTCATCCTTTTCTAACAAATTTGTTCATTTTGACAGTGCTTACTCTTTATAAAAATTTATTGAAGCACATCAATGGAACTTGAAGGCAATCCGACAAGCTTTGGAGGATTCTTCTTCAAGTTCATGTGGAGCATCATGCACACGGGTACTAGGCGATAGCCCTAGTGAGGTTTACGAGTTCGAATCTATTAATGATTTATCTAGTGATGAACTTGCTTGTGCTTCCGAAAAATTATCGCATGACTATAACAAACTGCATCATATTTTATTAGATTTAAAAAGCAAGCATGAAGATTTGAAATCCGACCATGAGTTGTTAGCGTCTAGGTTTGAAACTATTTCTAATGAGAATGTGATCCTCAAAGAAAATAATAAAAAATTAAAATTGGATAATGATTTCTTGATTTCAAATGTTGCTAGTTTAACTCATGAAAAAGATAATGTCATGTTAGAAATAGAGAACATAAAAAATGATACTGCTTTTTTTATAAATGACTATTTATGTTCTACTTCTAATAAAAATGCATATGTGCCTAATAATGAAGATTTGAATCTTGTGAATAAACACATTTCATCCTTAGATTCAACTTTAAAAACATGCATTAATAATCATAAGAAGAACTTATAATGATGGATTTTATGGACGTTTCTTGGTATTGGCCCAAATAGGCGTTGGTTTAACCGTATGATATGGTTTTACTCCCATGAATATGCGTGCCAAATCTAAGTCAAAATCATCCACTCATTATGCACACATATATAGCAAAGTTTATAAGTGTTCTACATGCGGCCGAAAAGGCCATTTAGCTAAATTTTGTTATGATGCACATAAACATAACAATGCTAATGATCATTGTACTTCTCAATAAGTTTCTTCATCATATACACATGCACATGCTCACAATGCTCATCGTAAACATGCATGTGTGTTTAAATGTGATCAATGTGGTCGGTTTGGCCATTTGGCAAAGGTTTACTTTGAGTTGAAAAAGAATTGTAGTTTGCCAAATGTTTCTAATAGATCATACATTTTTAAATGTGATGTTTGTGATAGGTTTGGACATCTTGCTAAATTTTGTTTTGATGTGCAAAAAGCTCCTATTTTACAAAATGTTCCAATAAGACCACCATTGTTTAATGATGTTTCTCATTTGAAAAATAAATTTAAAAGACAATCTTTATTTGCAAATGTTCCTCTTGCACAAGTTTATGGTCAACAAAATCAAAAGGGCTATTGCACTTATTGCAATCAAAAAGGTCATTTGCATAATTTTTGCTTTGACCGTATTAGTGCACCAAATGCGCCCAAATGGGTTCATAACCCAAGGGCTTTGAGCTTAAAGGATATAGGTCATGTCCTTAAATCTTTTGGTACCACAAGTACTTGGGTACCAAAACATATTGATTTTTAAACCAAGAATTTTAGTACTTTTATTTTTATTTTTCTTGGTTTTAAAGATTATGCTTTAAATTTTTTTTTAATATAAAAATAATTTTTCTTTGATCAATTCTTTTGTTTTTATGATTATTAGTTTCAATTTTGATGAGATGTTTGTGTTTATAACCCCCCCCAGATTTATTGGGTGTTTATTTCCCAAATCGTGTTAACCGGGTGCTAAAATCTTTATATGAGTTGAGACAAGCTCAAGAGCTTGATGGTTGCCTCTCTTGCTATTTTGATATTGCTTTGCTTCTTATGTGACTTACTTGTGATTTATGACTTTATTTGGATGATTTGTTTTAATTTGAAAACTTTTTGCATGATTCTCATGTTCATCTTCTTTTGATTTCATAAATCTATTCTTATACATGATTTTTATGTTAGTATAATGAGACACTATCTTCATAATGACATGTCTATATGTGTTCTCATTGTCTTCTTGTATGTGAGTTAAATTTAGCATATTTTTTATTTATGCTTGCTCACATGTTTTGCGTTAGCATTCATTTCATGTATCCTATGAGGCATTTTGATAGGGGGAGTCATTCTCTATACTTGTTTTATACTCACCCATGCTTATTTGTAGGGGGAGCTTTCACTCTCTCTATTCTTTTTTTTCCCTTTTTTGATGTTGTCAGAGGGGGAGAAATATTATGAGTATATATTGTTTTGGTTATATGCATGATAATTCTAATTTACATATTAATTTTCGTTCATGCATATATCTCTTTTTGTAAATTATTTGTCATCATCAAAAAGTGAGAGATTGTTGGGTTCTTTTGTTTTGATGATGTTTAACAAATAATTTATAACTAATATTGTTTGTCTAGTATTTGTGTTTTGTATTTATTCTAGGAAAACAATATGTTGGAGGTTGGATGGATTGCGTCATAACGATCATATCAAATGGAGGTTGGCGAAAATAGTGGTTGAGCCCTTGCATTTCAAGTTGAAGATCCAAGTTCAAGCTTCATCCGTGATATTACCAAGTTGAGCTTATTGAATACCTTTATCAAGCTTGGGTAATTTAGTTTAGGTTTTATATTATGTGTGTTAAGTACTCTAAGCTTAATATAATATACACACACATTTTATTGGTTTCTTTGTATATATATAGTTATATATATATATAATAAGTTTTGGTTTCTATGTATATATAGTTATATATATACATACATGTTTTGGGTTTTCATGTTTATAAATATGAAATTACATATTTTATATTTATTATTGGTTTTTGGTTTTCATGTTTATATAAATATGAATTTGTGAAAATATTGAGTAATTTGTTTATAGACTTCATAACTATAGTTTACATCTTTCTTTAAGTCTATAAAATTATTTTATAAAGTTTCAAAACATGGTTTAGCTAAAATATCAAAAACATGTGTTTTGTATTTTCATATTTTAGACTAGTTTGAAAAATGATGAGTTTTCACAAATGGGGAATGCTTTTTGAAAATCAGTTTTCGTAACCTGTTCATTTTCATGTTTACAAGCATTCTCCGAAGTTTTGTATTTTTTAGAATTTATTTGATATTTTTAAACCCTATTTTAAGTTAACATGTACTGTTTAAAACAGGTTGTGTGCATGTCTTGAGTCGACTCATGAACAGTGTTGAGTCGACTCATAAACTGTTGTGTAGTTTATATTTTGTTTCTGACGAGTCGACTCATAACATCATGAGTCGACCTAGACAGGTTGAGTCGACTCATGCCTGTCATAAGTCAACTCATAATCTGTGCTGGAAAGTGTGTTTTGTTTTTGATGAGTCGACCCATGACTTCATGAGTCGACTCATGCATGATGAGTCGACTCATGAATTTTATAAGTCGATCCATAAGCTGTTTTTAGCCTATAACGGCTAGGTTATGAGTCGACACATGATTTTTATGAGTCGACCCATAAAGTGTCCGTTGCATAGTAATGGCTATTTTCCAGCTTTGTTTTCTTTTAGATTTTTGGTCTTTTTCTTTGGTTTCTTGGGGTACCTATATATACCCCATACCCTCTAACCTCTGAGGGTAACTAAGAAAATTATTTAAACAAGTTTAAGGGTGTTTGTTGTTTGTTTAAGAGAGTTTTTACAAGTTTAGTTTGTGAAGAGAATTTCACAAGAGCAAGTAGAGATCATCTATTTGGTGTTTGAGCATTCATCTCTTCTCCCTCTCTCTTGTTATCTATAGAGAAGTTTTCTAAACTCAATTTCTAGCATTGAATTTATATTGTTTGATTATTATTTTATTAAGCTAGTGTTTATATTGAGTTTAGTTTGATTTATTAAATCTCTTTGTTACACACACCCACTTGAGCTTATTGTATTTGCATTCATAGTATATTTGGGGTTGGGAGAGGTTGTAACATTGAGTTGTACCTAATTGAGTTCTCTCCTTATATTAGAGAACAAATCTTTTGTTGTGAGCAATTATTGTGAGTTATACTTTGTATTACATTTGGACACCGAGAGAAGTGGTTGGTGAGAGACGGGGTCGGTTCCAAGATGAGTGAGGTCGGTAGTAAAGCCTAGTGAGAGGTGGTAATTCCAAACACTTGAGGAAGGTGACACGGGCTAGGCTAACACTTAGAGGGTGTGAAAGTGTATTAGAGTGCCTAATTGTGAAGTTCACTTTGTATTACACTAGTACACCAAGAGGAGTGTGTGGTGAGAGACAGGGTCGTCCCAAAGAGGAGTGAGGTAGGTGGTAATGCTTAGAGAGAGGTTGTAATTCCTAACACTTGAGGGAGACACGATCTAGAGACCAACGCTTGAGGTGGTAGTTAGTGTGTTTACATTATGAGTGATTATAAAGTTTTTGGTGAACTAAAAAACAGAGTGTGAGGTGTAAACGTTTTCGGGTGAACGTTAAAAACCCGGTGTGATAGTGGATTTCTCCCCGAGAGTGGGGAGCAGAGACGTAGGACGGAAAGTCTGAACTCCATGATCATATTGTGTGTTTACATTGTTTATTTGCTTACTATCACTCTTGTTTATTTATATCTTGTTTCACCCTTGTGTTAACTTGTATATCCTTGCACATATCTTGTTGCATATCATATTTGTTAGGATATTTGTTAATTAGTTTTAATCGGTATTTAAATCATATTAGATTAGCATAAACCCTATTCACCCCCCTCTAGGGTTTCTTCCTAGTGGCACTAGGGAACTTTCAGGAAGGGCTGTCTCCGTCACGATAACAGGGGCTGACAAAGCGGTCTCCATAGGAGTATGAGCTGAAGTGGTTGGGATGGTCAATGGAGCCATCTCTAAAGTAGATTGAATTATAGGAGTTGGCTCAGAAACACTAGTCTCATGGCTTCCTCTCACTTCAGTAGTTGTCGTCACATCTTCTTGACGAGCTTTCTTTATCACCTCCTTTTTCAAACGGGCCTGCATCCGCCTCCCGCTGTCGTTTCGGTCGAGATGTGAATCGATAGCGTGATCAAAAATTGTGCATGCTGGCATTTGCATCTGATCATCAATAACGCCCCTAACTTGCTCCAAGAACGTGTCTGCTCTGGCCAACTCCTTAGTCTCCTCTTCTGTACCGATCTCGGTTAGAACGGGAGCATACTGGGCCAGAAAACCTGGCTCGGGGAAATCGTACAACCCTTCAAGATCAGCATCTTCTTCAAAAGGAGCCTCTTCAGTCTCCTCGAAATGCTAGTATTCCCTTCGCCCTGGGGCACGGGTCGCCTAATCCAAATGGCGTTTCAACACCTTCAGGCCAGATTCATAGGGGTTAAAGCCTTCAGGTGTTGTGATGGCACTCCTGTACCACTTACAGAATGCCAACGTGTGCCGAAGTTGCGGGCTCTTGGATAGTAGAACAAATTGGGTGCCGGTGCATCCTGCCTGACGCCAATACCATATTCGGGCCCCATCAATTAGGCCCCCTTCATAGCTCAATTGTGGGTTCGGGTTCCCCACGTATAGCTCAACGTACCCGAACTAGCGAGTGAACTGGCACGGGAAATATGGCTCCATGTGGCGGATTGAGCCCGTCCTGAAGATTTGGTAGCCCGGCCGGATGTTGACAAGACAACGGAAGCTCCCCAGATTTAATACATTATAATTATCCTCCGCTGGCATGTCCGCAAAGGACTCACCATACCCTCGTCAAAGAAGTAGGGGAAGCACCGGTAAAAATTATAATTGCTGAAGAAGGACTGCGCCTTTCTCATCTCAGCAATATATTTGTATGTCCAAGAGCACTTCTCCAGGCGTTGGACAAAGGGAATCAGTTGTCCTTCCCGACGTGCTGTCGGTGAGCTCATCAGGCAGTTGCAGTGCAGCACGTACCATGCCATTAAGTACGTGTATGGGAGGCTGGCCCGCGGATTAGGAGTTTTAGCAACTTCTTCTCATTCTTTCTCCTCAACATATGGCACTTTACAAAATTGTGTCGTTAGGGTGCAAAGTCCGTTTTCTGAATGCACGCTACCATGGTTGGAAGTAGCGCGTAAGATCTCCCGTGAGCGAAGCAGACATAAACTTTCGTGCATTATCTTCATTTTTTGAGACACGTGAAACACGGCAGCATTAACTTTTTCTTTTCAAGCTGTTGATATATCCGTACATAGCTGTAGTATAGTACAAGTATGATCATGACAAAATATAATTATTCTTATCTTTACTATATTCTAATGTATTATCGTTAAAGTAGTCGTATATAATTGGAAGCCGTTGGAGACTAATTATGTGAGATGAGGGGCAGCCCTATGATGCATGTTAGAGGGCGATAGATCTCCTGCTAACGTGCGCTCGGCAAAGAAGAGGAAGAATCTAGTAAGAAGATGTGCGCTAATTGGTCATGTACTCGGGTTGGATGTGCGCTATACTGCCATGGTCTATTACGCTAAACAAAATTGGAAGCAACTAGCAATGCCACAGTTTAAAGTTACAGTTAGGGATGGAAGTAATAATATTAGTTGCTATAAGATTCTGGGTTCAGCAAGCTAGACTGAATACAAGATAATAGACATAGAAGGAAAGCCAGTTGCTGAGGTATGTAGAAATCTTTTGAATAGGTATCAGGAAATGTTTTTTAAATTTAAGTTAAAGGGTCATTATGGTATGAATTAAGCATTAATGAGAGTTTGATTGGTGGTATGCAGGTAAAGATGAAGCTTACAAGCTCTGGAGTTGTACTTGGAGAAGATGCGTTAACACTAATTGTGGAGCCTAATCATGATCAGTTGCTGGTTATGGGACTAGTGATTGTTTGTGGACTCATCAACCACAGAATGTGATCACACATATATTTGCAGTTCTTTGACGCTGCTGGTTTTTCCCCTCCTGGGGGCTGTTTGATTTTCTTTGTACCAAGTGTCCTCTCTTTTGTTTGTTTGTTTGTTTGTTTGTGAGTTAACCAAAGGCGAAGGCATTGGGGTGAAGCTCAGTACATTGTTTCAACGGTTTTTTGAGATGGAAACATCTTTCTTTGTTTGACACATGTATAAATTATTGCGCATAGCGAAAATTTCGGCAACACAACAAGAGAGTCAGGTCGCAATAGGAATTCCTGTTTCACAAAGGAAACAAGAACCTTAAGCAAAATATCTCAACCAAGTGAGATTTCAGCTCTTCATCTCATCAGTTCTAGGACTGACCTGTCGAAGAAACCTAAATAAGCTATTACAAATCACACAAATAGCGAGACAACCAATTTTACGTGGTTCGGCAAATTGCCTATGTCCACGGGGAGATGATGGAGATTTCGTTCTCCACGAGATGCAAGCAGTATCGGGGCTGCCATTCGGTCAGATGCATTATGAAGATCTTATCCCCACTACCGAAGAACTCTCTATTTTGAGGGCGGTGCATCCAAAAGTTTATGCAACTTTCTGGGAGCTGATGTGCCATTTCCAAATCCGTGCTCAAGTCGTTAGGATACGCAGAGGATGTGTTATGCATACTGCATGGGCAGACTATCTTTTTCAGAACTTAAGTCAGAAAAATGAGGCCGTGACCCGACTTGCTACTATCACTCCGAAGAACATTAAGACCCATATTAAGGTGATACGTGTGTATCTTCTTCTCTGCTTTGGGAGCTTCGTGATCCTCATGGGAGCTTGAGGATAGGTGATTCTCATGATATCTTGAGAATAGTGGTGCGAAGCGATACAGCGGAGCACAAGATGGAGCGTGAAGCGAGTCGAAAGAATGAAGAATCAAAGCATGATACGGGTGTATCTTCTCTTCGGAACTTAACGATCCTCATGGGAGCTTGAGGATTGATGATTTTCATGATAGCATAAGAATAGAGGTGTCAATTAGTACAGTAGAACGCAGGTGGAAGCGTGGAACGAGACGACGAGCAGCAGATTCGAAGAATCCAGTTTTCAGCTCGTGAGTCGACTCATACATTTACATGAGTCGACTCATCAGGTTGAGTCGACTCATGCCTATCATGAGTCGACTCACGAAACCTAGCCGTTTTGTCAAAAGTCTCTGACCAGTCGACTCATCAGTTATGAGTCGACTCATATGTGGTCATGAGTCGACTCACGAAGGTTTCCTGGTTCGTTTGGGTTTCTATTTGCACAAATTCCTATTGGGGTTTGGTCCGGTTATTTACTAGATTGTCATCCACGTTTGTACACCTATATAAAGGGTTGTTTAGGGTACCTAACATGATGTTCTTAGAATCAGAAGGAGGTTAGAGGCCAGATGTAGGTCTAAAGGGTTTTAGGTCTAAGTGAGATCCTAATCAAAAAAGGATTAGGGTTTAGATTGTGAGGATCTATGAGATCTTAGATCAGAGAGAGATTCCAATCATTGTATTAGGGTTTATAGAGGATTGAGAGGTTGTTCTCGATTCTAGTGACATTGTGAGTGAGAGATTTGTAATAATTGATTCTTCATAATCTAGAGAAGGTATTTTCCTTCTCTATACTGAATTGTTCTTGTGTTTTAGTTGTCTTCTTCTCAACCCACTTTTTGGTAATTCCGCGACCAAAGGGTGCTCGTACGGCGACTCATATCATAAGGCCTCCAATGCTACCTACAAGAATAAGCATGTAGAGGATGGGTTAGAAGCTGGTATCGAATTCGAGAGCTTTCATTACCAAGCCACAATCCCTATCTCTGACGCTGCCCTCCTAGCTGGCTTCTTCATGATATGCCTGAAACAGGGCATAGTGCCACAGAAGCCAGTTGAGTCAATATTGGCTGAGATGGTATACCCAGCTGTTTTCTTGGCCTATGGGAGACCATTGAGTCTCCTCACTGCCATGGTAAGCTGTGTGCAGAGTGGCTTGAGGGTGTTGACTTCTGAATTTGTCGGCGTCCAAGAAATAATTGTTGCTAGGAGGAAAGCCTGGAAGACTCCCCAACCTCATGTACCAGTGTCGTATACATACTTTGTGGCCTGGTTTGTGCTGCATTTCCCTTCATTGATGACGGGGGTTGCTGAAGACGATGAGGTTCCTGTTCCCTTTGTGCAGAGATTGGAGTCGGCCAAATTGTGACGCCCCTGGGTTCACACAAGGCTGCAGTCCGAGGTAAAACCAGGAATGTCAAACATGCCATGCACCATACTGTGCAATAACATGTTTCACCATCACAATTACTATCTCTCTAGTGGAATCAACAACAGGTGTAGGTACAAAGCAAGTAAAAGATTTTACAATAAATACATAATGAAATGATAGATCTCGGATTAATACATCTCATCAACCAAATAAGTTAGAATACATAGTCAATGTCTAAAATGAATAATAACAGTCTGGAGATCTCAACATGTCTCAAAATGCAAAACATCTGATACATGAAATAAGGCACATAGCCTTTACAACTCTAGAATATAAATCTCTCAAGTCTAAAAATGTCTCGAGTGGAGTACAAAAATGAAATACATCTAATAAGAGGATAAACGGGCGCTAATAAAAATCGCCCTCAACCTGCGACTCTCCAGGCTCCGGGCTCGTTACCTGAAAGGGGGAGGGACAACAAGCGTCAAAGCGCTAGCAAACAACATCACAACCAACCCCAAGGGATAGGGCTCGTTGTATATGAAAATACAGTTAATACATAAAAATATAAAATCATTTATACTAACAATAGTGGGTTTTAGTACTTAGGAAATTACAACACGAGCATAGATACGTCGAGCGAAATAATCCAAACAAAGAAACCCTCATGTATATACCTTGTATCTCAAATTATAAATGCCTAAATACTAAACCTGAGGTTTAAAACAAGAAACAATAAAGAAAAGAATACAAACCCATCTCTACCGATACAATTTAAACATGTCAAAGCTACAATAAGTGTCATGTCCAGCCTAGGTAGCTATCATGTCCCAGCCTCATATAATATGTCGTGTTCCAAACTAGGTTAAGAAACATACTCAAGGTTTAGCAATTATCCAACATAAGACTGTAATGGATTATAGTCAAACACGATGACTTTAATGAATTATAGTCCAACACGAGGACTTTAATAGATTATAGTCCAACACGAGGACTTTAATGGATTATAGTTCAACACGAGGACTGTGTATATGAACCATGGAATACTAATAAAAGGTATACATATTCTACTCTTGTACATGCCTCGCTGTACAGATCTAAGCTTGTGTCAGAAATGTCATCTTACATGTGTAGATGAAATCATAAATATTTAATACCCGATATACGAGGCAACTTCTCATATTCAAAAATGATAAACAGTACCATCGATTATATATGAACACTGTATGAAAGTATAAGCACAGTAGGTGATCAAGCAGAAACACAAACGAAATAGGAAAAACTTCAATGAGTCGACTCATAATCAGTTATGAGTCGACTCATGACTCATGGGTCGACTCATAAGCTGACGAGTCGACTCACAGACACATTTGATAACAGGAATTGACTTCGTGAGTCGAATCATGTAGTCATGGGTCGACTCAACCTGATGAGTCGACTCATGATGAGTTATGAGTCGACTCACGAGCTAAAAACTTGATATTTCACAACTACAACTCGTCATCTCGTTCCATACTTCCACTACACTGATTTACACCTCCATAACTATCAATTCTAAACTATGAGACAGTGAAAAAAAATTCATATCTAGCATGAGAAACGAACACTTGCATGTTAGATCTAACATTTAACCCCTAAATATGAAAGAGAGCATTTAAACAAATAAAACTCATATTTTCATTTCCTTAAATAAATTCCCAGATTTGTTGTTTTTATCAAAAACTTGTTGGTGGGGATTTAAAAATCTAAAACACATGCTTTCTAGCATTTACACTAATAAGAACATTGATTTATACTTGAAAATAAGTCTTAGGCTCAATAAAACTCATGAAAAACATTTATAAACTGTTAAAAATATGGGAGGAGGATTGGGCGAGATGTTACTCACCTCAGGTGTGTTAAAGAATGATTCCCTTCGCTGCAAACCACAAGGAGCTGCTAAAATCCCCCAAAAATCCCTCAAAAATGCCCAAAAAAGAACTAGGGTTTTGAGGGGGAGAGGAGGCTAGGGTTTCTCTGGGGAGAACTGATGAAAAGAGGTGTTTTTCGGTGGAGGAGAATATATATGAATAGTTAAAACCCGACCCGAAACCCAAACAAACCCGATCCACAAAAACTAGAGAACCCTCGATGAGTCGACTCATGCTCAGTCGTGAGTCGACTCAGGACTCATGGGTCGACTCATAAGATGATGAGTCGACTCAGCAGAGACTTTTGACAAAGGAACTTGATATCATGAGTCGACTCATGACAGTCATGGGTCGACTCAACCTGATGAGTCGACTCACGATGAGTTATGGGTCGACTCATGAGCTGAAAACTAGGTTCTTCGACTCTGCTGCACATGATTTGCAAATTTACAAACTCAACCTCATAACTGATGCATAAATACATTCTCATAAGCTCAAAACGCTAGTTTTCATGCCCAACCATGTTATAAAGATATTTATCATAAATAAATATTATTTTTCACTAATAATCACATATATAAATTATTAAAATCTACGGGGTCTTACACATATGGACTAATATTTACATAGTCAGGGCTCGACAGCTTTATTCTTAGGGAGACAATTACAGAATTTTCTACTGCTCTCCCAATTTTCGACGGGGTTGAAGAGGAAAGTACAAGCTTTACAGATGTACTTTTTGATGGCTCCTCATCTTTAGAAGAAGGCGTCTTCAGATAGCTTCTCATGATTAAATTGAGTTATCTGGTCTTCCGCTTGAGAGAGAAGTGCATCATTGAACCTTATATGCCTTCTCGATTCGCCAGGTAGTTTGGATATGATCAACTTTATGTAGGCAATCCTAACTCGAAGTTGGCTCAGGTCAGGAACTTGTACGAAAGGGCTCGCGCATGGTACTTTTTCTCTGCCAAAGGGACTCATGCACGATTCACTTTGCACTATTCACCGCCCAGCTGTTCCACTGTTAGGGACATTTGTGACTGGTTTAATAAGGCTTCTCCGATTTTAGAATATGATGTGTACACTTCGTGCATAAATGAGATCCGAGAACTATATAAATCAAAGAGTGGTTCTACCAGGACCCATTTACCTGGGACAGAGTAATATCTATCCTGCGAACAAGAAGCAGTCCGAGCTGGAGAGATCCTAGAAGAGCTGCCAGCAGCTGAGCCTTCTGAAGAAAAGGCTTTCATTGGAACCCAAGAGGGGTTGCTAGCTGCTGATCCTCACCCAACAACGGCTTCGACGGAAACTCTTGTGGAGACACCAATTGCTGAATCTCATGAGAGAAAGGCTACCTATAAGCAAGCCCTCAGTATAGCAGAGGCAGATGAGTATGAAAAGCGGGTTCATAAAAGAAAACCTATTGTGGCCAAGAATTCCAAGAAAGCAAAGTTAATGGGAGATGCGATGAAGTCTGCACTTGTCGCACAGAAAAGTCTCCTGTCAACTCCCTATACTCCTGAGAATATAGGAATTGAAAAGGCGTTGCCCATAGGGGTTCAAAGTCTGCTTCTCCCCCTATGGCCTAGAGTCAGGGTTCGCATGAGGACCTTCCTTCTAAGACTGTTCCACAATCTGCTCCGACTAAATTCGTAGGCTTAATCTATCCAGTTGCTCCTCCTCCACATTCCAAAACTTTAAGGAGGCATATCGAGCAATTGGAAAGCTCAATGAAGCTTACAATTGACGGGGTTAGCCTTGGGAGAGTTTCTTTTAAGGATTTTGAACTTCTTTTGACTGGCTGTTTAGATAGAATCAAGGATGAAGGTGATGTGTCATGGACTGAACGTTGCAGGGAGAGTGTCATCATCTTGGAAATAGAGTTGGCAGCTTTTAGGGAGCTACAGTGCACCAATCGAGAATCTGAAGTGGACCAGGCTCTTTCTTTGGCTACATATCTCGAAGATACATCATCAAGACACCCTTCGTAAGAATTTATCTGATAAAGAGGCACTCATAGCGAGCTCACAAAAGTAGCATACTCAGATAAACATTGATATAAGTAGTCTGGCTACTGATGTCCGTGATGCTCAGGAGGCTAAGATTCAGTTGAGGACTGAGTTAGCTCAGAAGAAAGCCTAATTAGCTCAAGATGTAGCCGTTATAAAAGGACTTGTACTTCAAAGTGACGAAATTTTTAAGAACTTCTGCAAGGAAATGAAAGCTTCTGATGTAATCCGAAAAGAGATTGCTACTGCAGCACTTGTTGAAACAGAACTCAGGAAGGAGACTGAAGAACGAGTCCGAGCGGCTCATGAAAAGAAACTTTCTACATTCAAGTCCAAGCTCAGGTCCCTTAGGCTGATGAGTCCTGACGCTTAAGTTTTGTATTGCTTTTAGCTGGGGATAGGAATTTTCTTATATCATTTTCATACCAAGTATTGTCACTTTTTATCAAGTTAACAACATTGAATGAAAATGATATCATTTTTCCTTCCATCATCTCTCTTGTTGAATTCCAATTTCGGACAATGAAAAATATTGCAAATGTTATAAGTGTAATGTTAACTTAGCATAAGTTTAAAATTCTCTTTATTACTATTTAGAATAACTCTAGAAAATTTCAATCGTCAGAGGTGTATCGTTAACTTAACTATATATAAAGTAGGACAACTAAACGATTATTCTTTATTGAAACAAATTTCAAATAGGCAACCCCCAGCCCGACTTGGCTGAAGGTTGAGAGATAAGGGGGCTTCACGGCCTACAGGAAGTATTTCTTGAGAAATTTTTCATTAATTAGCATCATAAGTCTGTCGCCTTTTTGATCGATAAGGTGATAAGCTCCGTTCGAATAGACTGATTCTATTACGAATGGCCCTTCCCATTTGGGGTTGAACTACCCTTTGGTCTTATGTGTCATTACCATAGGTCGTCTGATGGCTAATACCAATTCATCTTTCTTAAAAATCCGTTCTTTAACTTTTTTGTTGTAAGCCTTCGAAATCCGAGCTTGATATAACTTGATTTGTTACTGAGCTTGGAGTCGCTAGTCGTCTAAGGCTTCAAGTTCTTGAAGGCGCAGTCGATGTTTCTCATTCTCTATCATTCCAGTCGCGATGGTAATTCTCAGGGAAGGGATTTGAATTTCCAATGGCAATACAGCTTCACAACCATTTACCAAAGAGAAAGGGGTGGTTTTTGTAGGGGTCCTCACCATCGTGCGATAGGCCTACAGACATTCGCCAAGACTCTCATCCCAATCACGTCGGCTCTTAGAAATGAATTTTCTGAGTAGCTTCACAATGGTCTTGTTAAAAGCTTCTGCGAGGCCATTTGCTAGTAGATAATATGCTGTAGACACGACACTTTGAATTCTAAACTTGTCACAAAATCTCTGAAATCCATAGCTGACAAATTGTATTCCGTTTTCGTGGACTATTCGTCTCGGGGCTCCAAAGCGGTAGATGACGTGATGCTTGATAAATTTGATCACATTCGAAGACTTGACTTCTTTCAACGGAACTGCTTCTGCCTATTTGAAGAAGTAATCAGTTACGACCAAAATAAACTAATGTCCTTTAGAAGTCGGAGGAGCGATGGGTCCAACGATATCCATACCCCACATCTCGAATGGCCAAGAGGCAGATGTCGGATGTAGGTTTCCTAGTGCCTGATGAATAAAGTCGTCGTGGATTTAGCATGCGTGACAACGCTTAGCATAGTCAACTACGTCTGAAAACATCTTTTGCCAATAATAACCAATACGTCGGAAGCGGTCTCCCAGCTTAGCCCCGGGTTGATGAGCTCCACACATCCCTTCATGAGCTTCCTTGAGAGCCTCTTTCGCTTTCTTCCTAGAAAGACAATAAAGAAGAACTCCATCATGTGATTTACGGTACAAAATTTGAGATGCCGTATTGTAATAGAATCGGAGGGCCTTTCGTTTAATAGCGGCCGCTTCCTTAGGATTATCGGGCAAATTCCCGTAGAAAACATAGTCGATATATGGGAATTGCCAGTCTCTAGGTTTGAATTCCATTGATGTTGTACAGACTTCTCCAGTTATCGTTTCATCAGATTGTTTTTGTGAGGAAATCTTGGGGTAATATAACTCGCGTCCTGAGATAGGAATTGTTGTTTTAGCCCCGGGTGGCAATGCTAATGAGGTTGCCAATGAAGCCAAAGCGTCAGCGTAAGCATTTTGAGTTCGTAGAATATACCCGATGAAGAAGTCTTTGAACTTTCACGCTTGTTCTAGGATCGTGAAGTAATATGGGATTAAATCGTCATTGCGTACACGGACTTGATTTACGATGAGCTGAGAGTCACCGTATGCTTCGAGGTGTTGAATGTTAAGCTCCTCAGTAAATTGCATCCCCAATAGTAGAGCGTTATACTCAGCTATATTGTTAGTTTAGTGTTCAATCAGAAAAAATCCTCTTGGAATCACGTGACCGTTTGGAGAGATAAACACTACTCCTACGATAATTGCTCCATGAGGGTTTGTTCTGGATACACCATCAAAGAATAACCTCCATACTTGCATAACTTCTTGGGCTATGCAAGCTTCAGCGACTTTGTCAGGTAAGTCTTCATACAGCTTAGATAATCCTGATATCGGATGATCAGCTAGGAAATCAGCTACCGCTTAACCTTTAACAGCCTTCTGGGCATGAATTGCATGTCATACTGTAATAGGAGAATTGCCTATTTCGCTAATCGACAATTCAGTGAAGATTATTTCGTCATAAGCACTCTCAATGGGTTTACCTTAGAGATGACATGAGTTGTTTGTCCAACTAGGTAATGTCTCATCTTTTGGACAGCAAACACCAAAGCAAGGCATTCTTTTTCGACTGGATTGTAGTGATATTTAGCTTCCATCATAGTCCTACTTAGATAGTAGATTGCTTGCTCCTATCATTGATTACTATTTTTGGGCTAATAAGGCTCTAAGAGAATGATTCATAGCTCTCACGTATAGCAGGAACGGTTTTCCTGATATCGGGGCCACAAGAACGGGCGGTTGAGAAAGATATCTATTAATTTCCTCAAATGCCTTCTAGCAGTCTCCATCCCAAACGAAGGATACTCCTTTCTTCATAAGTTTAGAGAAAGGTTGGCAGCGTCCCAAAAGGTTAGAAATGAATCTCCGGATGTAGGCCAACCTGCCTTGCAAACCACGGAGCTCCTTGAGATTTTTTGGAGGTGGCATTTCTTGGATGCATGCACTTTTTCTGGATCAAGAGAAATTTCCTTGGATGTAACTATGAATCCTAGGAATTTTTCACTTGACACTCCAAGGAATGATTTAGTCAGGTTCATCATCAGCTGATGTGCTCGCATGATGTCAAACATTGTTTTGAGATCTGTAAGATGATCACCTTTGTGTTAACTTTTCACTGTTATATCATCAACATAACATTCAATCTTCTTGCGTAAGTGCTCATGAAAGATTGCATTCGTTGCGCGTTGGTAGGTCGCACCTGCATTTTTTAATCCGAAGGGCATCATTGTACAGCAATATACTCCTAATGGTGTTCTGAAAGCAGTATGCTTTTCATCTTCAGGCTATATTTTGATTTGGTTGTACCCAGAGAAACCATCCATGAAAGACATCCTTTCATACCCGCATGTATTATCAATCATAACATCCGTGATGGGGAGTAGAAACTCATCTTTTGGACATGCTGCGTTCAGGTCACGAAAGTCAAACATATCCGGAGTTTATCGTTCTTCTTGAGCAGTGGAACAATGTTGGCTACCCAATCAGAATGTTGTTCCTCTCTACAAAGCCTGAGTCAATAAGATTTTTGACTTCTGACTCAATTGCTTCCATGGTATCTGGACGAAACCGATGTTGTTGTTGTTTAATGGGTTTTGC
The DNA here is from genome assembly GCA_022839385.1 of Asparagus kiusianus. Taxonomy (NCBI): domain Eukaryota; kingdom Viridiplantae; phylum Streptophyta; class Magnoliopsida; order Asparagales; family Asparagaceae; genus Asparagus; species Asparagus kiusianus. The sequence goes on from BQKN01066072.1 coordinate 640,430, forward strand.
GTCCAAATCAATGTTAAGAAGATGCATGGCTACTTTTGGATTAAGGCTAGGCATATCTTCATAGTTCTAGGAAAAGACATCTATATATTCTTGAATGAGAGATATAAGATCTTCTTTCTCAGATGGTGATAAGCTTTCACTTATGAAAATTGGTTTAGGATTAGATTCATCTCCCATATTTACTTGGATTACTTTATCTTCAATGGGTGGCTCACACTGTTCGAAACGCATATCCCATAAAATGTTAAGACGCTTAATCCAAGGATCATTGGTTGATTCGATCAATTCTTCGTCACCCCCTGTGTCTTCATCTGGGTGGCTAGTCGAAACCATATTCACGATCAAACTTTTGAAGAAGGCTCCAACGCTAATGTCGGATTCCCATGATGACGTCCAGGATGAATGGTCTTGACACAGACAATCATCGGTTTCGTTTTCTAAAAGAGAAGGGGTTGTGACATAACCCACACCTCTTCCAGTTTTTTTGATAATAATTAGCAGGTTTTCCTTCCGGAGTGAGAGACATTTGAACGGGTGTTCTTCTTCCTTTCCTGAAATTTAAACCTCTCTTTTTATTAAAGTCATAACCCATTCGTTTCATTAAATGGATGGAATTGGGTTCATAGTAATAGAATTGAGGAGCCTCATTATCTTCTTCTGAACTTCCTTGTTTGAGTAATTCAGGTTTGACTCTCCCAAAATAGATAGGCTTCTGCCCTTTCCTTTTGGACGGGACTTTGAAGAAGACCTTTCGGATATTCTCGATTTCTTCATCTGTAACGAAGGATGATTTAATCGGCAATGTGAGTGATGTCTCTACACATAATGTGCACTATATGTTGGTACATGCATCAATATCATTTTCTATTTGTTCATTTTTAGAGGACACATCAGACATGTACGCTAAACTAAAATCTTCATTAATGCATCACTCGCCCTCACTCGGTACATTATTATTGCTCTCAATCTGACCCATTACATCAAAATTTAACTCCCATGGACAATCTTCCTCTGGATCTGGCTCGATGTCTGCTTAGTGGCCACTGTCAACATCTTCTTCAAATTTCTCTTGAGATTCCAGGTAGAAGACAGAATCTGTGTGGAAGTTTTCTACCCCTCTGAAAGGACGCTTCTCAGCAATTAGGGTTTGGACTTCTCCTTCATCATTAACATACTTCATAACCTGCTATAGGGTAGACGGGACAATGCGGTTCACATGAATCCACGGTCTCCCTAACAACAAGTTATAAGATGTGTCTGCATCTATAAAGTAACAAGTCACTTCGGACTTGAGATCTCCGATTTGACACCTAAGCTTGATCTTCCCCAGAGGCCGAGTGTTGTTGGCGTTGAAACCGAAGATAGTAGTTTGGGTGGTGCTTAACCGATGCATGGGAATCCCTAAGACTTGTATGACCCTATAAGGCATAATGCTAAATGTTGAGCCCAGATCAACTTGGACACGACTGATCTCCGAAGACCCAATATACCCTGTGTAATATAAAGGCATGTCGTGCTTCTGTTTGACTTGCATATTTTCCTAAGTGAATGATATATAGGGTAAACTTCTTGCTGTTTGTAGATATTGTATACATGACTGGGCTTCAGAAGCTTCAAGAGTCAGAGTAACCTAGGTAATAAAGCTTTCCGTGTTCGTTAAGGCTTCAATTAGAGCTTCCTTAGTGGTTTTAGACAATTGCAGAAGCTCGTACAGGGTAATCCTGGCCGGTATGTTGGCCAATTGCGCCATGCATTGAGTCAGAAGGGAGCGCTTGATTGTCTGGGTTCCTAGAAAAGGTTCTTATTGTACCTTGTTTCTTTATATTTCCCTTTGTCGGTTGACTTATGAAGGACAGAATCCCCAGCGTCTTGAGGCTAATCTTCTGCTTCTTGAGCACCTTGATCATAATTCCTTAGATAAGCTTTTCCTGACTGGGTGCCAGGGTTGCCTCCTTGGTCTGCTGCAAGAACGATCCTCTCTTCTTTCTGAATCAGTGAGAGGTTTGAGGTAGTCATCATCCTCATTAATGGAGGGGCTAATCATGTTGGTTGACTTAGCCTTGCCTCTTTTCTTTTTGGACAAGATGTTCGTCCACTATTGGTCTTCAACCAGATCGGGATGGACCCACATAATCTCCCCTTTCGAGGTAGTAAAGTGAGTTAATCCTTTATCTTTTTGACCATGTAGGTCAGTGTTTTTCATGTGTATTTCTCCTTTATGGATGGGAATAACTCCATCTGTAGCTGTTAAAGGAGGGAAATCACTGAACTGGACGGCTATCAAATTGGTAGATACAGTCTTCTGCTCAGGCTTCAATGTGAGCACATTGGCATTCACTAAGTTTTGTAGGATATCCTTAAAAACATAGCATTTTTTGGTAGGATGTCCTAGGAACCTGTGATAACTGCAGTAATTAGGGTCGTCTACTTTTCCTGCCTCATTCGGTTTCCTGATCTCGAGAAGTTGTAATTTGTCGTTCTTCAGAAGTAGCTGGAACAAAGTGTTCACATGCTCCTCGTTAAACGAGTATTGCTTGGGCACTCTTTGTTGATTCGGTGCTTTACCTTGCTTAGCGGGTGACGCCCACGCTAGAATCGGCAGCCAAAGTCTCATTTCCCTTAGACCAAGGAGCATTATTTTGGTTGCATTGTTGCTGTGGCTTTGGTTGAGTAGCTTCTTCAGCCTTGACCCGAGCAACGATTTCTTCAGCTTGTTCTCCTTACGAAAGCAATTGTCTCCAGGAGTGACATTCCACCACCCCTATTTGAGCGAGGAGCTGGGTCTGAAAATTATGCTTGTAAGTTTCGACCAAAGTAGATTAGGTCATACCTGATGGGTATCGCAATGTCATGCTATGGAATCTTTCGACGTAAGTCTTAATGGACTCCCTCTTCCTCTGCTTGGTGTTGAGAAAGGTTAGGACAGACACTTCTGTATCATCCTCGAAAAACCTGGTTAAGAATAACCTTTTCAGATCTACCCATTTTTGAATAGACCCAGCATGTAACTTTATGAATCATTCGAAAGCAACGCCCTTAAGGGTGTCAATGAACAATCGAGTCAGAATAGCGTCATTTGACACCACGTCTCTGGTCTGTGACTTGAAGTAGTAGATGTGCTAATTTGGTGATCCTATGCCGTCAAAAGGTTGTAAGGTTGGGGCCTTAAATTTTGGTGGATAAGGAGTTGTGTCCCATTCCGTGGGGTAAGGCCGTACCACTCCTTCTTCGTGAAGCTCATTCCTGTTGGCAATTGCATCAAGGAGAGCCTCTAACTCGTCCATTTTAGATGATTGAGGATTTTGCTCCTTATCAGCTTCTTTCATATTTTCAGAAGAAGACTCTAGGTTGTGAGTCTCATGATCTGAATTCTCGTGCCTTCTGTTTTCCCTTTGAAATTGACCCCCGGAAAGATTCAGGCTTTTGTCCTTTCTCTGTAAGGAGCTGGGCTAACATATCCTTCATTTGGACCAGCATCTCCTACTGTGCATGAATCATGACATGATATTCATCGACTTTCTTAGCTAAGTCATCGGAACTTCTAGTCATATAGGCAGGTTCCTCATGTGTTGTGAAAGAGCTTGATGATTGGGAATCCGCAATTGCTGAGTGTTCACCATCCGAAGTGATTCCCCGAGCTAATCTTTGATAGTTAACTGGGCGGATAGCTCATGTCTGGGTTCGAGTGCGGCGATATACTACTTCGAACTCGTCACAAATTTCTCAGACCGTCGGAGAATGACTTCTCTCTGACTCGTCAGAACTAGGAGCTAAAGCCTTCCCTCTATTGATCATATTAATAGTGACTTCAGGATATTCAGATTAAGAACTCTTCTTTTTATGATGACGTCTTCGCTTACGGGGCTTAGTGACATTTGTCAATCAATCAAATACCGATAGTGGAGGTGCGGATGTGCAACAGTAGTATTCCGATAGGACTGCAGAAATAAGCCACTCACATTGACATGAATGAGCTGTTTGTTGTGCAAGTCTTCCTCTTGATAGCAATTCTTGCAAGTCAGAGACTTAGGACAAATCTCTCGTAGAGTATGAGGATGAAGATGGAACCCCCTGCTCGTGAGTGGGTGAGACTGATTCTTGACAGACATGAATCTTAAATCCATGTTGATTTTTCTAAACTTGGTGGACCACAGCGTGTTCTGGAGAAGAAACACGAGGGTCACTTCCAATTTTATGAATGCCAGACTGAGGCCTGTGTTTAGTTGATGAAACAGACCCCTGAAGGCCGTGTTTTGGTTGAACGCACCCTTAGGGTGTGCATTTGATTGACGAATCAGACCCCTGAGGGTCATGTTTTGGTTGAACGCACCCCTGAGGTATGCATTTGATTGCTGAAACAGACCCCTGAGGGTCATGTTTTGGTTGAACGAACCCATGGGGTGTGCGTTTATCTGAAGACTATGTTTTGGATGAACAACACGCCACTGAGGATCGCATTTAATTTGTATCACACGGGGCTCATGGTTAGACTCATTACCACTAAGTGTGTGTTCTTAAGTAGAGACGCAGCACTCAGGTAGAGACTCAGAAACACGACCTTCGTGTTGATCAAGAGATCGGCTATTTTTGTAGATGTGCTCACCATATAGATCTCCTCCTTCGTCGAGCGGTGTTCTTCTTGGCTTGTTTCAAAGCCTTAGCGACGATGTCGTCGGTGTTGGTTGGATTTTCTTCCGACACAGGCCTTTTATGACCCGTTACATGCCGTGTTGACGTAGGTGTGGAGCTTTAAACTCGTTGAATGAGTTTGACAGAGTCGGAGCCTATTCCGTCAGAGGAGGGGCTGTTTAAGCAACTTTGGCCAAAGGAAAGGACTTTCTTCGGCACTGTAGCAACAGTTGAAGTTTTGATCTCTTTGGAGATCTTGCAGACGTTGTGCCTAACCTTAGGGCTAAGCAATCCAGAGGAAAGAGCTTCCTCGTACTTGGCTTGGTCAAATTCCACGACAAGAGTTTCGACTGTTATTCCAATGAGGTTGACATCAGAATGGGAATTGTGAGAGCTATGTTCATAGGACAAAGTGATTTCAGCATACCCAACCCATCGCCATGGATTTTTCATGGTACCAACCTTGCGAATCTGGAGTACTCGACCCGTAGTTAGAGGTATCCACATCAATTGGTTATTCCCACGGGCGTCAAAAGGCTGGAAGCGTCTGGGAAAGAAAGAAAAACAACATAGGCTAAAAAAAGAGTTTCGTAGACGCTCGACTAGATAGGGTCGGTGAGGAGAAAGGGTGTCGGCCACCACTTCGTCGTCAGAGAAGCTCGTCCCCAGCGGAGTCGCCATCTTTTGTTCGTTGGAAAATTTATAATAAGAAAATTAAAAGAATTGAATTTGATTTATTCTTTCTAACTTCTTAGAAAAAGAATGGTTACAACTCTCTCAATCTCGATTACAATTTGAATTCCTGATTACAAAAGAGAAGAGAATTGATGTGAATTCTCCCCTTTGTTTAATTTTGGGTTCTTCACAATGGCGATGGAGTGCCTCCCTCGAATGCTCGTGTCGGGTTTGCTCTCCATTGATAATCCGAACGTCTCACTTTGTTGGAACAATTATCTCACATGGAAAGTTTGAAGAGAACTATTACCGAGTTTATGAACTCGTATGAGTTTAAACTCTGTGAAAAGAGTTATCTTTTGAACCGAAAATTTAGTTAATTAGCCAAGTACGAAGATACCTTGTTGCTGATGAATGCTCCAAGATCTTCTTGTTGCTCAGAATTTCTCTCTAGCTGACTCTTGATGAGTTCAAAACTGATTTCCTCAACCGATTTCAGAACCCAAATCTCAACCTAATTCCCAACCCCTTACTCCGCTGAGTAAGTTGGTTATTTATAAGGGGATAAGAGGTTATAACTGACCCCTTAATCCGCTCATAAGTGGGGTATAAACATCCCTAAATCGTGGGAAATGGTTTTGGAACCGTTCAGCTCATGTTGAATGAGTCAAACGACATCCAGTTTGGCGTTCTAGACATTAACCCTGCATCTCAGAATTGAGACACAGAGTTCGGTTTAGGCCGTAAGCTGAACACAGGGGTCGCCTACATTTTGAAAGCTAAATGCAAAAGTGAACTCTACGTTTAGAAATGGTTGTTGACTTGTAACATCCCTTATTAAAGCGTTTGCAAGTAACCGTTGTTCTGTAATCCTTACTTTAGCTATTTGGAGTGTGAGAGCTGTCAGATTATAACTCTCATAGTTGATTGTGAAGACTGCTGAATAGAGTTTTTATTAGTCATCGGAAGAGTCGTTGAATTATAACTCCTCTCGGTCTACGTGAAAAGTCCTCCATTTGTAGTTTTCGTGAAAGTTGTTTGATTGTAACTTTCATTGTCGAAATATTGATTGAAGCTTGATAGGGATTAGCTATTTGTTGTGATTTTTTAGACATCCTACAATAAAGCCGGGAAAGGAAAAGATCCCCTTCATCATCCTTCATCAACCCCGCAAGCATCCTCTTCTGGTTTAATAGTCTGTGTGATATCGAACATTAATAATATTGTATTAAAAGATATAATCATATAATCATGAACCACTCATGACATACATATTAACTAGCTGTTTTCATATTAACAATACGATATTTAAACCAAAATCCTTATATTTAAGGAATTGCAAGTAAATATTATGTCAGAATACTCAAGATAATTTTCATAAGATTGATGCCTCAACATATGAGGTTTCATGGAATAATTATTTAAATTCTAGTAACAAGCTGTAGGTCCTCATATTTTATTAATCACAAGATAGAATCCATTAAGTTTAAAAGATTTTCATAAGGTTAAAGTTTCCATTGTATAAACCAAATAAAAATAACACAATAGTAAACAAATTAAACTTAGCATACAATTGATATGAGATTTTGTGGTCATGTTTTGCACAATGCACAAATCAATAACCCAAAAATTGACAAACACCATAATTTTAGCAAGTCTCATCACATCTCTCAGAATTTAGATAAAAATTAGCACATATAAATTAAGAAAAGGAGTAGATAGATTATAGAAATCTTGCTTACAGAGAGATATTGAATCTGAGCAACTTCTCTTCCTGACGGAAATTCTCATTATCTTCCTCATCAAAATTCTCCCACTTTGATGTTTGATAGACCTACAAATTCTGACCCAAAGATTTGGACTTTCTGATAAGTATAAAGCATTAAATGTTTAAGAAAAGCATGAAAAGAAAAACAAAAAGATTGATTAGGGTTTTTGAAAAAGTGTAAACTACCCGCTAATAATTAAGATTATGAGAAAGGGGTTGGCTGCTCTCCTCGATTTCAAAGAGTATTTTTTGATCGATTTCATCACAAGCAATTAAGTGCAATTTTCCGCTCTTCAATTTAGCAACGAGGCGATGGAAGCCCTGGCTGTTCTTCCAGCTGTAGGTCGAGCCAAAAAGTTCCAATATTATACAATCAACATAAACAAATTAAGACAAATAGTATATCATTGAATCTCAAGCGAAGAGAGACTATCAAATACCCCCAAATTACTCAACCTTATAGAGATAAGAGGCCGAGATCTCATACCGATAGGAGACTCGGGGGAGGTATCAATGGCCTCTTGACTCTCTGGTACCATTAGCCTTCTTCTTGTTTTTTTGTTCTTTGAGAAGAGAAAAGGCAATACGCGGTGGGGATTCTAGGGTTAGGGTTTGAGCATTAGAGACTCGGGAGAGCTCACATTCTTCCTTGGACTCCAAGTCAAACAAGGTAATGATGGAATTTTCATCTCTCAAAGCAAGTACGCAAGAGAGTTAGTGAAGAAATTTGGGATGACAAACTCCAAGCATGCACTAACTACAATGAGCGCCTCCATCAAGTTGGACATGGATGAAAGTGGTGAGAAAGTAGACCAAAAGATATATCAAGGTATGGCATATAGTTTACTTTATCTCACTACTAGTAGACCCAACATAATGTTTAGTGTTTGTGTATGTGCATAGTTTTAAGCTTCTCCTAAAAAATCTCTTTTAATTACAGTTAAACGCATTATTAAGTATATAAATGGTACAATTGATTTTGGTTTGTTTTATTAGAAGCATTCTTCTTTTGATCTTTATGGTTTTTGTGATGCTAACTTTGCCAGATGCAAGGTAGACCGTAAAAGTACTAGTGTCACTTGTCAACTCTTAGGCAACTCACTTGTTTTTTGGTCATCTAAGAAGCAAAATTGTGTCACCTTATCCATTACGAAAGCGGAATACATTACCGTCGGCTTATGTTATGCTCAATTATTATGGATGAAATAAAATTTGGTTGATTTTGATTTGTTAGACCCTAATGCTACTAGGAAAGAACCCTAGAGGGGGGTGAATAGGGTCTTATACTAATCTAATCCTATTTATGCCAATTTAAAACTTACCAACAAGTTATCCTAGCAAATAAGATATGCAACAATTATAAGCAAGGATAAGTGATATAAACAAAGGGTAAAATAAAAAAAACTACAAATATGATAGGGCAATATACACAAAGAGTAATAGACAATGGCGATATATGATAAACACAAAAGTAAATACGCTAATGACAAACTAAAACAAAAGCAAATGATCACAGAGTTCGGACCTTCCGTCCTACGTCTCCGGTCCCTACTCCCGGGAAGAAATCCACTATCACATCAGGTTTTCGATGCTCACCCGAAAACGTTTACGCCTTACACTCGATTTTCTAGCTCACTGAAAACTTTACAATCAATACTCTTTCAATCATACTCTACACCCTCTAAATGTTGGTCTCTAGCCCGTGTCTCCCTCAAGTGCTTGGATTTATAACCTCTCCCTAGGCTTTACTACCGACGTCACTCCTCTTAGAACGACCCCGTCTTTCACCACACACTCTTTTCGGTGTACAAGTGTACTACAAAATGTATCCTCACAATAAAACACAAATACAATGTTTGTTCTCTATAATGGATGAGAATTCTATGTACGCCCACACTCAAAGTCACAATCACAACCCTAAATTATACTATGTATGCAAGTATAATATGCTCAATTGGTTATGTGTGAACAATGAGTAAATCAAAATAAATCTAAACTCAAAATAAATTCTAGCTTATGGAAATAAAATAAAACAAATAAATAGCTAGATATGAGTTTAGAAAAATTTCTCTATGATGACAAGAGAGAGAGGGAGATGAGTTGAATGCTCAAACACCAAAGGATGATCTCCTCAAGCTCTTGTGAAAATTTCTTCACCAACCAAACTCTTAAACACACTTTTAAAACCCTTAAACAAACTTGTAAAACTCTTTAAAACTTTTCTCTTGGTTAATTATAGAGTTGGATATAAAAGCGGTATATATAGGAGACCCCAAAACACGAGAAAAACCCAGCAAAAAGATAAAAAAACCCCGAAAATCAAGGAGTGTAGAAAACTAGTTGTTATGCAGTTATAAGTTGACTTGCTACAGTAATAAGTCGACTTGTAACTAGCCGTTAGAGTCAAAAAAAATTAGCCTATAAGTCGACTTGTAAATATCATAAGTCGGCTTACTATAAGTCAACTTGCGTTATCTGATAAGTCGACTTAGCAGCAGCAAAATGTACATTTCAGAGTATTTCATAAGTTGACTTATCAACCCTTATAAGTCGACTTATGAACATGTACTGAGACTGTGCATGTCCAAAAATTGACTTTGAAACCTTAATAAAAAATAGCAAATAAAATCAGAAAAATATAAAACTTTGGAAAATATTTATAAACATGATAACAAACATGTTACAAAAATAATTTTTAGAATTGCACTTCACATTTGTAAAAACTCATTATTTTGCAAAAATGTCCAAAACATGAAAAGTTGATAGACATGAAATTTGATATTTTAACATAAACCAAGTTTTGAAACTTTATAAAATAATTTTATAGACTTAATAAAATATTATACAATGATTGTTAAGTCCATAAACAAGAATACATTATTTTCACAAAAATGTATATATTACACAAAACACATTTATTTTTCCAAAAGCAATAGAATATGAAACATGTGAAAGTTTATATGAATATAACTATTGTTTCATATCTATAAAGCTAAACCAAAACAAAACAATA
>BQKN01066072.1:665625-705470 GCA_022839385.1 Asparagus kiusianus
TACATTCTAATACTAGAGAGAGAATAAAAACTAGCTAATATCCTCACGTAGAATACAATTCTTGAGTCTTGATATAGCTTGAGTTTGGATGAAGCTTTTATATGAATTTGTTGTTCTTGAAATAACATTGCTTCATCGCTATACCTCCTCCTCCTTTGGATATCATCGTTGTAGCGTATATTCCATCCAATCCTCCATGAATGGCACTAACAAGCTTGATAAATGAATTTGCTATATTTGCACTCAATAAGCCATTAGTACCGTTAATGGTGGTTGTAAAACATCATCAAAACATAAGGGCTAACATACTCTTTCAGGAATCTAGGTTCTGAAGTCTTTGGTTGCCTTGAGGTTGCTGTGCTTAATGCTGTAATTTGAATGATGACTGCTACGTTACTGTTGTTGCGACTGTCGTTGTAATGTTTGAAGGGCATCAATAGTAGTTGTGGGACCCTTTCCTCTGTCTCGAGGATTAAAATTCTACTTTTAAGGTTTGACTATTGGCTGACCTCTCTCGAGATTCTTTCTCTTGAGGAAGCGTTCGACCTGTTCACCACGCATCTTTAATTCTTTCTAGGACTTGGAAGGCATGACCCCCATGGCTTCTAGAACATCCAAAGAGAGATTATTGTGACACGTTTGGAGAATGAACTCCTCTGTGACCGGGTCTCGATAGTTCATTGCTTTATTCTGGAAATATTTTATGAAGTTGTCAACTGACTCTCCATCTTTTTGCTTCTCATCCAGCAAAGTTTCAATTGATACTTCGGCGTCATCATCAAAAAAATTGGTGAGGAATAAGCTTTCTATATCATCCTAACTATTAATATTTCTAGGCTTGAGATGTCGGTACCAATCGTAAATGGTTCCGCGAAGGGTGCAACCGAATGACCGAACCATCAAAGGTTCATTTCCAAAGATCATACTCAAATGAGACTTGAAATAAATTAAGTGTTGAGTGGGTGAATATTTCCCATCAAATAGAGTGAAGTTAATCAGACTGAATTTTGGCAGGTATGGAATTGACTCCCACTCCCTAGGATATGGACATGTATTAATACTCGTCTTCTTTATTTCTTGAGCCGACATCAAAGCGTTGACCTTGTTCTTTAGCTCTTTCATTTTCTTATCCTCTCTCGTACTTTTCTTCGGGGGATGTTGAGGATGTTCAACTAGACCACCCCTAGCGTTATTGTCATTGAGAGGAGGATCGGTCAAGATGTGCTCATCTACCTCTGAATCATTATCGATTGTATTCGTTCGAACCGGAGTAGTATTATACCGGCTAGACATAGCCCGCTGACTTGACTCAGGCTACTGATGAGATTGTTGAGTTTGAAACTCTCTCATCTGTTGCATAGTTAACTCCATCTTTATTCTCATCTCAGCTCTGATTTCTTCTTGCTGCTTAGTCAGAGCTTATTACAGCATTTGAGCTAATTAATCAGGTGTTATGGTTAATAACTCTCCAGCTAGTCCTACACTGGACATTGTGTCGTCGGAGGCAACTATAGGTCAAGTATCTGAGAGCTCCTCATCTAAAGACAAACCTTCGTACATTCTTCTGTAATCTCTACGTCTAGTGGCTCTTAGCTGTAGCCGTGACATTCCATGAGAGAGCCCCTGATCAACTCTTCCTCTGGGAGAAAAATTAGGGTCAGAATTGGTTGAATGTCGTTCTCCTCTATCTATCATATTAATGGTGACCTCTGTAAGCTCATCATCTTGAACGACAGATCTTCCTTATAGAAACGCCTCGGCTTGGGCTTTGACGTTTCAGTAGAAAGTCTTTGGAATACAAAGACTCTTGATGGTGAGGCTTGTAGGCATCAAAAATTACCTACGGGCCCTCGTACACAGCTCGAAGCAGAGAGAAGACGATCCGAGTCACAGAAGCTTAATTGATATCGATGAGCGCATGAAGTAAGTCGACGAACCGTGTGAAGCAACGGAACTGCAGAATAACGAGGATACGAACTGATCGGGATCTACGGTTAACTTATGAAAGATGAAGCGTCCCTCATGTCCCATCTACTCCACATGTGATTCAACCATGGGAGCTTGTAGATCTCCTCGTCGTCTTTCTTTCGCACTTTGAATTGCATAATTCCGAGTTCGGACGACGAAGATACAGCAGAAACAAATAGAACGCATAAAACAATGCCCCGGGCCTTAGCAGAGACACCCTAGGTGTCTCGGTCATGACCGAGACACCCCAAGTGTCTCGGCCAGGGCCGAGACACTGAGGGTGTCTACAGGCCCAGAAAGGTCGTTTTGAGCTGTTTTGAGCCGTTTTCAACCGTTAACTGTCTGAATTTATTTTAACTGATCTAATATTATCCAAGAACATGATAAAGTGGTTATAATTAAAGATAAGATCGAATCGGTCGTTCTTATTCAAAAATGGAGGTCCTGAAGCCTATAAATATAGCCCTAGGGCCTTCATTTGTAGGGAGCCGGAATTCTTGAGCCTTGGCGAAGTCCTGCTGAATCAGAGACTGAGAAGCACGAATTTCAGAGAGGAGGAGGAGATCAGATCAAGTTCTTCGACATAAGGAAGAGGAGTTCCTATAGCCCGCTTCCTTCCCTTGAGATTGTACCTAGCTGCGATCTCGAGAAGAGTGGTTATCTCGCTGTTGCGGAGATAATTTCTTCGATAAATGTCTGTTGCTGAGATAATAGCCCGGTTCGTTGATTCCTTCGCGAATCAACGAAACTTTGGATTGATCTGATTGCTTGGTAGTCCATGGATATTAACGTCTCCAGCACAGGCAAAGATCCTACGCAAGAAGTGGTAGATAAATGTCTGTTGTGTTTGTTTGAGAAGAGTTGTAATTTTCTTTATTTTATTATGTTGGGAGATCCTATAAAAAGATCAGACTTTTAAACGTATTATAACGACTAAAGCTGCAATAAGTTGCACAATGAAAACATCAACTCTCCACCCAAACAAGCTGACGACCACAGTGGGAGCTAATAGCCTTACTGCCAAGGCTATCGTACCACAGCCGACGATCAAGATCCCTGTGACTGAAGAGGTCGAATATGAGTTCGACCAACAGAATTTCGAGGAGTTACGTCTCCTCCTCCTCCTCCAGATCTGTCTCTCCTCGTATATGCAAAAAGGTCTCCTCCTCCCGAAGATCCACTGGTCTTCAAATTTGAAGAAGCAAGAACGTGATCTCCCCTCTATCGCTGCTGCAGTAGCACCTCGCAACGATCCGCTGGTGTTCGATGAAGCCAAAGCTACAGATCCGGACACCGCCTCCATTAAAGAGTTGACTGCTGAAGGTGCGCCAACTTTATCGAAGAGAGCTCGTCAGAGGCGCCGTCAACGTCTCGCTCGCCAATTTGCTAAGGTTTTGGAGCAAGTAGATAGGCTCCGCTACCAAGAGGATCTGAAGTCCAGGAGACACCAAGTGGCTAAACCATCACCACAACAAGCTTCAAGATTCTTCTCCAAATCACCTACTAACGAATGGATTCGTATCAAACGGAACCGTTCCACTCTGGAAGAGCGCATTCAGAAGCGCCGCACACTTCTTGTGCACGTCCGGATCCTTGTACGAAAAGCACAATAAATACAAAAAGAAGAGGCGGTTAAGAAATCGCCCAAGTATAAACGGGTTTGGATGCCAAAGGTTAAATCAGCGCCTAAGGCAAAAGTAGACGAAGTTACTATTCAGCCTTCGTCAACTTCATATCCCGCTCCTCCTTCTCCCGCACTTCCGATGAAGCCCTACGGTAGCATGGATCTCTCCAAATTCATAATTCTATTGAAGGATCGTATGGGTCCTCTACATGAAGATCGAGGCAAAACTCATATCAAAGAACGCTTGGGATTGGTGAACAAATCCTGAGCGACTCTTCAAGTTGGGGGTCATACACGACCTTCCAACAAGACTGTTCTTGTAACCGCCTGCTTAGGGGTGCGTACAGAAGGCCAAGAGCCCGTTAGGGTTTCACCCTCACAAAGGTGTGATTCCAAACATGTAACTCCTGCAAACGCCAACAAGGTGTTGTTTATTCAGAAGAAAATGTTTTTGGCAGAAGACGACGTTATACCTGATAAACGGCCAATAGGTTGCTCCAGCCATAACGCCGATGAGTTGTACTATCAGGATAGTGATAAGTCTCAAAAGAGAAATACCCCAAAAATAGACTCTCACTGTCCTGATGAGAGGTTAATAATAGTAGTTTTATCAGAATGTAGCTGCCCCAAGACCGCTCCACAGAGAGTCTTGGTATTCGAAAGGATCTATAATGAAGCATCGAAGCCCAAATCAAGGTGTTTCCACAAAAGAGGATCGGTCGTTTGAGATGATGAACTCCTAGAAGTTACCATCAACATGGTCAATAAGGGAAAGTCTCCGATTGTTTCAAGTGGTTCTAGCCTAGACTTTTCTCTAGGAAGAAGAGTCAATTCGGGAATAGCCCAACTAATGTCTCGACTCCAGCTAGAAGCTGTTGGACCTAAACAATCCGCAGTCACGATTAACATGGCTGATAAGGGAAAGTCGACCCAACCTTCTAGTTCAAAACCCCTCATATCGCATCGTCTAACTCGGTTACACACATGGACTACTAGATATAGGGACTATCTGTGACGCCCCTGGGTTCACACAAGGCTACAGTCCGAGGTGAAACCAAGAATGTCAAACCTGCCATGCACCACACCGTGCAACAACATGTTTTACCATCACAGTTAACATCTATCTAGTAGAGTCAATAATAGGTGTTGGTACAAAAGCAAGTAAAAGATAATACACGAAGGACTGATGAAATAATAATGATCAAATAGATATCTCATCATCCAACAAATGAAAATACATAGTCGATGTCTGAATAAGTAAACTGGAGTAGTCAACAAGTCTCAAGTACAAATATCTGACAAAAAGGAGACAAGGCACACCGCCTTCACAACTTCTAGAATAAGACTCTCAAAATATCTAACAAAAGTCTACTGTGGAACTCCAAAAGAAAATATATCTAAGTAAACAGCTAAAGCTAAATTGCCTCGCCATCAACCTGCGACTCTCCGGGCTCCTGGCTCGTTACCTGAAAGGGGGAGGGACAACGAGCGTCAAAGAGCTAGCGAGTAACATCACAACCAACCCCAAGGGAATAGGGCTCGTTGTATATGAAAATACAGCATATACATAATAAGTTTCATAACATAAGTCCTAAATAAAAGAGATTTTAGTATTTAGGAATTTATAACACGAGCATAGGTACGTCGAGCGAAATAATCTAAATAAGGAAACCCTCATGTATATACCTTACGCCTCAAATTGTAAATCCCTATATACCAAATCCCAAGTC
The DNA here is from genome assembly GCA_022839385.1 of Asparagus kiusianus. Taxonomy (NCBI): domain Eukaryota; kingdom Viridiplantae; phylum Streptophyta; class Magnoliopsida; order Asparagales; family Asparagaceae; genus Asparagus; species Asparagus kiusianus. The sequence goes on from BQKN01066072.1 coordinate 670,948, forward strand.
TAATACAGATGCAATAATAAAGAGAAAAGCAATCCATCTCAGAACATAAACTACTGTGTCCTGTCATAACCAAATAAATGCCAAGGGTCCGAATTTACATAAGTGTCATGTCCTATCTCAGATAAGTGTCATGTCCTGTCTCAGATAAGTGTCATATTCATAGTTTAGTAACAGGTCAACACATGATTAAGCGGGTATATGTCCAATACGAGGGCAAAAATGGATTATAGTCCAACACGAGAACTGAAATAGATTATCGAGGACTTTAATGGATTATAGTCCAACACGAGGACTGTGAAAACTATCGCTGTGTTATATAGTGAAAGCTACTTATATCAATTCACAACCCAATTAGTGTGTATATCCACAATTTGTACCCTCAGGTCTTCTATCATGCATGGATACATAGTAAGACTAAAAACCAGAGTCAGATAATCCAGGCAAACTCTCGAACATGAGTAAAAATACTCAAAAATACACAAACAGGAAATTTGCAACAGACAGTTCGGCGGTCGACCGCACACTGATACGCATTTGACGGTCGACCGCTGCGACCTCGCGGTCGACCGACAGAGCGTCGCGGTCGACCGATGAGGCTCTGTGGTCGACCGCAGTCCTAAAACGAGCCCAGCGGTCGACCGCACCGGTCGACCGCCACACGGACAGAAACCCAATCTGGGTTTTCTGTCAGCTGCTAAACTTGAAATCAAACTTTATATTTTACGATAACATGAGTTTTAAATGATTCAAAAAAAATCCTACTGAAGATAAACAACTAATCCCAAGCTTGAAATCTACATTTCCAATATTCTAAAACCATGAGAACCAATCCCAAAAAAAACGTTTTAATAATTGTAAAAAAACGATTTAACTGTTGTTTAGGCAAATTTCAGATCTAGATCTTCATTAACAGAACATTGGTGAGCTTTTGAAAACTGAAAACTTGATTCTTGCAATCCATATTGTAAAAAACTCATTTTTATACAAAAATACCTTTTGGGCTCATCAAAACTAAAAAAAATCCAAGAGAAAACCATAGAAAACAGAGTGAGGGATTTGGCGAGATGATACTCGCCTTAGATGCTGACAAACTGCCCTGGAGATGATCCTCCTTCGATCAAATCTGCGAAAATCCCTTGGAACTCTTCCGAACTCCTCAATTTGCCAGCTCCAGCTAGGGTTTTTGAGAGAAGGGAGATGGGGGCTAGGGTTTTAGGTCTGAGATCCAGAGGAGCTCTCCTGGGTTGGAATAGTATATGTACCAATTCCCTAACCCGACCCGAAACCCAAAAGACCAAAACAAAAACCCGTAAAAACCCAAACCTGGAAACTTCTCTGACCGCTGTGCGGTCGACCGACACGATCGACCGCCACGGTCGACCGCGTCGGTCGACCGCGCAGCTGTAACATGCCTGCTGCTAGGCCTTTTTACATGCTGGTCATTCACTCGATTTCTCTCATATATAAATACCCGTTGGGTTCCCAAACACTGATAAATATATACATCTTATATATATATATGGTTATTTATCACAAAAGAAAGATTTATTACTATTAATTCACATATTTCATTATAAAAATTTTCGGGGTTTTACATTCTTCCCCCCTTAAAAGAATTTCGTCCTCGAAATTCGGAAATCATACGAATCTTGAAATATGAACTCCTAGATAACCTTATAGAGATATTTACACTTAACTGTAGGCGTCAAAAAAATGCTCATAGATATCCAAATACCACTCAAGGTAAAGAGAAGACGATAAACGACATTCTCTTAATCAAAGGGGATCATTCAAAGGAAGCGAAACAACATTGAAGAACAATGCTGAGGCGCGGCAGTATGTGGTGCCGCGGCTAAGGCGCGGCAACCCAAGGTGCCGCGGCTAAGGCGCGGCAACCCAGAGTGCCGCGGCTAAGGTGCGGCAACCCATAGTGCCGCGGCTATTTTAGAGAGTTGCCTCGAATGTTAAATGAGCAGTTCTACATTGATTTTCAAAGTCCACGTGGCAGTATATCAGAAATGGAACGTGTGCTGACATGTACAAGCAGTTAAACCACAAAAAAGGTGGTTAAAAGTTGTGGGAGAACGGTTTCAAGCATGATGGAATGTACTGGTAACCGCCTCTTTGGCCGCGGCAGCTCACACTGCCGCGCCAATAGCCGCGGCAGTGTCGACTGCAGCGGCCAAAGAACAGTCATCTGGTCGGTTATTTCGCCCCAGTTTCAACTGTTGTTCATTCCTATCCCTATAAATACTTTCCTAGACACGAAATAAAGGACAGAGAGCAGATTGGAGCAGAAAAGGCTTGAGCTTTTGGTGATTTTGAGGAAGAAAGAGAGAATTTCCACCCTTTGATAAGCATCATTTGGTGATTCCTAGAGATCTAAGCTCAGACTTGATCTTTGGAAGAGTGAACATCTTACATCGATAAGATATTCGCTTCAAACCCCTACTTCGATAAACAAAGAAAGGATCTCTAAACAACCTCACGATCTACGAATCGGTGGTCCACGAGCCAAAGCACTCCCGGCACAGGCAAAGTCCCACAAAAACAGTAGTTGATAAACGACTATTGTGTTATTTTCTCGAAGGTTGTAATTTTTGTTTATTTTTCATTGTAATCTCTTGTAAACGATCAAAGTTTAAATGGAATCAGCAATGGAAACAACTTTCGCTGAAAACAAACTGGCGACCACAGTAGGAGCCAACGGTCTCGCTACCGAGACCGTCGTGTCGCAGCCGATCATCATGATCCCGATTGAATCAACAGTCGAATACGAGTTCGACCAAGCGAAGTTTGAGGAGTATTTGTTATCCTCATCTGCAAAGTCTTCCTCGCCTCGCAAATGCAGGAAGATTTCATCTTCGTTGAAGCTTCTTAAGTTGTCAAATGCTACGGATGAAGACTCTTGTTCGATTGTTGCTGAGAATTCTACTCGCAACATCTCTGCTCACGATGACTCTTCTCCAGTTAAAGAGTCATTGAACCAAAAATTACCGGCACTGACAAAAAGGGCTCGTCAGAGACAACGTCAGCGCCACGCTCGCCAAATGGCTAAGGCATTGGAACAAACCGACGGAGTTCGTTATCACGCGGACTTAGAGTCGAGGAGGCATCGAGTGGTTCAGTTGTCTCAACGACCAATCACTCATATCTCTGCTAAACTAACGACGGATGAATGGACTCTTGTTAAAAGGAGTCGTTCGACCCTCAAAGAACGTATACAAAAGCATCATGCAAACGTTGTTCATGCCCGTGCTCTCTCACAACAAAGTCGAGAAAGGAAGAAGGAAACCGTGGCTAAAGAACCACTATAATTCTGCAAAGTTTGGATTCCAAAGTCTGGAGTTGTACAAAACCAGCATTCGGAGCCCGTTAAGATTTCATACCCACAAGGGGGTGGTTCTGAACGTGTGACTCCCGACATAACCTTGGATCGTTCAAAGACAATAATAAGTTGTCCTGAGAATGCCAACAATGTTTTACATCCTCAGAAGAAGACATGTTTGTCAAAAGACATCGTTATACCTGGGGGGTCATACCTACAGATGATAAGATTTTCCGGCAATCATACCGATAAATCGTACTATCAAGTTGGGGGTGTGAATAAATTTCGAAAGAGAATTATTCGAGAAATAATCTCTCATTGTTCCTGTGCGCGACTCATTAGAGCAGTACTATCAGAATGTGGTTGTTTCAAACGAGGAGTCATCCCGCAAAGAGCCTCAGTGCTCCCGAAACTTTTCACCAAAATGTCGAAGTCCAAACCGAGACATTTCCGCAAGAGAAGATCAAGTGTCCAAGATGATGAATTCCCTGAAATCACCATCAACATGGCTGATAAAGGAAAATCTAAGCGACATTCAAGTGAATCAAATCCCGAATTTTCCCCGAGAGGAAAAGTCAATTCAAGAATTGCTCAACGGATGTCTCGACTCCAGTTAAGAGTCGTCAGACGTAGAGACTACAAGAGAATGCATGAAGGAATATCATCAGAGGATGAGCTCTCGGACACTTGTTCTGCAATCGCTTCGGATGATACAGTATCTAGCACAGGGCAAACTAGAGAAGTACTCACAATCACCTCTGATCAGTTCGCTCAAATACTTCAAGAGGCTCTAGCCAAACAACGTGAAGAAATTAGAGCTGAAATGAAGATGGAGATGGAATTGGCTATCCAACAAATGAGAGAGTTGCTAGCTCAACGGCCTCAACCTCCTGAGTCCAGCCAGCGAGCTGAATCCAGCCGCCACATTCAAAATGTTGTAGATGACAGTGATCCGGAAGTGGATGAAGTCATTATGGCTGATACACCTCCTAATAACAATAACGCTGGGGGTGGTTTAACGGATCCTCCCAACAACGATATTAGGGGTAGTTCAATGGTACCTCTCACAGGGGGTGGGCCAACTCATTCTCCTCAATGTTCTTCGAATGAAGATGTAGACGATGACAAGAAAATGAAAGAGCTTGAAAACAAAGTCAACGCTTTGATGACGGATCAAGAAGTGAAAAAGACGGGTATTCCATGTCCCTATCCAAAAGAATGGGATTCTATTCCATACCCGGCAAAGTTCAGTCTGATTGACTTCACACCGTTCGAAGGAAAGAGCTCGCCTACTCAGCACTTGATTTATTTCAAGTCTCATTTGGGCATGATATCTGGAAACGAGGCTTTAATGGTCCGGTCATTCGTTGGCACCCTTCGTGGTCCCGCCTTCGATTGGTATCGACGTCTCAAGCCAGGGAGCATCAATTGCTGGGATGACATAGAAAGTTTGATCCTCAGCAATTTCTTCGATGATGACACCGAAGTGTCAATCGGAACCCTTCTGGATGAGAAACAAAAAGACGGAGAGTCGGTTGATAATTTTATCAAGCGCTTCCGCAACAAGGCAATGAATTGCGGAGATCCGGTTACAGAGGAGTTCATCCTTCAAACATGCCACAATAATCTCTCTATCGATGTCCTGGAAGCCCTGGGGGTCGTACCATCCAAAACTTGGAAAGAGTTGAAAATGCAAGGTGAACAAGCTGAACATTTTCTTAAAAGAAAGAAAGCTGAGAGAAGCCAACCGACGACATCTGCAATCGCTGTGAACGCGACTCTCGATCCAAAATTCCAGAAGGAATATTCTTTTGAAGATGATGAAGCTCCAGCCATCTTAAAATACCTCCTCGCCAATGACAAAATCGAACTGCCGCCTATTAAAGATCAAGAAGGTGCTAAGATGATTACAGATCCAAACTACTGTGCATACCACAAAAGAGTTTTTCATCCCACCGAGATTTGTTTTGGACTCAAGAACAAGATCCAAGCTTTAATTGACTCCGGCATCATAACGGCAAAACAAGCCAAATAAGGACGCATGATACTCCATTGGATGCACGAGTATAAACTGCTTCTCCATGACACTCCAAAGAGTATACGAGTATAAACTGTTTCTCGGTCATCCAACTAAATACAATGTTAAACCCGGCCTCACAAAGGAAGCTGGGGGTGGATAATTTATATAATGGGAAGTCCCTAGAGAATCTTATATTCTTAAGGATAACCCAAACATGCGACTGAGGATGACGTATTCCTCGTTATACCTAGTTTTGCAAAGAAAGCTGGGGATCGATAATTCATATAACGAGAAGTTCCCGGAAGAATATCAAACATAATATTCTTAGGGATAACCCGATTATTATGAACAAAATAATAAACACTAAACTTTTATTATGATTTCCGAACACTCTTTTGCTGAGATGAGATTTGATCATTTCATTAGATCAATCTTCCCTCACAAAACTCTCATTGGTGTTTGACGACTCACAGTCTCCCAGCACAGAATCCCCCACCGATCAGATTAATTGAAGGTGGGGCCACCAAAATTCTTTCTTGTTTAATCCATTCAAACTTCTGCTATGTTCATGCACTCAACACTTTCATGGTTAGAGTCCGGATATAATGCTTAGAATTTTGATCGGTCAATTCTTGACGAATTTTCAAACCCCTTTGTGTTAAGTCCTTATCACTTGACATCGAAAATTCCACCGAGTGATTGGTACGAGTCAGCACTCCTACTATGATTTGATCGAATCCATACTCCCGTTATGATTTGTACTCTCATTTGGTCAAACCTTTAAACAGTTAGGACCAAAGCCAAAATCTTCTCTCGATTCATGGTCAAACCTTTAAACAGTTAGGACCAAAACCAGAATCCCCTCTCGATTCGTTCCATGAACGAGAGGTCCATAAATTGAATGATCAAACCTTTAAACAGTTAGGATCATCTCAAATCCCCATTTTGATCAAACCTTCCCACAGTGACCAAAGCCAAAATCTTCTCTCGATTCCTTTCAATGAACGAGAGGTCCACAAATCAAGCGGTCAAACCTTTAAACAGTTAGGATCGTATCAAACTCCCACTTGGTCAAACCTTTAAACAGTTAGGACCAAAGCCAAAATCCCCTCTCGATTCCTTCCATGAACGAGAGGTCCACAAATTGAACGATCAAACCTTTAAACAGTTAGGATCGTATCAAACTCCCACTTGGTCAAACCTTTAAACAGTTAGGACCAAAGCCAAAATCCCCTCTCGATTCCTTCCATGAATGAGAGGTCCACAAATTGAACGATCAAACCTTTAAACAGTTAGGATCATATCAAACTCCCACCTGGTCAAACCTTTAAACAGTTAGGACCAAAGCCAAAATCTTCTCTCGATTCCTTTCAATGAACGAGAGGTCCACAAATCGAGCGGTCAAACCTTTAAACAGTTAGGATCGTCTCAAAACTCCCACTTGGTCAAACCTTACTACAGTTAGGACCACAACTAAAATCTCCTTTCGATTTACATTGCGAACGAAAGGTCCACTTTTGAATTGGATAATCAAACCTTATGACAGTTAGGATTATTCAAACCAATCCAGATTCTCTAAGTGGAGATCCCGCTTTGAGTTTCCTTTGCACCAGGAGATAGAATATAAAATTCTTCCTCTCCGATTTTGGGTTCATCTCTACCAACAAACAAGAGACCAGGAGATAGAATATAAAATTCTTCCTCTCCATCATCGGGTTTATCTCTACCAACAAAAAAGAGACCAGAATACTCCAATAGATGCACGAGTATAAACTGCATCTCCTTGAACCTCCCAATGGGTATATGAGGTTAAACTATTTCCTGAACACTCTAATAGAGTATATGAGTATAAACTGTTTCTCCAATTTCCAACAGCAGTTCTAATTCAAGACTTCGACAACGGCCACGCGATAAACACAACACCGGAGAAATTTTAGCTATTCTACAAAGTACGGAATAGACTAAAAGATGAAGAAGTCAAGAATTGAAGCCATGCACAGACCGTTATATGCAACTTCCTCAACAAAGCACTGAAAAAATTGCAAGGAAAGCCTATCATTTCCAAAGTGTCCCAGACTCCTCTCTAAAAACAACGAGTCTGAGATACTTTGGAGGGGGTATCTGTAGGCATCAAAAAAATGCTCATAGATATCCAAATACCACTCAAGGTAAAGAGAAGATGATAAACGACATTCTCTTAATCAAAGGGGATCATTCAAAGTAAGCGAAACAACATTGAAGAACAATGCTGAGGCGCGGCAGTATGTGGTGCCGCGGCTAAGGCGCGGCAACCAAAGGTGCCGCGGCTAAGGCGCGGCAACCCAGAGTGTCGTGGCTAAGGCGCGGCAACCCATAGTGCCGCGGCTATTTTAGAGAGTTGCCCCGACGGTTAAATGAGCAGTTCTACATTGATTTTTGAAGTCCACGTGGTAGTATATCAGAAATGGAACGTGTGCTGACATGTACAAGCAGTTAAACCACGAAAAAGGTGGTTAAAAGTCATGGGAGAATGGTTTCAAGCATGATGGAACGTGCTGGTAACCGCCTCTTTGGCCGCGGCAGCTCACACTGCCGTGCCAATAGCCGCGGTAGTGTCGACTGCAGCGGCCAAAGAACAGTCATCTGGTCGGTTATTTCGCCCCAGTTTCAACTGTTATTCATTCCTATCCCTATAAATACGCTCTAGAATCTGAAAAGGCCCAATGTATCTCTAGAATCTGAAAAGGCCCAATGTATCTCGGCGCAAGCTTCCCCCGTCGCCCAAATTGTTGTACGCCTTTCATAGGCGACACCTTCAGCATAACTGAGTCCCCAACCTGAAACTCCAAGGGTCTTCGCCTCTTATCTGCATAACTCTTCTGTCGACTCTGAGCGGCTAGGATCCGCTCCCTGATCAAAGCTACCTTCTCAGTAGTCTGTCTCACTAGCTCTGGCCCAAGCATCAAACTGTCCTCCGGCTCAGCCCAACATATCGATGACTTACAAGGTCTCCATACAATGCTTCATAAGGGGCCATACCGATCGTCGCTTGATAACTATTGTTATAAGCGAACTCTACCAGTGGAATATGATCCTCCCAACTGCCTTGGAAGTCAATGACACATACCCGCAACATGTCCTCCAACACCTGATTCACCCTCTCAGTCTGTCCATCCGTCTGGGGGTGGAATACACTACTATAGGATAGCGTGCTGCCAAATGAGTCCAGAAAACTCCTCCAAAAATGCGAAGTGAAAACCGATCCTCGATCCGACACGATCGTGTCTGGTACTCCGTGAAGTCGAACTATCTCCCGAATGAAGATCCTCGCATAAGTCTCGGCTGTAAAAGTGGTCCTCACCGGAATGAAATGTGCTGACTTCGTCAATCGGTCCACTATCACCCAAACAGAATCATTCCCCTTCTTCGACTTCGGCAACCCCACAATAAAATCCATCGAGATGTCTGCCCACTTTCACTCTAGAATGGGTAAAGGCTGGAGTGTCCCTGCCGGTCTCTGATGCTCTGCCTTCACCTGCTGACAGGTAAAACATCTGGCCACATAGTCTGAAATCTCTCTCCGCATACCACTCCACCAGAAACGCCTCTTCAGGTCCTTGTACATCTTGGTAGTCCCTGGATGTACTGTGTACCGAGTACGGTGCGCCTCATCAAATAACTCTCTCTTCAGTTCTGCACTGGCTGGCATAACCAATCTACCCTTCATCCGCAATCCTCCATCTGCTCCAATGGTCTAATCCGCCTTAGGCTCTTTAGAAATCTCCCCCTTACGGGTTTGAATCCAATAGTCTTCCAACTGTGCTCTGACAACCCTGTCACTCCAAGATGGCTGCACTGACATAGCTCCCAAGAATGCACTGGTTCCTCCAATCTCGGGTCTAAAATCAAACTGGCTAAGAGTGATAAGATCTCTGTACAATGAACACCTCAAAGCTGCAACCCGATGTCGGCGCTTCCTTCTCAAGGCATCTGCTACGACGTTCGCTTTCCCTGGATGATACTGAATCATGAACTCGTAGTCCTTGATAAACTCAATCCACCTCCTCTGCCTCTGATTGAGTTCCTTCTGAGAAAAGAGATACTTCAGACTCTGATGGTCTGTGAATAGCTCAAACTGCACTCCATACAAGTAGTGCCTCCATGACTTCAGTACAAACACCACTGCTGCTAACTCCAAGTCATGAGTGGGATAGTTCTGCTCATGCACCCTCAACTGCCGTGAGATATAGGCTACTACCCTCTGAGTCTGCATCAATACACCTCCCAAGCCTGCCAATGATGCATCCGTATATACAACGAATGTCCTGTCGCTGCTCGGGATAGTCTGAACAGGCGCTGTAGTTAATTTAGCCTTCAAAACATCAAAGGCCTTCTGGCACTCCGTGCTCCATATGAACTGTACAACCTTCTTCGTAAGGCGTGTAATCGGTGTCGAAATCTTCGAGAAGTCCTGAATGAACTTCCTGTAATATCCAGCTAAACCCAAAAAGCTACGAATCTCTGACACTATCTTCGGTGGCTCCCAATTAAGAACTGCCATGACCTTAGCCGGGTCCACTGCTATGCCCTTTCTGCTGATGACATGGCCAAGAAATCTGACTTCTGAAAGCCAAAACTCACACTTGCTGAACTTAGCATACAACCGGTGCTCCTGAAGGGTCCTCAACGCTATCCGTAGATGCTCCTCATGATCTGCCTCCGATCTCGAGTAAATGAGTATATCATCGATGAAGACGATCACAAACTGATCTAAGAAAGGACGGAAAACCCGGTTCATCAAATCCATGAATACCACGGGTGCATTGGTCAACCCAAATGGCATGACCAAGAACTCGAAGGACCTATATCGAGTAAGAAAGGCAGTCTTGGGAATATCCATCTCCCGAACCCGCAGCTGATGATAGCCAGAACGAAGATCAATCTTCGAGAAATACTGTGCTCCCTGCAACTGGTCAAACAAGTCATCAATCCTAGGTAGTGGGTACCTATTCCGGATAGTGACCTTGTTCAACTCTCTATAATCTATGCATAACCTCATACTACCATCCTTCTTCTTCACGAAGAGGACCGGTGCGCCCCACGGAGAATGACTCCGGCGAATAAAACCCTGAGCTAACAACTCGTCCAACTGGGTCTGAAGCTCCCTCATCTCAGCTGGTGCCATGCGATAGGGTGCGCGGGATATCGGGGCTGTGCCTGGCTGCAACTCAATACAGAACTCGACCTCTCTCACAGGAGGTAACCCAGGTATGTCCTGAAAGACATCCTGATAATCTGAGACAACTCTAGTCTCTAATAACTCGGCTCCCTGATCCCGTCACATCACCTCCTCGATGTACGCCAGAAATGACTCCGCAAATCGGTTGCCCTGAGAGGTAGCTACAATCATCTCGGACCCATCGGACACTCGCAACTTGACTGTCTTCGCAAAGCAGTCAATACTAATATGGTAGGAAGACAACCAATCCATACCAAGGATGACATCAAACTCGGACATATGCAACACTATCAAATCCACTATGAACTCCGACTCGTCTAGACTGACGGTACACCTCCTACAAATGCTCTCCAGAAGTGATACCTCACCTAAAGGGGTGGAAACAGATAGAGGGGTGTCTAGAGGCTGAGCTACGAGCTGTAGTCTAGTCATAAATGCATGCGAGATGAAAGAATGCGAAGCTCCCGAATCAAAAAGAATACGGGCAGGAAGAGAGTTCACAAAGAATGTACCCTCCACTACGGCTCCGCTGGCCCCATGATCACGGGGAACTACTGCATATACCCTGTCCGTGGCTGAAGACTGCTCTGCTGATGGTGCTAGAGAATATGGGATAATCTGTCCCTGAGGAACATCCTGAACTGCCCGAATCTGTCCCTCAGTCCTCTGAGCTGCTGGCGGTGCCTCAAGCCTGTTCTGCTGGCCCTGACCTCTACCCTGCTGGCACTGCTGCTGCTGGTTCGGACCTTTGCCCTGCTGGGCTCTTGCTGGTGCACTACGGCACTCCGATACCCTATGCCCGACCTTGTGACAGTTAAAACAGGATCCCTGGAACTTGCGCTGCTGATGCGCTCTCTGATCCTGCTGGGGTCCCCTTTTATAAGGGCCCTGGTGCTGCTGCTGTTGTCCAGAAAAATGTCTCTTGTTCTTGCTCTTCTCCCCACTCTGTCCTGTCTTAGCCTTCCCCTCCTTGTCCTTCTGGAACATAGTGGTCTCGATCTCCTGAGAAGTGGCAGCCTCAGCTACCTCCCTGACTGAATAAAATCTCCTCGACACGAGGTACCGTCGGAGATTAGGGCGAAGCCCAGCTAAGAACATCTGAGCCTGACGCTCTCCCGTCTGCCACATGCCTGTGAAATGTAGCAACTCCATGAACCGGCTCTCAAAGTCAGCCACTGACATGTCCCCCTGAGTTAAACAGGACAACTCGAGCTCCTTCCCAGTCCGTGCTGCAGAAGAAATGTACTGCCCATCGAAGAAGTATACGAAGTCCTCCCACGTGAGGGTCAGCCTCTGCTCTGGAGTAAACTGAAGTCGGTACCACCTCCCGGCGTCTCCCTTTAGGCTGTAGGATGCCAGTCTCTACTTCTGGACTGAATCTACACCGAGTATATCGAGAATGTTGCTCACATCCTCCTTCCACTTATAGGCTGTAAGAGGGTCTGGTGACCCCTGGAACTCCGGTGCTCTCATCTTCTGGTACCTCTCCACCATACGGAGCCAAGCCTCCTGCTCCGTGGCTCTATCTGGGACTGCTAAATGAATGGCTGCAGGCGTGACCTCTGGGGGTCTCTCTCTGACAGGAACGGCAAGTATCCCCTGCTGCTGAGCTACCGGTGGTGGTGGTGTCCGTAGTGCTATATGAGTCGTCACCAACTCCTCAATGACCGTCATCCGGGCAATGAGAGGAGCCATGATGTCCACCAAATACTGAGGAGCCTGCTGCGGCTCGGACTGAGCTGGCTGCTGCTCTGATGAGGTCTGCTGTGACTCCGCCTGGCTGGCTCTCCTGGTACGAGGTCTACCACGTCCTGCCATCTCTCTCCCTGATGGTAAGAAAAATAAAAGTTCATGAGTCAAATAGACCTTTATAAATAGCGTATCACAATACAATTCTCACGACATATAATATTTGCACAATTACTTTAAACTTATTCGAAAATAGTTGTCATAAAAAAAATTCTCAAATTTTTTTTTGAGATAATACGCATATATCGTCCTCACTCATACTAGGAAATCCTTGCGGACTCTATACATGAATCCTAAGAAACTCTATCCTAGCTCCACGACTCGACACAGGATGATCCTAAGGATACTGGAACTAGAGCTCTGATACCAACTGTGACGCCCCTGGGTTCACACAAGGTTGCAGTCCGAGGTAAAACCAAGAATGTCAAACCTGCCATGCACTACACCGTGCAACAACATGTTTCACCATCACAGTTAACATCTATCTAGTAGAGTCAATAATAGGTGTTGGTACAAAAGCAAGTAAAAGATAATACACGAAGGACTGATGAAACAATAATGATCAAATAGATGTCTCATCATCCAACAAATGAAAATACATATTCGATGTCTGAATAAGTAAACTGGAGTAGTCAACAAGTCTCAAGTACAAATATCTAACAAAAAGGAGACAAGGCACACCGCCTTCACAACTTCTAGAATAAGACTCTCAAAATATCTAACAAAAGTCTACTGTGGAACTCCAAAAGAAAATATATCTAAGTAAACAGCTAAAGCTAAATTGCCTCGCCATCAACCTGCGACTCTCCGGACTCCTGGCTCGTTACCTGAAAGGGGGAGGGACAACAAGCGTCAAAGCGCTAGCGAGTAACATTACAACCAACCCCAAGGGAATAGGGCTCGTTGTATATGAAAATACAGCATATACATAATAAGTTTCATAACATAAGTCCTAAATAAAAGAGATTTTAGTATTTAGGAATTTACAACACGAGCATAGGTACGTCGAGCGAAATAATCCAAACAAGGAAACCCTCATGTATATACCTTACGCCTCAAATTGTAAATCCCTATATACCAAATCCCAAGTTTAATACAGATACAATAATAAAGAGAAAAGCAATCCATCTCAGAACATAAACTACTGTGTCCTGTCATAACCAAATAAATGCCAAGGGTCCGAATTTACATAAGTGTCATGTCCTGTCTCAGATAAGTGTCATATTCACAGTTTAATAACAGGTCAACACATGATTAAGCGGGTATATGTCCAATACGAGGGCAAAAATGGATTATAGTCCAACACGAGGACTAAAATGGATTATAGTCCAACACGAGGACTTTAATGGATTATAGTCCAACACGAGGACTGTGAAAACTATCGCTGTGTTATATAGTGAAAGCTACTTATATCAATTCACAATCCAATTAGTGTGTATATCCACAATTTGTACCCTCAGGTCTTCTATCATGCATGGATACATAGTAAGACTAAAAACCAGAGTCAGATAATCCAGGCAAACTCTCGAACATGAGTAAAAATACTCAAAAATACACAAACAGGAAATTTGCAACAGACAGTTCGGCGGTCGACCGCACCGGTCGACCACACACTGATACGCATCTGACGGTCGACCGCTGCGACCTCGCGGTCGACCGACAGAGCGTCGCGGTTGACCGATGAGGCTCTGCGGTCGACCGCAGTCCTAAAACGAGCCCAGCGGTCGACCGCACCGGTCGACCGCCAAGCGGACAGAAACCCAATCTGGGTTTTCTGTCAGCTGCTAAACTTGAAATCAAACTTTATATTTTACGATAACATGAGTTTTAAATGATTCAAAAAAATCCTACTGAAGATAAACAACTAATCCCAAGCTTGAAATCTACATTTCCAATATTCTAAAACCATGAGAACCAATCCCAAAAAAATGTTTTAATAATTGTAAAAAAACGATTTAACTGTTGTTTAGGCAAATTTCAGATCTAGATCTTCATTAACAGAACATTGGTGAGCTTTTAAAAACTAAAAACTTGATTCTTTCAATCCATATTGTAAAGAACTCATTTTTATACAAAAATACCTTTTGGGCTCATCAAAACTAAAAAAAATCCAAGAGAAAACCATAGAAAACAGGGTGAGGGATTTGGCGAGATGATACTCGCCTTAGATACTGACAAACTGCCCTGGAGATGATCCTCCTTTGATCAAATCTGCGAAAATCCCCTGGAACTCTTCCGAACTCCTCAATTTGCCAGCTCCAGCTAGGGTTTTTGAGAGAAGGGAGATGGGGGCTAGGGTTTTAGGTCTGAGATCCAGAGGAGCTCTCCTGGGTTGGAATAGTATATGTACCAATTCCCTAACCCAACCCGAAACCCAAAAGACCAAAACAAAAACCCGTAAAAACCCAAACCTGGAAACTTCTCTGACCGCTGTGCGGTCGACCGCCACGGTCGACCGCGTCGGTCGACCGCGCAGCTGTAACATGCCTGCTGCTGGGCCTTTTTACATGCTGTTCATTCACTCAATTTCTCTCACATATAAATACCCGTTGGGTTCCCAAACACTGATAAATATATACATCTTATATATATATGGTTATTATCACAAAAGAAAGATTTATTACTATTAATTCAAATATTTCATTATAAAAATTTTCGGGGTTTTACACTATCAGAGAATGAATAAAGGATTATCCTCGGATGATGAAGTATCAGATGCCAACTCTGCAGTTGCTTCTGACAATACAGTATCCCAGAACAATCCCGCGTGGTATTTATGATCAACACCGAGCAAATGACCAAGATTCTTGAAGATGCTTTGTCTAAGCAGAAGGAGAACTTCAAGTTCGAAATAGAAATGGCTATGCTGCGGATGAAGGAAGAGCATGACCAGCGGATCCAAGCTTAGTTAGGCCAAATCGGTGAATCTAGTCATTACAAAAATGCCTACCGGGCAGGTGGCGATTCAGACGTGGACAAACATCTCAATGCTAATAATCCTCTCATTGATCAAAACGCTGGGGGTGGCCCCACTGAAGACAATAATACTGGAGGTGGTCTCACCGAAGATGACAATGTCGGGGGTGGCCGTGTTGTTCCTCTCAGAAATCGTCTAAAGCATGATACAGACGAGGACGAAAAGATGAAAGACCTTGAGCGAAAAATCAACGCTCTGATGTATGCTCGAGAGGTGAAGAAGATCGATATTCTGTGTCCTTACCCGAGAGAGTGGGAGTTGATCACGTACCCGGTGAAATTTAACCTGATTAACTTCACGCCATTCGATGGGAAGGGCTCGCCCACTCAACATCTGATCTACTTCAAGTCCTACTTGGACATGATTTCTGGCAATGAAGTCTTGATGGTTCGGTCATTCATGGGCACCCTTCGCGGGGCTGCCTTTAATTGGTACCATCGTCTCAAGCCTGGAAGCGTAAACAACTGGGATGACATGGAAAGCTTATTTCTCAGCAATTTCTTTGATGATGACACTAAGGTATCAATCTGGTTGCTCTTTGAGGAGAAACAGGAAGATGAAGAGATGGTCGACAACTTAATCAAGCGCTTCCAAAATAAGGTGATGAATTGCTAAGATCCAGTCACAGAGGACTTCATCCTCCAAACTTGTCATAACAATCTATCCATTAATATCTTAGAAGTTATGGGAGTAGCACCGTCCAAGACTTAGATAGAGTTGAAAGTGTGCGGACAGCAGGCCAAACGCTTCCTCAAAAGGAAGAAAGCTGAGAGAAGCCAACCAATAGCTAACCCTCCAAAATCAAACTTCGCCTCGCGTGGAAAAGGGAAGGCACCTACACCATCTGTTGATGTTAATCAGACATCACAGCAGCAACCCGGGAGATAATAAAAGACTTCGGATCCAAGACTCCAAAAAGAGTACTCCTTCAAGGACGAAGACGTTCTGACCAATTTTTAATCCCTCCTCGAAAAAACAAGATCAAACTGCCACCTATCACAAATCAGTAGGAAGCTATTAATACTTCGGATCCAAAATACTACGCGTACCATAGGAGGATCATTCATCCCACCAAGGCTTGTTTCATCCTCAAAAATAGCATTCAAATCTTGGTTGAAACTGGCATCATAACGCTAAATTAATATGAATCAAGACTCCAAAGAGTATACGAGTATAAACTGTTTCTCAATCCTCCATCAGGTGTATAAGGTTTAACTGCTCCCTACATACTCCAATAGATATATGAGTCTAAACTGTTTACTACCTTTGATGGAAAGTTTCTGGAGAATCTTATATTCTTAAGGATAACCCGAACATGCGATAGAGGACAATATGTTCTTCATTGGACCCAGTTTCTTAAACAAAGCTGGGGGTGGATGATTCATGTAGTGGGAAGTTCCCGAAAGAATGTTACATATAATATTCTTAGGGATAACCCGGCCATTACAAACAAAGTGATAAACACTAAACTCCCGCTGTTAAAGTCCTGACATAGCACTGGAAATTTTAATTTGCATGGTCTATTGCAATTGTCAAATCCCCTTCGTGTCAAGATCTCGTCATTTGACATTGAAAACCCCCACTGAATGATTCGTACAAGTCAATACTCCCACTGTGATTTATACTTTCACTCTCACTTGGTCAAAACATTAAACAGTTAGGTACACAACCAAAATCCCCTATCGATTCTTTCCATGAATGAGAGGTCCATAAATTGAACAATCAAACCTTTAAACAGTTAGGATCACTCAAACCGCCCATTTGGTTAAACCTTCCTACGGTTAGGGCCAAAGCTAAAATCTCCTCTCGATTCCTTCCAAGAACAAGAGGTCCACTTTCAAATCGAGTGATCAAACCTTCCTACAGTTAGGGTCACCTTAAACTCCCGCTTGGTCAAACCTTCCTATAGTTAGGGCCAAAACCATAATTCACTCTCGATAAATGAGAAATTCACCTTTAGTTTAGTAATCAAACCTTCTGACAGTTAGGATTATCCGAATCTTTTCGATTCTCGGAGTAGAGATCCTATTCTTAGTTTCACTCTTCAGATTCTCGAAGTAGAGATCCCACTTTGAGTTTCCTTTGTAACTAGAGATAGAATTTAAAATTCTTCTTCTTCAGCATCGGGTTCGTGTTTGCCCCAAGACACTACTTTTCAACTCTTAAAATCCGTGCGTCGCATGTACGAGGAATTTTATCTCGAATCCTAAGAAGAGATAAGTCAACGCCTAGCACGTGTTACCGGTTTAGTCTTTCACCGATTAAAGAAGATACCAGAATCCAAATCTGGGGACTTTTATTCCGAAGCCTAAGTAGGGATAAGTCAACGCCTAACGCGTGTTGCCGGGTAGTCTATTCCTATGAGAAAGAAGAAATCTACGTATTCAATCTCGTAACACTAAAAGAGTTAACTCTTTTGGCACAACGTTACATGCAAAACGGACATAAACAATCTGCATGCTAGCCCGACTCAAACGGTAGTCAGTTAAGGCTCATCAAACCCGTTGATGGCTGAGGGTTTGCCAAAAATCCTATAAAGGCAAGAGTTATTGATGCACTAGCTTTATTGGTTGATCTCGTGATTTGAGCATCCAACAAACTTCAGGATAAGATCCATACATGCAGACAAAACAACTTTAATAGTTGGTCTTGCAGCTCGACATTTAGGACTGTCACGCTTTAATGCCTTAAGATCCTAAACTGTGTAACCCTAAGGTCAACGCTGGTCAACCCGTAGCTCTAGGTCAACGCTAGTCAACGCATTGCGATGAAAGTCAACGCCGGTCAATGTAAAACTCTAAGGTCAACGCTGGTCAACGCGTAACCCTAGGACAACGCAAAGTCAGTGTCGATCGATGCGAAACCCTAAGGTCAACGTCGGTCAACACGTAGCCCTAAGTTAACACCAGTCAACGCCGATCGATGCAAATCCCTAAGGTCAACGCCGGTCAACGCGTAGTCCTAGGTCAACACCAGTCAACGCATTGTGATGAAAGTCAACGCTAATCGATGCGAAACCCTAAGGTCAACGTCGGTTAACGCGTAGCCCTAGGCCAACGCCAGTCAATGCGTTATGATGAAAGTCAACGGCGATTGATGCGAAACCCTAAGGTTAACGTTGGTCAATGCGTAGCCCTAGGTCAGCGCCATTCAACGCATTATGATGAAAGTTAACGCCGATCGATTCGAAATCCTAAGGTCAATGCCGATCAACGCGTAGTCCTAGGTTAACGCTAGTCAACGCGTTGCGATGAAAGTCAACGTCGGTCGATGCGAAACTCTAAGGTTAACGCCGATCAACGCGTAGCTCTGAGTCAATGCCGGTCAACACGTTGCGACGGAGGTAATCCGTTCAAAGTCAACTCAATGACACGAGCCAAAACCAACTCACCAATTTTGATTCGAGACTTCGACGACGGCCAGACGATAAACACAGCGTCGGAAGAACTTCAATTATTCATCAAAATATTGAATAGACTGAAAATCGAAGAAGTCAAATATCAAAGCTGACTACATGTCCTTTCACACTGACTAAAGGTTGGACCGATCACATCCAAAGTATTTTAGACCCTTCTATAAAAGAAACGAGACTGAAATACTTTGGAGGTGGTATTTGTAGGTGTCAAAAATTACCTACGGGCTCTCGCACGTAGCTCGAAGCAGAGAGAAGACAATTCGAGTCACAGAAGCTTAATTGATGTCGATGAGCGCATGAAGTAAGTCAACAAACCGTGTGAAGCAACAAAACTACAGAATAATGAAGATACGAACTGATCGGGAGCTACACTTTGCTTACAAAAGACGAAGCATCCCTCATGTCCTATCTACTCCACATGTGATTCAACCATGGGAGCTTGTAGATCTCCTTGTCGGCTTTTCTTCGCACTTTGAATCACACAATTCCGAGTTCGAACGACGAAGATATGGCGGAAATGGACGGGACACACAAAACAATGCCTCGGGCCTTAGCGGAGACACCCTAGGTGTCTCGGCCATGGCCGAGACACCCCAAGTATCTCGGCCAGGACCGAGACACTGAGGGTGTCTGCAGGCCCAGAAAGGCCGTTTTGAGCTGTTTTGAGTCATTTCCAACCGTTAACTACCTGGATTTGTTTTAACTGATCTAATGTTATTTCAAGAACATAATAAAATGGTTATAATTGAAGATAAGATCGAATTGGTTGTTCTTATCTAAAAACGAAGGTCCTGAAACCTATAAATATAGCCCTAGGGCCTTCATTTGCAGTGATCTGGAATTCTCGAGCCTTAGCGAAGCCCTGCTGAATCAGAGACTGAGGGGCACGAATTTTAGAGAGGAGGAGGAGATCGGGTCGAGTTCTTTGACATAAGGACGAGAAGTTCATCAGAACCATAGCTCAGTTTCTTTCCTTGAGATCGTACCTAGCTGCGATCTCGAGAAGAGTGGTTATCTTACTGTTGCTGAGATAATTACTTTGGTATCTTGATTCCTTCATGAATCAATAAAACTCCGGATTGATTTGATCACTCGGTAGCCCATGGATATTAACGTCCCCAGTACAGGCAAAGATCTCACGTAAGCAGCGATAGATAAATATCCGTTATGTTTGTTTAAGAATAGTTAAATTTTGTTTATTTTATTATGTAGGGAGATCTTATAAAAAGATCAGACTTTTAAACTTATTGTAACGACTAAAGCTGTAATAAGTTGTACAATGAAAACATCAACTTTCCACCCAAACAAGGCTTTGGAGCAGCTACATTCAGATAACACTACTTTGATGAGCCTCTCACATGCACAATGAGGACTTGTTTCTCAAACATTTCTCCTTCGAGACTTATTCTTACCTTTAGCCTGATAGTACAAATCATCGGTATGTTGACCGGAGCAACCTATCGACTGTTAGTGTGGTTGGGCCTTGTTGACATTCTCAAGACAACTTGCTTTTGCCTTTGAGCGATCCAAGGTCATATCAGGAGTAACAAATTTAGAATTACCCCCTTACGAGTATGGAGTTTTAACGGGATCCTGAGTTCTAAAACAAACTCCCAAGCGTGTGGAAATTGGAATTTCCCCTCTTGGGATTGCTTTGACTTGGCGGGAGGACGCGAACAACCCCCTGCGTGAGAAGTCACTTGGGATTTATTCACTGGACCCAAGCATTCTTTGACTGGAGCTTTGCTTCGATCCTTATGCAAAGGATCAAGGCGATCTTCCATTATAATTATAAACTTTGATAGGTCAGGACTGACCCAATGCTTTGTTGGTGGAGTAGCAGATATGGTTGTAACAGATGAACGAGGAGCAGACGTTGACGGAGTCAAAGGAGAGGTCTCAGAAGATGGCCTTTGTCTGAGACACTTACGTGTGTCTCAGATATGGCTCTCTTTGTCGAGATAGCTGCTAGTGTCTCGGATAAGGCCCCTTTGTCCGAGACACTCGCAAGTGTCTCGGTTGAAGGAGGTACTCCGCGATTCTAATTTTTGCGCAAGTTCAGATTTTGGGATCCAAACTTTGTGAGTTCTCTGTGATTCTTTAGGCACCATTTCCTTCTTTCCTTCTTGTATTTGTTACAAGAGGGAACGAGCATGACCGGCGTTTGCACGACGCTTTTGAATGCGCTTTTTGAGAGTCGAACAAGCTCTTTTATCGAGAACTCATTCCTTCATCGTTAACTTCGAAGAAATATGAGTGGTTTGTCATTGAGGCAACCAGACCACTCATTGTTTTCTCGACACTAGATCCGTGTAGTAGCCAACCTCGTCAACTTGTTCCAAGGCCTTAGCCATTGATGAGCACGGCGCTGACGTTTTCTCTCACGAGCCGTCTTTGTTAATGCCGGTGGACTTTGATTCAATGACTCCTTAACTGGAGAAGAACCATTGTGAGCAGAGTTTTCAACATTATTGATTACCGAAGAAGCATTGTGAGGGGAGGCCTCAACAACAATCGGGTGAGAGTCTTCACCCGTAGCCTTCATTGGAGTTGAAGACTGAAAAACCTTCTTCGAAGATGAAATCTTCATATATTTGTGAGGCGAGGAAGATCTTGAGGATGAGGATGATAGATACTCCTCAAACTTTGCTTGGTTTAATTCATACTCGACTGTGGATTCAACTGGGATCTTGATCGGTTGCGACACGACGATCTTGACAGCGAGACAGTTGGCTCTCACTGTGATCGCCAACGTGTTTACGTTAGAAATTAGTTTATTTATTAAACTCATTACAATTCGTTTATTGGATACAATGAATTTTGATAAACAAATCTTTTTATAAGACTTCTCGTTACAAACAAACAACTTCTTAGAAACACACGTAGGAACGTTTATCATTCGCTGCTTGCATTAGATCTTTACCTGTGCTGGGAGTGCGTTAGCCCGTGGACGACCAAATCACAGATCCAAGTTGAACCGTGAACAAGGCTTAAGGTCGATGTTTCATTTTAGAAACAAAGACAGAAATGAATATTTTAGCAAAGTAAGATAAAACACTCTTCTCGAGATTAAGTCAAAGCTTAGATCTCAATGAATCGCAAGAGCTCTGAAAGGTTTGCACGTAATGAAGATTCTCTCTCTCCCTTGCTTAGAACGCTCAAATCTCTGCTCTATTCTGCTCAATAATACTCCGTTCTGCTCCGTAATGCTCCCCCATACTTCGTAATGATCCTAGGAAGGTATTTATAATCCATAAGAGCCGTAACTACAGTCTGGAGTTGAAACAAAACAAGTTGATAAAATCCCTATTTTCGAGACAGTCGCGACTGTCTCGGAAATAGGATTTCTTCCTGTCCATTTTGTAACCATTCTCACTATGCTTTAATACCATTACTTTAGCAGTTATTGACGTGATTTTCGCTTGTAACATGTCCCTCATGATTATGGATGGTCTCTAGCAATTATGAAGCCACGTGGATCGCTCAAAACTCGAGAAAACTGTCACCAAGTCCACTCTAGTTTTCGAAACAGCCGCAAGTGTTTCGGAAACTGTGATTTATCTTCATAGCTTCCAAGACAGCCGCAAGTGTTTCGGAAACTATGATTTGCCTTCATAGCTCCCGAGACAGCCGCAACTGTCTCGGAAACTATGAGTCTTCTCATAGTTTCTGAGACAAGTTTTGTGCCTCGAAACTTGTGTGATGCGCTTCTCGTACATTCCTTAGTTAATCTTTGGCTTTGGATAATCCTTTATAACTTAGATAATGATGTTTATCACCTTATCTTTATCTTGAGCTAAGTGTGATACCCTATAGGCAATTTTTAACACCTACAATCACGTTCGTACATTAGAGCTTCAAACGTTTGAGGGATTATAATATTTCTTGTTCTTGTGATAATGTGCTTAGAAATTAAGTTGTATTTTTTGAACATTATTGAATTTATGCTATGTCTGGTGCTTTATTCTAATAAATTAAAAGTGGATTATTTACCAGTACTTTCTCAACAGAACTTATTTTTACTACACTAACCCTTGTAATGCACACGGATAAGTTTTGTAGCTTGGGAGCTCAGGTTGCCAACAATGTCATGCACACTTGAACGTCGGAGGATGATGTTGGCTGTTCCCTGACATCGCCCATCTGATGCCTAAGTTTTTTTTTTTCCTTTTATTTTTAATTAAGATTACGGGTAGACACGGAAAACATGGGGGACTTCTGTAATTTGTGGCTTTTTGCAATTTGTGGCTTGCCTTCTCTCTCTTGGGAGCGAGGATAATATACCATGCATGAGTTGTTTTAGTAATTATATCTGTAGATTTTGTTATAATTTGGATAAAAGGACAGTAATGATGCAGACTTGTCAGTATGCGCTAGCTGTTGAGAGCAGCCTTGCTCGATCACCTACTTTTACGTTCTGTGAGAGCCACAGCTATACGTATGCAGGGGTGATTGTAATTATACAGGTTTGAACAATGATCATTTTTATTTGCCTATCTTGTTGTTACCTCTTTAATTACATCCTCAAATAGACAAGGAAACTAGGAGTTCGAGTAAAATTCTGGTGCTCAGGTTTTTTTTTTTTCTTTGGCCTACTTATTCCCCTCGCCGACTTTTCTCCTTTCTGTTTGCCTTTAGTAATAGAAGCAAGTGACAACTTCTAATATATTTCGGAAGTTAAATGCAAATCCTAGCACATCCATACTGTCAACCTTGTTAAATAAACTATTGGCTCTTCTTCTTGAAATTTTAAGCCCTAAAATAAAAAGAACCAGCTGCCACCTTTCCGCCATGATTTTCTATCGTCTTTTGTAGCCATTCAGCGACCTTTCTTGGTTTCAGACCAGGATTATCACAGTCAAGGATTTGGTATATGAAAGGATCTTCAAGTAAAGCATGTTCTATGCTGTTAGAAAGGGCTAATTAAGTATCAGAAAGCCTCCCGTAACTTTTCAAAATATCAAAAAGAGTCCCCTTAAGTTTAGGGGTTATCAAGAAAAAACCCCAACTTCGTTAAGATTTATGAGCGACCCTCACAAAAAGTGGAAACTATAATTCATTGGGAAAAAACATCCCTATGCATAATTTTATCCACCGATGTAAAAACTTACCGTTAATATTGTCAGAGTTTTTTAAGTAAAATCTTAAAGTTAAATGGGGTTTTATGATATATATAAGCCCTAAGCTTAAGGTTTTTTTTAATTAATATTTTCAATGTTATGGGGGCTTGTCTGATAAGTATCAAAAGTTAACTGGGGCTTCTTGATATTCAGCTGGAAAGTTATAATTATGTATAATTGATTTCTATTTCATATAAGCCAAATTTTATTCTATTAGTCCGAGGTCTTTTGCAATATATGGATTTGAAAGAATAGATTCGATGATTCCTCTCTCGATTTACTATTCAGAAATCCGCACGTGATATACTGAGCTGTGAGTAAACGCATGATTACTAGGATGTCCTTTACGTGAAACTTCAAAGAATTTCAAAATTATTTTTCAAAGAGGCATATGCTTCTTTTCAATTACTAGGCTAGCGTCATTTGCATGTGTTACAGAAATCCAACAGTACATGTCGTGCACTGTTAGCAAAGGAGTACTCGCATCGGATGCTTCTGTTTTTCGTACAAGAGAGCCATATATATAAAAGGATAGGATGATTTTCCTAACATAACACAAACTCGTTCGTTTTTGAGTTCTAATGGCTACGGTTTGTCCTCAATCACGCCTATCTTTTTCTTCTTCTTCCTCTTCTTCAGAAACACAAATCTTTACAATGTGGATGAAATCGCTCGTGTTGAATGGAAATGGATGCACCATTTATAATTCTGATGGCCGGATAGTCTATCGTGTAGATAATTATGCTCGCAAGTCCAGCCATGAGGTGTACCTAATGGATCATGGAGGAAGGATACTTACAAAAATACTTAGAAAGGTAAGATACCAGGAAACACATTGTATATAGTTTGGCTAATTGTTATCTGAGATAATCGCTTGTGATCGATGCAGAAACCGAGAGTTTTTGGACGATGGGAAGGATATCGACGTGCTGGATTAATAGCAGAAGAGCAAGAGCCCTGGTTTAGAGTTCAAAAAACTAGCAGAATTTTGAAGAGAGGTCGTCCTTTTGAAGCCAGAGTTACGGTTGGGAATGGAAATAATAATCTCAGTTGCTATAAGATTCTTGGTTCACCAAGGAAGACCGAGTACAACATAATAGACATGGAAGGAAAGCCAGTTGCTGAGGTATGTAGATATCTTGTGAATAGGTATCAGGAAAAGTTTTTAAAGGTTTAGTTAAAAGGGTCATTAATGGAATGAGTTAAGCATGAGTTTGATTGGTGGTATGCAGGTCAAGAGGAAGCTTACAAGCTCTGGGGTTGTACTTGGGGAGGATGTGTTAACACTAATTGTGCAGCCTAATCATGATCAGTTGCTGATTACTGGACTGGTGATTGTTTGTGGACTCATCAACCACATCATGTGATCTCATACATATTGATCAGTGCCTTGAATTGAAGTTGCATTTCCCCCCATGGATATTAAAAACTTCCCGGATCCTCTTTATTATTATCATTATTATTAAGAGTTATCCAATAGCACAAGGCATTGGGGTGAAGCTCATTACTTCCCTTTTATTCAGGTTTTTAATATAGAAATATCTTTCTTTGTTTCATACAAGTATGAAATCAGAAAAGTTGTTCTATAAGTGTCCAAAGTTTTAATGAATAAGCATTGAATATATATGTGTGTGTGTATGTACAAGTTAAACTTTGCTTATAATGAAAGAGTTCAAAAAATTCAAATTTGATAGCCAAGGCATTTTATTATTCACCACATAAGGTAGCATACAAAAGCTTAAAGAGTTAGAAAATGCCAATTTCATGTCCCTACACCCTGGAATGACTCCTCGAATTGGATACCAATTAAAATAAAGTTGAATGTAAAAGACGAAGAGCATTAATTTAAGCTCATGCGGGGTTGATATACTAGTATGTAGAACGGTAGCACTTTGTGAGTTCGAGATTATAGACATCGGTCTCATGTCTTATTATCTTGGCATCAAGATGAACCAAGGCCGAGATGGAGAATTTATCAGCGTGATTGAAGGATGACCAAAAGAGTACAACTGGTTACATTTTCTTTATCGGCAACACTGCTTTTACTTGATCTTCAATGAAGCAGCCAATAGTCACTCTTTCAACTTGTGGGTGTCACTTATGCACTTTGGTTAAGAAATTTTCTCAAAGATCTTAAGCTCGGGACAAGAAGAGCTGACCAAAATTTCTCTTGATAACAAGTTGGCTATTGCACTTTCAAAATATTCCAGTGTTTCATGAAACGAGCAAACATATCGATACTCGATAACATTTTATCAACGATGAAGTAAAGAACAAAGAACTTGAGCTCGAGTTTGTGAATTCATAAGATCAGGTGCCTAACATATTTACTAAGCCATTGAATTATGATGTGTTTACCTTATTGCGTGGTAAGTTTTGTTTGGTGGGAAAATTCGAAGAAGACATTAAGAATATGAATTTGTATTATTCTCTCTGACAGGCTCAGAAAAAGAATTAATTACAATTCTTTCGATACAACTTCTCTCTAACAGATTTAGAAAAAGAAATTACAATCTTCTTGTATCGAATTCCCGATTTACAAAAATAGAAGGAATCGATGGAGATCATTCCCTTTGTTTAATCTGGGTTCTTTTTTATGCCGATGAGATGCCTCCCTCGAAACTCGTGTCGAGTTTTCTTCTCGTTGACGATCTGAACACCTCGTTGGAATGTTGTCTTCGCCTCTTGACTCGACATCTTGGACAAACTTGCAAAGCAAGTTTAAAACTCTTGACGAGTTGCTAACTCTGAACGAGTTTAAAACTCTATGAAAGAGTTGATTTAACTGAAATAGGTTTGTAAGCCAAAGATGAAGAAATCTCCTGTTACCAAAGAATGCTCTGAGATCTCAAAGGATAAATGTCGATCTCCCGTAAAGATGATCTGCCAAAAGATCTCTTCTTTGCAGCCGAAAAGAGGATGAATTGGAGATCCTAAACTCAATTGAGTTTTTAGTTATTTATAGGGGATTAAGGGGTGTAACCGCCCCCTTAATTCGCTCCTGAGTGGGGGAGTGATCCCTCAAATCGTGAAAAATGGTTTTAAAACTTCTCAGCTCATGTTTGAACAAGTCAAACGCCAAAAATTGGCATTCTGGACCCTAATTCTGCGTTCTAGACCTGGGACGCAGAGTTGGGCTCTGCATTTGAGCTTGAAAACGCAGCCTTGAACTCTGCATTTTGTTATTGTGACGCAGAGATGAACTTTACGTTTTGAGTCTGGAACGTAGCCACAAACTCTGTGTTTGGAGTCTGGAACACAGCCATGAACTCTGCGTTTTGAGTCTAGAACATAGTCACGAACTTTGCGTTTTGAGTCTGGAACGCAGCCACGAACTCTGCGTTTTAAGTCTGGAATGCAGCCACAAACTCTGCCTTTTGTTGTTGGCACGTAGAGATGAACTCTGCGTTTTGAGTCTGGAATGTAGAGGCGAGCTTGGCAAGCTTCAGGCTAAGTCCATTGTTCAGGCAAAGTCCAGTCTTGCAGACGAACTTCAGAACGTAACTTGCTACGAAGAACAGATCATAACTTTTAAACCGTAAGTCGGAATTAGACGAATCATATATAAAAATTAACTATCTCGACGAGACGGAGCCGACCAAACCTACCCCGGTTTTCTCTCGTCTGTTTTACTAAATTTCTAAGGGTTCGGTTTGCTCCCATCCGTTTTGCCAAATTCCTTACGGTTTGAGAGATATCTGCGTTTTGATTTGAAGAGAACGTTAATTTGTAGTCTCTTTTGCTAAAACATTGCAAAGATCGTCATCTTGTAACCTTCATTTTATCTCCTTGAAAATAATAGAGTCGTCAGATTGTAACTTCTGATGTTGATTGTGAAGGCTGTTGAATTAGAGCTTTCATCGATCTACGTAAAAGTTTTTAAATTATAGTCTTCTGTAAGCCATCAGATTATAACTTCCATCGTTGGTATTTAATAGGGATCAGCTATCTGTAGTAATTTTTAGACAGCATACAGAACCCCCTCCAAAGTTTTTGAAAGTTCGCGGTTTACTGGGATGAATTTTTAAAATACTTTGGATCTCAACTCTGATCTTGGAGCTATTGATTCCTTGTCATAAAGGAGTTTTTCTCTATACCCTCTTTGAAGGCAGCTTGGTTGAAGGAATTTACCACGCAGGACCTATGTGAGGATGAGCTTCTAAGAGAAACTGTAATGACGATACAAGCTACTCATGAGCAGAAGCTCTCAAACGTCACGTCACGGCTCACATCCGTTCAGCTAATGGGCCTGCAAACAATTGTAGGATTTTTAGCAAACCCTCAGCCATCCACGGATTTTATAAGCCTTTACCGATAACCATTTGAGTCGGGCTAGTATGTGGATTGTCTAAGTTTGTTCTACATGTAACATTGTGCTAAAACAATGAACTCTCTTAGACTTAGCACTATGATGCCGAATACATAGACTTTGTTAATTTTATGGGAATGGACTACCCGACAACACGTGGTAGGCGTAGACTTATCTCTAATAAGGGATCGAGATAAAGTCCCACATGCGTGTAAGGCATGGATTTTTGGTGCTACGATATTGAATACGTAGACTTTGCTATTATTACAAAAATAGGCTACCCGACAGCATGTGTTAGATGCAGACTTATCTCTAATTAGAGATCAAGATAAAGTTTCCCATGTATGTAAGGTGTAGATTCTGGTGTTATTAATAACAACCTGTTACGATATTGAATACGTAGGTTATGCTGCTATTTCTTCCTGTATTATGTGTTCACTTGAAACACTAAAAGAAAGTTAGAAGTACCAGATGTGTAGTATTAACTTGGCATGAATTTTCACTTTGAGTGAAATTCAGAAATTTTCTTTATTATCACTAGGATAATTCCAGAAAATTTTTAATCCTTAGGGATTTTATAATGAAAACTTGTTATTCTTGTTGAAAAATGATTAACTAGTTCAATGAAGGTTTGACTATTAGAGGTGTGATGTTAACCTAATAGTATTTTATGGGCCTATTACTCTATTGAAGAGAGTTAATAAGTTAATTTAGTCGTCAGAGGTATGATGTTAACTTGACGGGTTTGTGGACCTATTGCTCTATTGAAGAGAGTCGATAAATTAATTGTCAGAGGCGTTTTGTTAACGTGACAAGATTATGGACCTATGCTCTATTGAAAAGAGTCGATAAGTTAATTGTCAGAGGTGTAATGTTAACATGACATCATTAGAGGTGTAATATTAACGTGATGAAAGGATTAGTTTTCAGATGTGTGATATTAACGTGACAGAATTTGTTACGATCGGAGCAACTTTGTAGACTTATCATCCTATTAAAGATGATAGATAAGTTAGATTGTCAGAGGTGTGATGTTAACATGACAGGAATTTGTTACGATTGGGGTAACTTTGAGAACTTATCGCTCTATTAGAGAGTCGATAAGTTGATTGTCAGAGGTGTTATATTAACGTGACATGAATTTGTTGTGATCGGAGAAACTTTGAGAACTTATTACTCTATTGATGAGGATTGATAAGTAAATTATCAGAGGTGTGATATTAATGTGATAAGAATTTGTTACGATTAGGGCAACTTTAAGGACTTATCGCTTTATTAGAGAGAGTGGATAAGTTGATTGTCAGAGGTGTCATATTAATATGACATGAATTTGTTACTATCGGGGCAACTTTGAGGTCCTATCATCCTATTGATAAGTATTGATAAGTAGATTGTCAGAGGTGTGATATTAACGTGATAGGAATTTGTGGATTTTGTGGTTAACAGAGGTATTCTATTAAACATGACAACTCAAAAAATTTATTACTCATAATTTAGTGGACCACAAATAAATCAACCCACAATCTTGAACTAGTGCAGGGGGAAGAAAAAAATGGGTAGACAGGGCACATTGTCTAGTGGGCCACTATCCGTCAAATCATTCAGTGACATTGGAGTATAACGACTATGATTGGAATACATCACACAGCAGTAAAGAGTTTGGCTATTAGAGGTAACTATTAACGTGATAGCTTTGTGGACTCTCCATCCTATTGAAGAGGATTAGCTTCAGTGGCCATAGTGTTTTCCCTTTCTGACTGAGAAGATTGGGTTTGGTCTCATTGCTCAGGTTGATTCTGCTTACTTTGTTCTTCGGCTTTGACCCTAGCAATAATTTTTTGAGTCTATTTGCCTTGAGAGATTAATTGTCTCCAAGAATAATATTTTGTAATCCTTATTTGTGCTGGAAGGTAGGTCTGCAAGTTGTGTCAACAGGTCTCTACTAAGGTAGACTGTGTCATACCTGACGAACATCAAAGAGTCATGCTTCGGAACCTCTTGACGAAGGCTTTGACGGGCTCCCTCTTCTTCTGCTTAGTGACGAGAAGGGTATGGATGGAGACTTTTGTATCCTCTTTAAAGAATTTTGATAGGAAAAGTCTCTCTATATCCATCCACTTTTTGATACATCTGGCAGGCAGTTTCCTGAACTATTCAAAGATAACTCCCTTGAGGGTGCTAACAAACAATCGAGCTAATATGGCATCATTTGATATCATATTTCCAGTCTGTGACTTAAAATGATAGATATGTTGATTCGATGATCCCGTTCCGTCAAAAGTTTGTAACGTCGGGACCTCAAACTTTAGAGGATAAGGGGATGAATCCTATTCGACGGGATAGGGACTAACAACTCTCTCGCCTTGGAGCTCGTTTCTATTAGCAATGGTATTAAGGCGGGCTTCCAATTCTTCTATTTTGGCAGACTGAAGATTCTGCTCGTTTCTAGTTTCTCTTCCTTCATCAGAAGAAGATTCTAGATTATGGGCTTCTTAGTCAGAAGCAGCATCATCAACCACTTTTCCCTTCCCTTTACTTGTGTGAGGTCGGGGTGAAGACGATTTTCCTTTCCGAGAAAATTCTTGCCTCGGTGGCGAATTTGTCTTCTGTCATTTGTCCTTGTCTGCGACGATTTGAGTCATTAGGGCCAAGAGTTCATTGAGGGTCTCCTGTTGTGATTTGAGCATGGCCTCCTGCTCATCAAATCTATTTGAGAGATCTTCAGAATTTTCTGCCATGTGGGCGAAGCTCTCATGCCCAACGAAAGAACTTGGTGATCAAGACTCCGCAATGGTTGAATGTTCGTCATTGGAATTGGTTCCTCTGGCTAACCTCTGATAGTTGACAGGGGGAATGGCTCTTGTTTGCGTCCGAGTGCGTTGGTAGATTCCTTCAAACTCGTTAGTGATTTCTTTGACACTAGGAGAACGATCCATCTCTGACTCATCAGAACTAGGGACTAACGACTTCCCTCTACCAATCACATTGATAGTGACTCCAGGATACTTTGTCTCTAAAGGCTTCTTCTTATAATAACATCATTGCTTGCTTTGTCGAGCAACGCTCGTCAATCGGTCAAACGCTGATCGCCTAGGCACAGAAGCACAACATTGGCATTATGAGAGGATCACAGAAATAAATCGCTCACATTGACATGAATGAGTGGCTTGTTACACCAGTCTTTCTCTTGATAAAAGTTCCCTTAAATCGGAGACTTAGGAAGCATTTCTCACTAAAGTGAGGTTGAAGATGGAACCCCTTGTCATTAGTAGACGGGACTGGTTCTTAGTGAACACGGATCTTAAATCCATGTTGATCTTTTCTGACATGACGAATCACATCGTGTCCTAAAAAAGGAACACAAGGGTCGTGTTTAGATTGAAGAACGCAAGACTGAGGTCTGCGTTTTGCTGGTGAAATGCGCCTCTGTGAGCTACATTTTGGCTGGTCAACATAGTCTTGGGGGTTGCGTTCTGATGGTAAAACGCATGCCTGAGGGCTGAGTTCTAACGGTAAAACGTAGGCATAAGGGCTACGTTCTGAAGGTAAAACGCAGGCTTGAGGGCTGCGTTCTAAAGGTAAAACGCAAGCCTGAGGGCTGTGTTCTGAAGGTAAAACATAGGCCTAAGGGCTGCATTCTGATTGAATAACGCACCCCTGAGGGCTGTGTTTTGATTGTAAAACATGCCTCTGAGGGCTGCGTTTTGGTTGCATAACGCGCCACTAAGGGCTGCGTTCAACTTGGTTCACATGAGATTCTCGTTTGGGCTCATGTACGCGAGGCTCTTGTTTCGAAATAGAAACGCAGAGCTCAGGATCGTGTTTTGATTCACAAACACAAGGCTCGTATTGGTTGAGAGATCGGCTTTCTCAGAGTTGTGCTCGTCGTCGAGATCTTCTCTTTCGTCTAGCAGTGTTCTTCTTAGCCTGGTTTAAGGCTTTTGAAGTGATGTCACCATCTGTACTGATCAAGTTAGTCACGATGATAAGCTTCTTGTGACCCGATACCAGCTGCTTAGGCACGAGCATAGAACCTTCAACTCGATTGATGGGTTTAGCCAAAGCTAAGTCTTCTCCTTCAGAGAGGGGATTGTATGAATAGTGCAACCCCCAGGGGAGGTAGTCCTTTGATGAGTCGGTCACAACTGGAGCTTTAGTGTCCTTAGAAACATTGAGGATCTTACGCATAGCCTTTGGGCTAAGGGATCTGGAGAAGAGTAACTCCTCATATTTGGCTTGATCGAACTCTATGATCAGAGTTTCAACAGTCGTTCCAGCGAGCTTGTTGTCAGATTACAGCACTACTTCTTCATTGGTGAAAAAGCTAGTCCCTAACTGAGTCGCCATCTTTTGTTTTGTGGAAAAATTCGAAGAAGACATTAAGAATATGTATTTGTATTATTCTCTCTGATAGGCTCAGAAAAAGAATTAATTACAATTCTTTCAATACAACTCCTCTCTAACAGACTTAGAAAAAAATTACAATCTTCTTGTATCGGATTCCGATTTATAAAAGAGAGAAGGAATCGACGGAGATCCTTCCCTTTGTTTAATCTGGATTCTTCTTGGTGTCAATGAGATGACTCCCTCGAAACTCGTGTCGAGTTTGCTTCTCATTGACGATCCGAACACCTCACTAGAACGTTGTCTTCGCCTCTTGACTCGACGTCTTGGACAAACTTGCAAAGCAAGTTTGAAACTCTTGACGAGTTGATAACTTTGAACGAGTTTAAAACTCTATGAAAGAGTTGATTTAACCAAAATTGGTTTATAAGACAAGGATGAAGAAAACTCCTATTGCCAATGATTGCTCTGAGCTCTACAAGGATAAATGTTGATCTCCCTTAAAGATGATCTGCCAAAAGATCTTTTCTTTGCTGCCGAAAAGAGGATGAATTGGAGATCCTGAACACAGTTGAGTTTGTTGTAATTTATAGGGGATTAAGGGGTGTAACTACCCCCCTTAATTCATTCCTACGTGGGGGAGTGATCCCCTCAAATTGTGGAAAATGGTGTTGAAACCTTTCAGCTCGTGTTTCAATGAGTTAAATGCCAAAAGTAGCATTCTGGGCCCGAATTCTGTGTTCTGGACCTGGGACGCAGAGTTGGGCTTTGCATTTGAGCCTAAAAATGTAGCCACGAACTCGGCATTTTGTTATTGGGATGCAAAGATGAACTCTACGTTTTGAGTCTGGAACACAGCCATGAACTTTGCCCTTTGAGTCTAGAACGCAGCCACGAACTTTATGTTTTGAGTTTTGAACGCAGCCACGAACTCTGCATTTTGTTGTTGGGACACAGATATGAACTCTGTGTTTTGAGTCTGGAATGCATAGGCGACCCTCAGGCGAGCTTGGCGAGCTTCAGGCTAAGTCTAATGTTTAGGCGAAGTAAAGTCTTGCAGACGGACTTCAGAACATAACTTGCTATGAAGAACAGGTCATAATTTTCAAACCTTAAGTCAGAATTTTACGAATTATATATGAAAATCGACTATCTCGACGAGATAGAGCCGACCAAACTCACCCTAAGGGTTTGGTTTTCTCCCGTCCGTTTCGTCAAATTCCTTACGGTTTGAGAGATATCTGCGTCTTGATTTGAAGAGACTATTAATTTGTAGTCTCTTTTGCTAGAGCGTTGCAAAGATCGTCGTCTTGTAACCTTCGTCTTGGCTCCTTAAAAATAAGAGAGTCGTTAGATTGTAACTCCCGACATTGATTGTAAATGCTTTGAATTAGAGCTTTCATCAATTTACGTGAAAGTTTTTAAATTGTAGTCTTCTGGAAGCCATCAGATTGTAACTTCCATCATCGGTGTTTGATGGGGATCGACTATCTGCAGTAATTTTTAGATAGCCTACAATAAGCTTGGCATGATTGAAGGATCAAGTTTAAGGGAGAACGTTGGAAGTAAACTTGACTAATTACCTTGAAATGTTGAAAAGATCATTTAGTTATCACTAGTAGAAAACAGAGCATTGGCGACGGGGAAATCCGTCGCCAATGCAGTCAAATCCGTCACGAATGCACATTCGTGACGCCCACTTGCCCGTCACCAATAATCCCCTCGCCAATACACATTGGCGACGGGGTCATCCGTCGCCAATACACATTGGCGACGGAGAGGTATTGGTGACGGGAAACATTGGCGACGGGTTTACCGCCGTCGTCAATACACATTGGCGACGGGGTGTTTTCTGTCGCCAATGTGTTTTGGCGACTACGAGTTTGCCGTCGCCAAAACAAATTGGTAACGGCATGTTGTCCGTCGCCAATGTTCATTGGCGACAAAATGCACCCCGTCGCTAATGTTTATTGGCGACGAAAATCTAGCCATCACCAAAACACATTGGCGATGGAAAACACCCCGTCACTAATGTGTATTGAC
>BQKN01066072.1:710470-727666 GCA_022839385.1 Asparagus kiusianus
GACGGATTCGAATTCGTCACCAATAAGTATTGACGACGGAACATTGGCGACGGATTAATTCGTCGCCAATAAGTATTGGCTACAGATTGGATCCGTCACCAATACTTATTGGCGACGGAACATTGACGACGGATCGAATCCGTCTCCAATACTTATTGGCGACGTATTCGAATCCGTCGCCAATACGTATTGGCGACGGCACATTGGTGACGGATCAAATCCGTCGACAATAAGTATTGGTGACGTATTCGAATCCGCCGCCAATAAGTATTGGCGACGGATTTAATCCGTCGCCAATACTTATTGGCAACGGAACATTGTCGACGGATCAAATCCGTCGCCAATACTTATTGGCGACGGATTTGATCCGTCGCCAATACACATTAGCGACGGATTTGATCCGTCACCAATGTTTTTCCGTCGCCAATAAGTATTGGCGACGGAAAAACATTGGCGACGGATCAAATCCGTCGCCAATACAAACAATGGCGACGGGTCTCACCCCGTCGCCAATGTTCCGTCGCCAATGTTTGTATTGGCGACGGATGTAAAATCCGTCGCCAATACCCCGTCGCCAATACTTAGTTTTCTACTAGTGTATATGAAGAGTTAAATACATGAATATGTTAGATGCATGAATATTGTTGGGAAGCTCAAGAGTCTTTATTAGGAAGCTTAAGGGTCATTGTAGTAGTTTATATGTGTGTGTTTTGTAAGTTGAAAGATGCTAAGCCAAGTTGAAAAATCAAAGAAAATTTTTATCCTCCTCCAAATGTTTATCCTAGATAAAATATTGTCATCAGATCTTACATTTTTAGAAGAACTTGGAGTTTTCTTTGATTGGTGCTAAAATGTGCAAATTGAGCTTTATTACTTGCAGCTAATCACGTTCATAGATTAGAGCTTCAATCGTTTGAGGGATTATAATATTTCTTATCCTTGTAACAGTGTGCTTAGATGTATTTTTCTAAACATTATCGAATTTATGCTATGTCTGGTGCTTTATTCTAACAAAAAAGTGGATGATTTACTAGTACTCTCAACAGAACTTAGTTTTACTGCACTAACCCTTGTGATGCACACCGATAAGTTTTGTAGTTTGGGAACTCAGGTAGCCAACAATGTTATATATGCACATTTGAACAAAGGAAGATGAGCTTGGTTGTTCCCTGACATCACCCATCTGATGCCTAAATTTTTTTTTTAATTAAGATTACGGGTAGACAAGGAAAACATGGGGACTTTTTGTAATCTGTGGCTTTTTGCAATTTATGGCTTGCCTTCTCTCTCGTGGGAGCAAGGCATGCAGGAGTTGTTTTAGTTATATCTGTAGATTTCGTTGTAATTTGGATAAATGCACATTAATGATACGGACTTTGTCAATATGCACTGTTAAAGTCAGCCTCTGTTGACTCTTAAGTTTACGAACTTAGAACTTTCCTAAATGAAGACGAAGAATTTACTTTTATTTCTTCAATTTTTTCTTTATGAAAACAAGGATTACAATAGCCTTTATATAAGCTTCAAAAACAAAACGTATAGGCATACCAATAGTCACAAATTAAATTAATATCACATGTTCTTTGACTGCAAGTTTTCGAACGATATTTGGAATGGAGTTATGAACTGGTTTCAATTCAATTGGAAAAGTTGTGATTAGAATCTTTTGATGAGTTGGTACGAAGCTAACCAAAGGAGAAAAGCTTTCAAGATCAATGTTAAAAGGATGGCTCTCACCTCCTCTATTTACAATATATGGCTGGAACGTAATGGGAGGATTTTAAAGCAGAAATACAAAACTGTTGAGCAAATCATCAAATGCATCAAATTGGACTTAATGTCAGTTGTTCTTAACAGTGAGATGCCTTGGAGATACAAAAACTGGTTGATTTCCTTATAAGCATAGGAGGGTACTTTTTGGTTTCAGGTTGTGCACTATCTGGTGCATTTTGGATTTACTACCAGTTGTTCTTAACAGTGAGATGTCTTGGAGATGCAAAAACTGGTTGATTTCCTTATAAGCATAGCAGAGTGCATTTTGGTTTCATGATGTGCAATATCTGGTGCATAATTTAGGTGGTGAATTGTTGAGGAATCCACAAAGAGAGTAATATACAATGTTCAGGCTCAAATAGTTTTTTTTTCTTTTGAGCTTTAGATACAAAACTTTGTTATCTCACAAAATGTGATGAGATTCTTGATGTACATACTCTTTTCATATTGGCTGATGAATAAAAATTTTCATTTACCAAAAAAAATAGTCACAAATTAAACTCATATTTTAATATCATAAAGATAAAACATCATAAAGGAGTGAGTAACTCTTATTCTTCCATAACCTATGTCTCTTCCCCTTCTAAACTTATGACACTTGCACTTCTAAAACTCATGCTATTAACCTCATTTATTCTAATATTTTAATTTAATATTCCAACACGCCCCTTCAAATCAAAATGTCTTTATGCCAAGCATGTCTCTTAGCCTCATGAAAGTTTCACCTGATAATGGCTTGGTGAATATGTCTGCTACTTGTTCAGTTGTGTGACAATGCTTCAGTTCAACGGTTTTTTGCTTTACATGGTCTCTGAGAAAATAAAACTGTGTATCTATGTGTTTGCTCCTCCCATGATGTACTGGGTTCTTTGCAAGCTGGATGGCTAATTTGTTGTCCACAAAAATTACGGTCAAGTCTTCTTGTGGATGATCCAATTCCTTTAATATGTTTCGCAACCAAATTGCTTCACATACTGTAGATGCAGACGCCACATACTCTTCTTCATATGAAGATAAGGCCACAACTCCTTGCTTCTTTGAGGTCCATAAAAATGCAATTGACCCAAGATAGAAGACATAGCCTGTGGTGCTTTTCCTCTCATCTTGGTCACCTCCCCAGTCGCTATCTGAGTAACCAACTAGTTGTGCATTTTTAACATATGCATAGAAGAGACCCAGGTTGAGTGTGCCTTTGATATACCTTAGTATCCTCTTCGCAGCTAGCCAGTGAGACTCCTTCGGTGTCTCCATGTAGCGACTCACAAGTCCGACTCCATAAGTAATATCGGGTCTTGTGATCGTTAAGTATCTCAGGCTTCCAACTAGACTTTTGAAAAGAGTTGAATCCACGAAACGTCCGTCTCCTTCTCTTGAGAGCTTCATTCCGATGGCTATCGGGGTGTTCACAGGGTTGCATTCATTCATCTTAAACTTCTCTAAGATCTCCTTCATGTAATTCTTCTGGGATATAAAAATCCCCTCTTACTGCTGCTTCACTTCAATGCCAATCCATTGTCTGTTATCTCAAATTCATTGAACATTGCCGTCTTGAATTCAGCAAGCATCTCGGTACTGCTTCCTGCGTATAATAAATCATCAATATAAAGACAAATTATTAGAAATTCACCTTTATGGTTCCTCTTCATGTAGATGGCATGTTCATAGGGACATTTAATGAAATCGTTTTGATGAAGATAGCCATCAATTCGGGTGTTCCACGCCCGTAGTGCCTGCTTTAAGTCATAGAAGGCTTTCTTCAAATGGTACACTTTGTCTTCTTTCCCTTTCACAAGAAAACCTTCTGGTTGTTGCACGTACATCTCTTCCTCAAGAACACCATTGAGGAATGCTGACTTGACATCCAAATGATATATATTCCACCTGTGACGAGCTGCAAGTGAAATTAATAGTCTCACCGTATCCAATCGAGCCACCGAAGCAAAGACTTCTTCATAGTCGATGCCGTACTTTTGTTTGTAACCTTTCACTACAAGCCTCGCCTTGTACCGATCAACTTCACCATTTGCTGTGCGCTTGATCTTTTACACCCACTTGACCCTTATTGCCTTATGATTTTTTGGAAGTGTTGTCAACTCCCAAGTGTCATTCTTTTGAATGGCGTGGATCTCCTCCTCCATTGTTGTTTGCCAACAATCCTCTTTTACGGCTTCTTGGAAGGTGTGAGGTTCATGATCAGCATATAAGCAGAAGAGATTTGACTCTTCGTCTTCTTTTATATGCTCATAGATCTCCCTGAGGCTTCTCATTTTGATGGAACCTCGTTGCAGGGTAGATTCGCTCCACTACCTTTCCCAGAAGATGGAGAACCTCTTGCAGGAGAGGGTGTAGAATGTGGAGGAGATGGTGGAGTAGTTGGTGATGGTTTCTCATGTAGAGACTTATCAGGTTCATTCACCACGGGTTGATCTTTGGTAGTCTCTTTATTGCTTCAGTTCCATGCTTCTTCTTCATTGAAGACAATGTCTCTACTAACAACTAGTTTCTTGGTTAGTGGATTGTAGAGCTTGTATGCCTTCGACTCCTAACTATATTCAATAAAAATACATTTTTTATCATGATTATCAAGCTTCTTCCTTTTGAATTTAGGTACTTGAGCATATGCAACACACCCAAAGATTCGTAGGTGTGCCACACTAGGCGTGTAACCGCTCCATGCCTCTTGAGGTGTCTTATTCTTCACTATCTTTGTGGGCATCGGTTGAGCAAATAAGCTGAGCACGCCACGGCTTTTGTCCAGAACTGCTTTGGCAATCTCTTTTCTTTGAGCATGGTTCTTGTCATGTCGAGGGTTGTTCGGTTCTTTCTTTCTGCAATGACATTTTGTTGTGGTTTGTAAGCAGTAGTAAACTTTCTCTTTATACCTTGCTCCCTACAATATTCTTGAAACATATTTGAGGTGTACTCACCACCTCGGTCAGATCGAAGAAATTTTAGATTATGGCCGCTCTCTACTTCAACTAAAACTTTAAAATGCTTGAATGTAGTAAATGCAGTAGATTTTTCTTTAAGAGTTTACACCCATAACTTTCTACTAAAGTCATAGATGATGGTTATAAAATATCTATTACCTCCCAAAGAGACGGGATCGATCAGTCCGCAGTTGTCAGTGTGAATAAGTTGCAATGGTGCATTTGCTCTCCATGATTCTCCAC
This sequence comes from Asparagus kiusianus, assembly GCA_022839385.1. NCBI lineage: Eukaryota > Viridiplantae > Streptophyta > Magnoliopsida > Asparagales > Asparagaceae > Asparagus > Asparagus kiusianus. The sequence goes on from BQKN01066072.1 coordinate 715,417, forward strand.
TGGGAAACAGAAGTCATGGTTGCTTGCCAATTACACAACCTTCACAAATATGATTCGGTAGATCGATTGTTGGTAGACCTCGTACCATGCCAGCTGTAGATAGTAACTTCAGGCCGCTGAAGTTTAGATGGCCGAAGCGAAGATGCCACCTCCATGAATCATTCTCCATGAGTCCTTGAAAACACTTGTCGACTTTCGTGTTTAGATGCAAGGGAGACATGCGGTTCCTTGTCATCTTAACACATGCTATGAGGCCTCCATTTGCATTTTTCAACCAAAGATGGTTGTTCTCCATATATACTTTGTATCCCTTTCCGGGTAATTGACCGATGCTAAGAATATTACTTTTCGTGTTAGGAATATAGTAAACATCGGAAATATACTCGGGCTTACCATCCTTTTGGTAGATTTTAATCTTTCCTTTGCCTTCAACCGTGAGTTTTGAAGAATCTCCAGGGCTCACACTTCCATGAACTCCTTCTACGAGTTCCATGAAAAGTTCTTTCTTCCCGCACATGTGGTTGCTAGCACCCGAGTCAAGGTACTAAGCATCATTCTCAATACTTGAATCATCATTAGCAAGAAGAAGTGTAGAGTTGTTACCCACATCATTTGTTGCTTCGGCAAGATTGGTTTGGTCTTCAGTTTTGTGCCAACAATCTGAAGAATAGTGCCCAAACTTGTGACAGTTATAGCACTGAACATACTTGTTGTTTCCACGCCCAGGTGTGGATCTTCCACGATTGTTTCGTCCTCATCCTCTAAAGATTTAGGTCTTCACTTAATTTTGAGTGGTTTGCTGTTGGTGACCACGTCCCCTGCCTCTACCACGACCATGACCACGACCTCTATCTTGTGAGTCTTGATTACTTAGAGTCAATGTTGACTCTAGTACTTGTTCCAAAACTATGGAACTAGCCTTCTTTTGCATTCGTTGTTCATGAACTTGGAGAGATCTCAAGAGCTCCTCCATTGAGATCTCCTCCAAATTTTTTGACTCCTCTATTGCCGCCACCATGTGCTCGAATTTTGGTGTGAGGGATCAGAGCAACTTCTCCATCACTCGAATGTCCTCCATCTTCTCTCCATTTTTCCTTATTTTATTCACAATTAGAAGTAATCGTGAATAATAATCGAAGATTTTTTCTTCATCTTTTATTTGAGCGGCTTCAAGATCACCCCTCATAGTTTGGAGGCGAATTCGCTTCACCTGCTCGACACCTTTGTAGATGGTAGCAAGGATTTCCTATGCTTCCTTGCTCATTGTTGCTTCGGCAACTCTCTCAAAGGTAGACTCGTCCAACCCTTGATAGAGTAGAAAACGAGCCTTGTTATCCTTCTTTCTTTGCTCTCTGAGAGCCTTCTTCTCTTCGGCGGTGTAGGTGGCTTCTACTTCTGGTGTAGGTTCCGTGAACCCATCAATGATCAGCTCCCACAACTCTTGAGAACCAAATAAGGCTCTCATTTGGATTGACTAACTCTTATAGTTATCTTTCGATAATTTAGGAACTTGAGGATTGATAATATTATTTGTGGTAGCCATGAGAAGAAGAGAGAATGGGAAAATTGGATCAAGTGGCTCTGATACCACTATTGACTCTTAAATTTACGAACTTAGAACTTTCCCAAATGAAGACAAAGAACTTACTTTTATTTCTTTAATTTTTTTCTTTATGAAAACAAGGATTACAATAGTCCTTTATATAGGCTTCAAAAACAAAACGTATAGGCATACCAATAGTCACAAATTAAACTCCTATTTTAATGTCATAAAGATAAAACATCATAAAGGAGTGAGTAACTCTTATTCTTGCATAACCTATATCTCTTCCCCTTCTAAACTTATGACCCTTGTACTTCTAAAACTCATGCTATTAACCTCATTTATTCTAACATTTTAATTTGATATTCCAACACCTCGGTCGATCACCTGCTTTTATCTTCTGTAAAAGCCACGGCTACAGGGTGGTTGTAATTATACAGATACGAACAAAGGTCATTTTTATTTGCCTATCTTATTATTACCTCTTTAATACACGTTGTACTGCTAGATCAGCAGGTCCTCAACCCCTAGAGTAAGCAGGGTCGTACTCAGACTTGTATCGACTGCAAGTTGGTAACTAGTTTTAATCCTCAACTCTAAGTGCACTCGGTTTCATGACATCCTCAAATAGATTAGAAAACTAGGAGTTCAGTAAATTTATGGTGCTCAAGTATTTTTGGATTTTGTTTTGAGCTTATTCCCCTTCAACCTTCTAATTTATGCTCTAGCAACATTTCACCTTTTTGTTGTTGAATTAATCTTGTAACGTTATCTATTTCATAGGTTAATTAGTTGGTTACTTAGTTGGTTAATTTTTTAGTTAGTTAGTTACAGGTTTCTTGTGCACGTTGTGCACGTTTGCAAGTTAGCAAACTGTCTTGTATTTGTATTTAAATATGACAGTAATGTATGTGTGTGAGCATCAACACCTGAAAACTATTTTTGTTCTTCCTCTTAAGTGTGTGTGTGCTTCCAGTAATTGAAGAACCAATTCCATCATTTGGTATCAGAGCTTGTTTGGGATTGGATGCCAAAAATTATGCCTGCGGATGCAACACCATCAAGCAGCGGATCTAGCAACACAGTGACGCTGAAGAGAACTGGAAGAGAAGGGACAGTCTCTCTTCAGTACCCATTGCTCACGAAGAGCAACTATTCAGCATGGGCACTCAAGATGAAAGTGTATTTGCGTGCACAAGGTGTATGGGATGCTATTGAGCCCGCAGACCCCAACGACGAGGTAGAGATGCGGAAAGATCAGATGGCTCTTGCTGCCATCTATCAAGCCATCAGCGAGGAGACACTTCTTGTGTTAGCTGAGAAGGAGACGGCCAAGGAAGCGTGGGAGATGTTGAAGACAATGCATATGGGCACTGAGCGTGTCAAGGAAGCAAAAATTCAGACTCTGAGAAGTGAGTTTGAGGGTCTTCGCATGCGTGAAGCGGAGACAATTGATGATTTTGGTGCAAAGTTAACCACCATTGTCAATAAGATTCGTGCATTGGGCGACAAGATAGATGAGACCTATGTTGTCAAAAAGCTTCTTCATGCAGTCCCTCCCAAGTTCCTTCAAATTGCATCCACCATTGAACAATTCGGCAATCTCAACACGATGACAGTTGAGGAGGTCATCGGATCGCTCAAGACTCATGAAGAACGAGTGCAGGGCTATGGTGACAATGAGGATGAACACATTCTGTTGACAAGTACAAAGTGGAAAGGGAAACAAGTGAAAGGAGAGAGCTCGTCCAATTTATATAAAGGACGAGGAACGGGTAGTGGACGTGGTCGTAGCCGTGGGTGTGGCCGTGGTCGTGGTCGCGTGCACGGTGAAGGTGGTCGATGGAATGAATCAAATCATCGTGAGAGAAAGTTCGACAAGTCCAAGGTAAGGTGCTATGCTTGTCAAAACTATGGGCACTTTGCCTCGGAATGTCGATCTACGAAGAAGGATGAAAAGGCACATTTTGTGGAGGCACAAGAGGATGATGATGAACCAGCACTCTTAGCGATGGAAATTTGTGAATGTGAGAATCATAGGGAGATCACAACAGAGGAAGTGATGCTCTATGAGGAGAAAGTGAAGCCAAAGTTGAATGAAGGAGAAGAAGTGGTGCACGACAACTCTGGTTGGTTTCTTGACACTGGAGCAAGTAACCACATGACGGGTTGCAAGGAGCTGTTTTCAGAACTAGATGAAAGTGTGACTGGGAAGGTCAAGTTTGGTGATGGCTCTGTTGTGAACATTCGAGGAAAAGGCACTATAATGTTTCAGTGTCAAAATGGTGAGCATCGACTCTTCAATAATGTTTATTTCATACCTAGATTGCGTAGCAATATAGTGAGTCTAGGTCAATTGGATGAGAATGGATGCAAAACTGTAATAGAAGATGGATGTCTGTTGGTGTATGATAGAGCTAGAAAGCTGCTGGTGAGAGTAAGAAGATCAAGGAATAGATTGTATATCCTAAATTTGAAGACAACTCACTCAGTGTGTTTAATTGGGAAGTTAACTGAAGTTGAATGGTTGTGGCATGCCCGTTATGGCCATTTAAATTTCCAGACATTGAGGAACATGACGAAGAAGGGAATGGTGACAGGAATTCCTGTTATTGACCATGTAATGAAAGTATGTGATGGGTGTGTAGTGGGAAAACAACATCGCACACCATTTCCCCATAACTCAAGCTTTCGGGCTGAAAAACCACTTCAACTTGTGCATTGTGACCTATGTGGTCCAATTGTTGGCCTTCTTGTTTTGATGATGTTTAACAAACAATTTACTACTAATGTTGTTTGTCTAGTATTTGTGCATTCCTATGTTTTGTAGACAAACAACGTTGTTGGAGGATGGATGGATTACGCTTCAACGATGATATCCAATGGAGGTTGGCGGAATGTCGGGTTGAAGCCTATACAATTCAAGTTAAAGATCAAGTTCAAGCTTCATCCGCAAGATTACCAAGTTAAGCATATTGAAGACCAATCAAGCTTGGGTAATGTAGTTTAGGGTTTTATATTATGTGTGTTAGATACTCTAAGCTCAATATTACACACACACAATATATTGGTTTTTATGTATATATATAGTTTCATATATACATATATGTTTGGTTTCCATGTATATATATAGGTATATATATATACATAGTTTTGAGTTTTCATGTTCATAAATATGAGATTACACATTTCATATTTATTATTGTGTTTTGGTTTAGCTATATAGATATGAAACAAATTTACATTCATATATATAATCATATGTTTCATACTCTATTGTGTTTTTGAAAACATTGCATAGAATATGCAATTTTGTGAAAATACTATCTTATTAGTTTATAGACTTCAATATCAGTTTATACATAGTTTATAAAGTCTATAAAATCATTTTGTAAAGTTTCAATAGTTGGTTTATGTCAAAACATCAAATTCAAGTATCTCATGTTTTCATGTTTTGAACATATTTGCAAAATGATGATTTTTCACAAATGGGAAATGCAATTTGAAAAATTCTTTTTGTAACATGTTTATTATCTTGTTTATAATGATTTCCCAAAGTTTTACATTTTTTGGAATTTGTTTGATATTTTTAAACAGCATTTAAATATCAGCAAAACAGTTTTCATTTAAATGTCAGAATTCGGTCGACCGCACCGGTCGACCGAACCTGAGGTCAAAAGTCCACTGGGCCGACAGAAAGTTGTCGGTCGACCGGTCCGGTCGACCGATGAAATTTTCGGTCGACCGATGACTTTTCCGGTCGACCGACGGGCGCTTTCTCAGCTTCTAACGGCTAGTTTTATTACCGTTGCTGGGGGCTTTTTAGTCTTTCTGTTTTGGGATTTTGGCTGAGCTTTGAGTGGGTATAAATACCCATTGTTGATGTCTTTTCAAGTAGTTGTTTAAGTTTTTTTAAAACAAGGGTTTTGTTAAAAGAGTTTAAGCTTGGTTAAGCTTGTTTAAGGGTTTGATTTAAAGCCGTTTTAGCTTTCACAAGTGGAGGAGACTATCTTATTGTTTGGGCTTCAAATCTCCATCTCTCCATCTTGATTTAGAGAAGTTTTCCTAAACTTAAACTCTAGCTTTACATTTATATACGTGTTTGATTATCATTGCTCTTAAGCTAGATTTTATATTTGAGTTTAGTTGAATTGATTTTATTTACTCATTGTTACACACACCCACATTGAGCTTTTAGTATTTACATACATAGTATAGTTGGGTGGTGAGTGATTGTAACATTGAGAGTGAGCTTAATTGAGTTCTCATCTCGTTTAGAGAACAATCAATTGATTTATATTGTGCTTAATTGTGAGGATTCACTTGTAATACACTTGTACACCGAGAGAAGTGTGTGGTGAGAGACGGGGTCGAATCCAAGAGGAGTGGCGTCGGTTGACGTGCCTAGGGAGAGGTTGTAACCGAGCACTTGAGGAGGAGGACACGGGCTAGGACCAACACTTAGTGTGTGAGGTGTGATTACATAGTGATTGTATTGTGAGGTGTAAACGTTGTTCGGGTGAACGTAGAAAACCCGGTTGTGATAGTGGAGTATCTCCTCGAGGTGAGGAGCGGGGACGTAGGTCGTGGGGACCGAACCTCGTAAACATATCGTTTTGTTTGTGATTGCATTGGCGTTCTTATTCTTATTCTCATATCTTATATCGCCTTTGTGTATTGCTCATCATATTGCCCTATCACTTCTGTAGATTGTTTACCCTTGTGTTAGTTTATATATCCTTGCATATATAGGATATATCTCATTTTTTATATTGCATATTCTTACACATAACATTTTGTATATCTATCTTGCAAGAATATATTTGTTAATTAATTTTAATTGGCATTTAATCGGATTAGATTAGCATAAGACCCTAATCACCCCCCCCCCTCTAGGGTCTAACAATTGGTATCAGAGCTTGGTGCTCTTTGATTTAAGGTCTAACCACCTTGAGTTAAAGATCCAAGTTATTTTTTTGTGCTAATCTTGTTTTGATTGCATTTGTATCTTGCTTGCATATTTTTATAAATTATGGATATGAATAATGCATCTTGTTTAGGCTATGATTCTAGTATTGCTCCTAAATTCAATGTTTTCCCCTATGCTCAATGGTGTTTTAGATTCAAAATATTTGTTCAATCTAAAAATATCGATTTATGGGAAATCATTGATTGTGCTTATATTGTGCCCACGTTGGAGAAATCCAAGTGGAGCAAACATGATAAAAAGATGTTTATTATGAACAAGCTTATGTTAGAATTTTTATTAAATGCATTTGATTCATCTATGTCTAACAAGCTTGATTCTTTTGATAGTGCTTACGCCTTATGGAAATTTATTGAAGCACATCAAGGAGACTTGGAGGCGATCCGACAAGCTTTGGAGGATCCCGCTTCAAGTTCTAAAGGAGCTTCATGCACACGGCCACTAGGCGATAGCCCTAGTGAGGTTTGCGAGTTCGAAACCATTAATGATTTACCTAATGATGAACTTGCTTGTGCTAGTGAAAAATTATTGCATGCCTTTAACAAATTGCAAAATGATTTCATTAATTTACAAAGTAAGCATGATATTTTGAAATCCGATCATGAGTCCTTAACTTCTAAGTTTGAAACTATTTCTAATGAAAATATGATCCTTAAAGAAAACAATGAAAAATTAAAATTGGATCACGACTCTTTGGTTTCAAACTTTGCCAAGTTAACTCATGAAAGAGATGATGCCATGTTAGAAGTAGAGAACATAAAGAATGATACAGCTTCTTTTATAAATGACTATTTATGTTCTACTTCTAAAAATGCATATGTGCCCAAAAATAAAGATTTGAATCTTATGAAAAATAGTATTTCATCTTTAGATTCAACTTTGAGAATATGCATTAATAATCATAAGAAGCTTATGGATATGTGTGCCAAATCTAAGAAATCATCCACTCATCATGCACACATATATAGCAAAGTTTATAAGTGTTCAATTTGCGGCCGTAAAGGCCATCTAGCTAAATTTTGCTATGATGCACATAAACCTACAAAGACTATTGCTCCTTGTGCATCTCATGTAGCTTCTTCATCTTGTACACTTACACATTCACATGCTCATTCTCACAAAGTTCATCATAAGCATGCTAGTGTGTTCAAGTGTAATCATTGTGGTCGTTTTGGTCATTTGGCCGATTATTGTTTTGATTTGAAAAAGAAATCTATTATGCCAAATATTTCTAGTAGACCACATATTTTTAAATGTGATGTTTGTGGTAGGTTTGGACATCTTGCTAAATTTTGTTTTGATATGCAAAAAACTTCTAAATTGCAACATGTTCCAAATAGACCATTGTTTAAGAAGGTTTATCATTTGCAAAATAACTTTAAAAGAAAATCTTTATTTGCAAATGAATCCCGTGCACGAGCTAATGGTCCACAAAAACAAATGGATCTCTTTCATTGCACAAATTGCAATCGGAAGGGTCATTTGAATGAATATTGTTTTGACCATGTTAGTGCACCACATATACCTAAGAGGGTTCATAACCCTAAGGTTTTGAGCTTAAATGATAGGGGTCATGTCCCTAAATCTTTTGGTACCAAGAGTTCTTGGGTACCAAAACAAATTTAAATTTTAAACCAAGAATTTTAGTGTTCTTATTTTTTCTCTTGGTTTTGAAAATTATGACTTCAAATCTTTTGATTATGAAAACAAATTTTTTAATTGATCAAATCTTTTGTTTTCATGTTTTGATTTTGATGAGAGGTTTGCATTTATTCAACCCTCCGGGTTTATTGGGTGTTTATTCCCAAATCATGTTTACCGGATGCTAGAATGATTATATGGGTTAGAACAAGCTTAAGAGCTTGATATATTGTTGCCTCTCTTGAATTTCTTTTGTTAAAGATTTTGTTTTGATTCGTTGTTTTGAATTCATTATAGTTCACTTATATGATAATATTTATATGTTTGTGCTCATGGATCATCTATTCGTGCCTTATAATGTATTCTATATATGATTTGATCAAACTTTACAAAGGAATTTCTTTTTGATCAAACATTATCTTTGAACTTAAACTTCGATTTATGATTTCATTGGTTTATTTGTTTTCACTTGAAAACTTTTTACATGATTCTCATGTTTCTCTTCTTTTGATTTCATAAATCTACCTTTACAAATGGTTTTTATGTTTTTTATATGAGACACTATGTTCCATCTTGACATACTCTTTTGTGTTCTCATTATCTTTTTGTATGTGAGTAAAATTTAGCATGTATGCATACTCACATGTTTGCCATGATCTTCATTTCATATTTTCTATATGGCATTTTGATAGGGGGAGCATTCCCTATACTTGTTTGATACTCACCTATGCTTATTGATAGGGGGAGCTTTCGCTCTCTTCATTCTTGGTGTTTTTCCCCTTTTTTGATGTTGTCAAACTGTTGTGAACATGGCTCGAAGCTTACTAAAGAGCAAACATGTTCCATCAGAATTCTGGGCTGAAGCTGTGAAGACAGCAATGTATATACTCAACAGAGCTTCGAAAAAAAGTGTGGAAGGTGCAACACCTTACGAGAAATGGATTGGCCACAAACCCAAGGTACATCATATGAGAGTGTTTGGTAGTTTAGTGCACGTAAAGACTGTAAAAACCACACATGAAGAAACTGGATGACAAGAGTGTGCCAATGGTGTTCTTGGGGTATGAACTAGGCTCAAAGGCATACAAGGTCTATGATCCTAATGCAAAGAAATTGTGTGTAAGCAGGGACACAATATTTGAAGAGGATAAGGAATGGAATTGGGAGAATATACAAGGAGAAGGAGACTCTAGAGGTTATTCACGTGGTTCGTTCACCGTGCACTATGAATCTGAGAAGGGTGAAGGTGCACAGAATTTTGATGAGCAATCAATCGGGCAATTTTCTGAAAGTACGACTGCGCCTCACACTCCCTCGGAGCATAATAATGCACAGGATGCTGGAAAACAATCAACAAGCTTGGAGAGGCCTCGTAAGTATCATTCTCTACAAGATGTGTACAATGACACAGTTAAGATGGATGATGAAGCAGGGCTATGTTTTTTGTCTTTAGAAGAACCTGCAACTTACGAAGAAGCAGCAGGTAATGAGAGTTGGAAACAGGTCATGGCAGAAGAAATTGCAGCAATTGAGAGGAATAACACGTGGGAATTTGCAGAATTACCAAAAGGGCACCGTGCTATTGGTTTGAAATGGGTATACAAGGTGAAGAAAAATCCTTAAGGAGAGATAGTAAAACACAAAGCTCGACTCGTGGCGAAGGGTTATGTACAAAAACAGGGAGTCGATTTTAATGAGGTATTCGCTCCTGTTGCACAATTAGAAACTGTTAGGCTCTTAATTGCTTTGGCAGCACAAGAGAGCTGAGAAGTACACCACATGGACGTAAAATCTGCATTTCTAAATGGCGAGCTAGAGGAAGAAGTGTATGTAGCACAGCCCGTTGGATTTGAAGCCAAAGGCTATGAGGGACAAGTGTTGAGGCTGAATAAGGCATTATATGGACTGCGTCAAGCACCTCGAGCATGGAATTCAAAACTTGATAAATGCTTACAGTCACTAGGATTCATCAGCTGTCCTATGGAGCATGCTGTCTACAAGAGAACACTGGGGGGTGAAATCCAAGTGATTGGTGTTTATGTGGATGATCTTATCATCACTGGGTCAAGTGTCGAACACATTGTGAAGTTTAAGAAACAGATGAAGAAGGTGTTTGATATGAGTGATCTTGGTTTATTAAACTACTATTTAGGCATTGAGGTGAAACAAAACTTACATACCATCACGTTGTCCCAATCAATGTATGCACTGAAGATATTAGAGAAACTTGGGATGGCCAAATGCAATCCCTGTCAAATTCCCATGGAACCAAGACTTAAAATGAGTAAACTAAATATCAGTCCTCCAGTTGATGCCTCTTTGTATAGAAGTGTCATAGGGAGTTTGAGATATCTAGTTAACACAAGACCTAACATAGCCTACTCAGTTGGAGTGATGAGTCGATATAAGGAGGCGCCATCGACAACTCATATGACTGCCGTGAAGCAAATACTAAGGTACGTGCGTGGCTCTCTAAACTTTGGGTGTTGTTATGATAGGAAGAAGCAATTGGGGGAGCACTTGATTGGGTACAGCGACAGTGATCTGGCTGGAGACATTGATGATCGAAAGAGTACAACGGGAGTTATTTACTTTCTTGGTGGAAATCCAGTCACCTGGCTTTCACAAAAACAGAGGGTGGTGGCACTCTCCTCATGCGAAGCTGAATATGTGGCCGCTACGGCAGCAATATGTCAGGGTATTTGGCTTGGGCGATTGTTGAGTGAACTTAAAGGAGGTGAACCTGTCAAAGCAGTCCTCAATGTAGACAACAAATCAGCCATTGCTCTCACGAAGAATCCTGTGCATCATGACAGAAGCAAGCACATTGATATCAAGTATCATTTTATTCGTGATTGTGTTCAAAAGGAAGAAATTGAAGTGATGCATGTGAAGACTGAGGAGCAACTGGCTGACATTCTGACGAAGCCACTTGGTCGACAGAGATTTGTCGAGCTGCGTGAGAAGATAGGACTGAAGGATGTGAAACAAGTTGCAACAAGATTAAAGGGGTGAATGTTGAATTAATCTTGTAACATTATCTATTTCATAGGTTAATTAGTTGGTTACTTAGTTGGTTAATTTTTTAGTTAGTTAGTTACAGGTTTCTTGTGCACGTTTGCAAGTTAGCAAACTGTCTTGTATTTGTATTTAAATATGACAGTAATGTATGTGTGTGAGCATCAACACCTAAAAACTGTTTTTGTTCTTCCTCTCAAGTGTGTGTGTGCTTCCAGTAATTGAAGAACCAATTCCATCATTTGTTTGGCTTTAAGTAATAGAATCAAGTGGCAATTTCTAATAATTTGAAAGATAAATGCAAATTGTAGCACATCCGTACTATCAACTTTTAGGCCTGTCCATCCGGGCCGGCCCGGGCCGGGCAAAACCGGAGCCCGGACCCAGACCCGGGTACCCGGGCCGGGTTCCGGGCCGGACCGGGTTTTTTTCTTTTTTTTTAAAAAAAAAATTTTATCAAAATTTTAAATTTTATTTAAATTTTAAATTATAAAAAATACAAAAAAATAATAAAAAACAATAATTTTATTAATCACTTAAAATGACATAAATTACAAATAAAAAATTATAAACATAAATTCTTTATTAATAATTAATAAATCATTTACAAATTACAAATATAAATTTATTTTGGAATTCATCGCATCACAATAGATAAGTACATCCCATCTAGGTTTTTTTAATTTATTTTTTATAAAAAAATGCTAAAATTTAGTTTAATATTATTATATTTTATATAATTATGTATTAGTATATACTTCCAAATTATTATGTAACTATATATTATATATACATATATTATATGTAAATATATTGTATATATTTATAAGTTATAATTTGAGAGGGAGAGAATCGCATAAGTAGCCGTTGCCCGTTGGGCCAATGGGGAAGAAGTAGCCGTTGTAATATACTATACTTATATATACTTATATACTAAGAGAGAGAGTATACACACACACTTATATAAAAGAGTATACTTATATAATAGGGAGTATACATATATAAGAGAGAGTATACTTATATATACATATATACTAAGAGAGAGAGTACATATATATATA
>BQKN01066072.1:729094-747990 GCA_022839385.1 Asparagus kiusianus
TCAGGTTTCTTTTTAATTAATATTTTGAATGTTATGGGGGCTTATCTTATAAATATCAAAAGCTAAGTGGGGCTTTTTGATATTCAGCTAGAAAGTTATAATTATGTATAATTGATTTCTATTTCGTATAAGCCACGTTTTATTCTATTAGCCCGAGGTATTTTGCAATATGGATTTGAAAGAACAGATTCGATGATTCCTCTCTCGATTTACTATTCAGAAAACCGCACGTGATACTCAGCTGTGAATAAAAGCATGATTACCATGATGCCCTTTACGTGAAACTTCAAAGAATTTCAAATTTATTTTTCAAAGAGGCATCTTCTTCTTTTCAACTACTCGCTAGCGTCATTTGCATGTGCTACAGGAATCCAACATTATATGTCGAGCACTGTTGCCAAAGGAATACTCGCATCGGATGCTTCTGTTTTCCGTATAAGAGAGCCATATATAAAAGGAAAGGATGATTTTCTTACTAACACCAACTCGTTAATGGCTAACGTTTGTCCTCAATCATGCCTATCTTCTTCTTCTTCTTCTTCCATTCTTCTGAAATACAAATATTCACTGTATGGATGAAATCTCTCGTGTTGAATGGGAACGGATGCACTATCTATGATTCTGATGGCCGGATAGTCTATCAAATTCTGATGGCCGGGAAAAAAATATAAAAATTAAATGCTAAATCAAATTAAAATATTACTTTCATAAATTCAACTAAAGATTACATTTACATTCAACTAAAGATTATATTTACATTTAACTTCACAAATTAAAGTATAAATATTACTTTCATAATTATATAATACCAATGAAGGTTTGGAGGACTAATATTAAATTACCAATGAAGGTTTGGGAACTCTAATATCAAATTATGAAGATATGGGGGGCTAATACCATAACACCAATGATGTAAAGGGACTGATATGTAAAAAAAACCCACCCCTTTTCCGTGAAGGTGGGCTTACAAAAATTCTTTTCATCAGGCGCAAAGGAACAACCTCTGATCATCTCCTCTTCCTCCCTCTCTCTTAATTTCTGCTCTTCGAATGCCCCCTTTCGCTCCCTCGCCAAAAACCCTAACCCTAGAACTCAACAAAACATCAGACTTGTTGCTCATCCAATTGGGCGGGAGCATCTCCCGCGCGCTGCAGCAGATGAGCAACGCCATCGTCGTTGACGAGAAGGTCCTCTGTTTCACATGAGCACCTCCACAAAAATTTTGCGCCAAGCTACAGTGTTGCGCCAAATCTGGCGCAACACTGTAGCACCTCCCCAAAATAGCGCTGAAAATAGCGCACGGTTAGAGGGTGAAATGGCATTGAGTTTGCGTCATCTTGGGGATTTAGCGTTGGGTTGGAGAAGCTCTAAGTATGCTTGCAAGTCCAGCACTGAGGTGTACCTCATGGATGATAGAGGCAGGACATTGACAAAAATACTTAGAAAGGTAAGTAACAGGAAATATATTGTATATTTCTCTATAAGTTAGTAATTGTTATCCAAGATTAATTATTTGCTTCTTATATATACAGAAACTGAGAATTTTCAGACAGTGAGAAGGGTTCCAAGGTGATGGATTACTAGTAGAAAAGCAAGAGCCCTGGTTTAGAGTTCGAAAAACCTGCAGGTATTTTAATAGAGGTCAGAATTTTTCTACCGAAGTTACAGTTGGGGTAGGACATAATAATAAAACTCGCTATAAGATTCTTGGTTCACCAAGCAAGAGTGACTACAAAATAATAGACATCGGAGGAGAGCCAGTTGCAGAGGTATGGACATATTATATATGTCAATTAAAATATCATACAAAGTTGGTTAAGCTTAGTCAAAGGGTCATTATAGCATGAGAGTAAGCATTAACGAGGGATTGCTTTGGTGTCATGCAGGTCAAGAGGAAGCTCACAAGCCATGGTGTTGCACTTGGAGAGGATGTGACACTAATTGTGGAGCCTAATCATGATCGGCTGCTGGTTACTGGACTAGTGATTGTTTGTGGACTCATCAACCGCAGAATGTGATCCCACATATGTTAGCAGTAGGGGTGGTAAACGATGGAATCGAATACTAAAGTGTTCATATTTATATTTGTTTAAAATTAGTGAATTCGAATGCGGACTCTAATATTCATATATCTAGTTTTTCGAATTCGAACTCGAATACTTGGTATTTGATAAATATTCATGAATATTTACGAATACTTATCGAATATCAAAGTATATTTATTCTGATAAAAATTGACTTTCAAATAATATTAAAATTCATAAATAATAATTATTTCTTTATAATATATGATGTATATATTTATATCAAAATTTTAATTGGAAAACAAATTGAAGATTATTTAAGTCTTAAAATCAGTATATAAAACTTAAGTAGAAATGGTAAGTGAGTTAAAAATATGACATCATATGTGCAATAATACAAATAATAAGGTGTGATCAAATTTAAATGAATATTTAATAGACAAACGAATCAAATATAAATCTGGTTAAATTCTATTCGTTAGTAAACTCGAATACTAAAAAATATTTGTTTAGTGGTAAATGAACTACCGAATCGAATATGACTGAATAGTTATTCGAACAGTTATCGAACTATTTATTAATTATTTGGTTCATTTTCATCCCTAGTTAGCAGCTCTCTGCTTTTTTTTCTTAGCAAAGTCCTTTTTTGACTTAACAAGAGTGTGGTCAAGCTCAGTACTTCTCCTCGTTCAGTTTTTGAGAGGCATCTTTCTTTTTTATGATATAGATGCAAGCATTTTTTTGTGTGCCAATACATCGTTTATCATTTTCAGGATTTATTTATGTTGTTTTCCCCTTTTTTTCTTTCTTTCTTTCTTTCTTTTTTTTTTTTTTTTTGCCTGTACATTATGAAGAGAGTAAAATCAGCAAGTGTTGTAGGTGTTAATAGATGCAAGTATTTGTGCCACACCCTCATGGAATAAACAGGTGCTTTTGCAACTTTTTGCTTGTGATGGAAGAATTTACTGATTCAGATTCCACACCAAACATATTTATGGAAATTTATCCACAAGCGAGGATGCAATTCATTTAATTATTCATAACAGAAGGTGAAGAAACTAACAACTTAAAAATAAATATTTATTCCAAGTCCCTAGATCTTAGAAAGAGTGATTGAAATCAAGTTTCGTTCAAATTCATTCATTATTTTCAATTTTTTTATTTGCTACTTCAGTGAATACTGATGTACTACATAGGATAGCAGTACCTGGGACTCTCTCTCTCTTCCGGTTGCTTGGCGTTGTCTTATATGCATATACTATGAAGTATTTAGTTATACAAGGATTGGTAAATAACTAACACCAATGCATAATACACTTACATGCTATTTTGTTATCTTCTTAGTACATTACCCCACCCCGACCATATTGAACAGAACACAGAAAAATATTAACAGGAAACTATATGAAAATACTTTGAAAGGGCTGATAAGGAGAGTAACTTCAACAGTGTTTACTGAGAAAAGGTGAAGACCATTTTCAACACCAAAACGACACTGTAATTAGTAAATAGAGGGGAAAAAATTCTGTGCGGTTGCGGTAACATCTTCAAGATGTAGCATAATTGCAAGAATTGCTGAGCATGTCCGTGATATGCTAAGAATTCTGTTGAGAGTCTCATGTTGATAATTAACTGGCAGTCATCCATTCAGGGCCGGTTCTGAGATTTTAGGGGCCCTGTGCGAAAAGTAAACACAAGGCGCTTCTCTATATACAAAATATCAATAAATTCCTATTTGAATCCCTAAAATGCTAGAGAACAAAATGTTACTAATCAGACATTAAAATATTACCTAATTTTTTCGCATCTGGATAGTCTTTAACATACTTTTCAAGTGCTATTGCCAATTCTTCATCTCTTCACTCTTCAGTCACCTGAATAAAATGTTATTGATCAGATAAATACATGTAATCCCACCTTAATAAAGCTTTCTAATAGAGCAAATTGTCCATAATAAGAAATACTTGCATACTATGTTCCTCTTGTATATGTGCTTACCTTCATCAGATATCAAAGCCTTTAGCATCAAAAATTATCATCGAAACATTATCCTCCTTGCATTTTTAGCTGTAAAATCACTAATTAAGCCTTTAACATCAATTTTATCTATAAAATCATTTTCAATGGATATCAAAGCTAGTCCATTTAGTCTTTCTTGTGACATGGTCGATCTCAGATAAGATTTTAATAATTTTAATTTTGAAAAACTTCTTTCTGCAGATGCGACTGTAACAGGTATAGTCAATAATATTCTATAAGCAATAAATGCATTTGGAAAACAATTTTGTATTTTTTAAGCAATTCAGTATATCAATAGCCATCTTCGTTTCTTTTGGTAAAATATTTCGTAAGATTTTTAGTTCTCCAAATAGATCTTTCTCATCAAGATCAGAAAATGTTTTATATTTTAGAACAATTTCAAGATTATCACAGCATGCTTTAAAATTATTATCATCGAATGAGTTTAACTTTTCTGAACCAAACAAAAATCCAAAAATATCTTCATATGCTTTATATTGCTCAAACTTTTTCTTTAGTGAACCAATAGCTTGATCTACAATATACAAAATATAATTGATTCTAAAAGATTCTTCAGCTGATTGTGTTGTCTCCTCATTAACATTCTCATCAAATTGTCTTTTTCTACGGATTTGACGTTTTACTTGAAATACAGAATCAATTTCTATTTCAGTAGCAATTTCTTTAGCAATTATTATAGCTTGTGTGAGCCCAACTTCTCTATAATCCTTAAAAAATCTAATCAATCCTTTTACTTGATCTATAGCAATATCAATAAGCATGTCTTTAGATTATAAAAATTTGCTAATTAAGTTAACAACAAATAATATATCGTACCAAATAATCATACTTAATAAAAATTCAAAATTTCTAATTCTATGTGTTGCTAAAGAATCTGCTTCATTCCTTATTTTGGAGTCATTATCAGTTTCTACTAATTGAAGTAGTGCTGCCCTTATTTTAAGTGTTTGGAATCTAATTGCTTTAACGCTTTCAATATGGCTTTCCCAACGTGTTGCCGACAACAGCTTCACAGTTAAACCTTTGGCATTATTTATCAAAATTTTCCATCGCTTTGTTGAGTGAGAAAATAATGTATAAATACGTTGCATCACTCCAAAAAAGTTTTTTCTTTACCACAGAAATTTTTCATATCGCAAAGTGTTAAATTAAGACTATGACAACCACAAGGCGCGTATAATGCTCTAAGATTAATATCAAGTAATTTTTTTTGTACACCTTGGTGTCTCCCTTTCATATTAGACTCGTTATCATACCCTTGACCTCGTACATTATCAATATCAAGATTAAGATTTTTTAGCACATTTTGTAATTCTTCAAAAAGTCCTTGTCCAGATGTATCATTTACTTTTAAAAATTCTACAAAAAGTTCTTCTATTTTATCGGGCTTGTAGAAATATCGACACATCTTAATATTAAGGTCATTTGTTCTTTGTGACTTACAACCAGAGTACAATCAAGTATTACTAAAAAATATTTAGCTTCTTTAATTTTTTGAACTATTGCACATTTGATTTTAGAAGCTAACATACTTATCAATTCATTTTGAATGCTAGGACCAAGATAATGATAATGAATTTCACCATGGTCAATACGTCGAACATGTTCTTGCATTACCGGATTTCATTCTGTAATCATTTCAATTAGGCCTAAAATTTTCCATTATTATTTTGATAAATTCTCTCATTTGTTCCTCGAAATACCAAGTTATGTTTAGCAAGATATTTAATAATAGAAATTATTCTTTGTAATACTTTTTTTCCAATATTCCATCTCTTTATTAATTTGCTCTTGAATATTTTTATCGATTGTTTTGTTTTTCTTTAATCTTATGCGTAAATCAAGCCAAGTACTCATGTTAAACATGTGCTCATTAGTTGTTTGATGTTCTTTAAGCCTAGCACTAAGATGTATCCAATCATTAAATCCTTCATTTATAAAAAAAAATTCTTAAAACCATTTTTAAACAATTTACAACAAAAACAGAATACTTTATTGTAGGCTGTCTAAAAATTACGATAGATAGCTGATCCCCATCAAGTTTCAATAATGAGTGTTACAATCCGACGACTTCCATATCTCAATGATGAAAGTTATAATCAGATGGCTTTAATGTCAACAAATAAAAACTGTAAATGGAGGACTTTTCACATAAATCGAGAAGAGTTATAATTCAACGATACTTCCGACAACTGATGAAAACTCTGTTCAGTGGTCTTCACAATTAACTGTGAGAGTTACAATCTAACGACTTCCACACCCCACAATAGCTAAAGCAAAGATTACTGAACAATGGTCCTTGCAATGCTCTACAGAAGAGGTTACAAGTCAACTAACCTCTTCTAAACGCGAAATTCATCTTCGTGTTTTAAACCTTGAAACGCAAGCGACCCCCGCGTTTCCAATCCTCAGCAAATAAACGTGGGCGGCCATCATATTTTTCAACATCCAGCGGATATCCAACTCCGCGTCTCCAATCTAAGACACGAAGTTTTTTTTTTTTTTTTTGGTCAATGAAAATATTGTATTCATTCACCAAATGTAATGAGTTTGAGTACATCAAATCCTCCTATGTGAGATATCAAATTTACAAAGTATCAGAAAAGTTCATCCTTCTAGCTATTTACAAGGAAGTGATCCATTCTTTAAAATCGTCCGGTAAGGAGCTGTTGAGAGTAATGAATAATATATCCATTTTAATCTCCTTCACCAACTGATCCTTGCTTTTGCATTCTTGCTTGAAGATCCTACTGTTGCGTTCACACCAGATTTTATACAGTGTAGAAGTAAAAGCCAGCCTCTTAACTTTCATTTTGTTCCCTTTACCTCTTATCTTGGTACAAAACCAGTCAAGGAGGCATCTCCAGCTGCAAGCCTTCCATTTAAACTGCAACCAATTCATCACTTGATTCCAAACTTCACTAGAAAAAGGACAACTAAAGAATAAGTGGTCCCTGCTCTCCAAACCAGAGGTTAAACACAAGCAGCAATTGTTTTCTGTCACAATATTCCTCCGCATCAGCCTATCCTTTGTTAGCAACCTATCTTGGATAGCAAGCCAACAAATTAGAGAATGCTTTGGATAGTTCATATCCCCCCAAACAGTATTCCGCCATTTCACCTTGCTGACATTGGGGGAAAGAATCCTATACAGGGAAGAGAGATGAACCTTGGTGTTTTTATAGCATGAAGCAATAAGGTGACTTAGGTTAGCTTCCCCACCACAGTGAAACAAAGAACTGTCTCTAGTCTTCAACATTTGTTTCCATGTCCATGAATCCCCATTTTTTGCCTGCACTTGCCAAATGCTTTTATCTTTTAAGTAGTTTCCTTGAATCCATCTAATCCACAACAGTTCTTTATTAACATGTATATACCATAAATTCCTCAGAGCTGAGGCTCTATTCCATATTACTGCAGAGAAAATACCCAGGCCTCCTTGATCCTTTGATAAGCATATTTTTTCCCATGAGACAAGAGCAGTTTTGAGTGATTGATCCTTTTTCCCCCACAAGTAATTTCTGCATAGTTCATCAATTTTATAGAGCACTTTCATAGGCAAAATATAACTAGAAGTCCAATAGATTTGAACTCCAAGTATCACACTTTTTATCACCTGAATTCTTCCAGCATATGATAAAGTTCTGCACTTCATCCAGTTCTAAAATTGACCAGAAATCTTATTGAGGAGAGGGAGGCAGTCTACATAGGATAGTCTTTTTTAGAACAGAGGAACTCCAAGATATTTGATTGGCCATACCCCTTCTTTGAAACCCAGACAGTCTCCAATTGATGTTTTGATAGTATCAGATACACCTCCATAGAATATTGAACTCTTTTCAGGATTAGCTTCAAGCCCTGTAGCAGCACTGAAATCACTCAAGCATTGATTCAAATTTTGCACCGAGAGAATATCTCCTTTTGCAAATAAAAGAAGATCATCCGCAAAGACAAGATGGGTGATTTTTAACTTCCCACATCTAGGATGATACTTGAAGTCCTTTTCATTCTTTAACTTATCCAATCTCCTAGATAAGTATTCCATCCCTAAGATCAACAAATAAGGTGATAAAGGGTCACCTTGCCTCAGTCCCCTCTCCCCTTTGAAATAGCCATGGAGGGATCCATTTAAAGAAATTGAATACTTTGGAGTAGAGATACAAGCCATTATCCAATTTGTCATCTTACTAGGAAAACCCAGACCCTGCAGCATATCCTCCAGAAATTCCCAGCTGAATGTGTCAAACGCTTTCCTTATATCAATGTTGAGCATTACTCTAGGTGAAATATGCTTCCTCCCACAGTTTCTAATCAACTCATGCGCAAGTAGAATGTTGCTGGATATCTGCCTACCTTTAACAAAGGCACTCTGGGCTTCATTTACCAAGTGACCCATAACAGTTTTTACCCTGTTTGCCAAAAATTTTTAGATGATTTTGTACAAACAGTTGCAGCAAGATATTGGTCTATAATCAGATGGAGTTTTGGGGCATTGAATTTTAGGGATCAAAGTAAGTGAGGTAGAATTTACCATGCCCAACAACTTTCCAGTTCTGAAGAACTCTTGAATAGCATGTGTTACCTCTTCACCAATGATTCCCCAAGCTGTTTTGTAGAAAACTGCATTATACCCATCAGGCCCTGGAGCTTTCCCATCAGCCATAGAGAATACTGCTGATTTAATCTCATCTTTTGAAATATTTGTAGATAGGAATCTGATATGTGTGTCATTTAAACAAGGCCCATTCCTGATAATATTGATATCTGGGGGATTTGTCTTTACTTTAGTCCCCAGGAGACCTTTGTAAAAAGAGATTAGTTCACTTTTTATCCCCTCCCCATCTGTAATTCTTTCTCCAGAACTATTATAGATCACTGTCACTCTACTATGGTGTCTCTTGGATTTGATAATAGAATGGAAAAAATTAGTACATCTGTCTCCCTTAATCCCCCACTCAATTCTTGCCTTCTGTTGGTAAAAGGACATCTCACAGTCCAGCAATTTATTATAGGAGGCTAAGCATTCCTTTTCTTTGTTGATGAGAGCAGCATTGAGATAGTCTTTCTGCAGATTTACCTGAACTGTATCCAGATTTTTCTTTGCCCTCATCACTTGCTCACTTATGTTAAGATAATGTCTTTTATTGATGTCTTTCAGAGCAATTTTTAGATTTTTTTAGTTTTGTGAAGACTGAATACATCTTATAACCCTCAATCTGTACTTGCCAGGCTTCAGACACAGCAGAAAGATAACTTGCAAGTTTAGTCCACATATTAAAGAACTTGAAGGGTTTTTTCCCTTGTAGGAAATCCTCATGAATTGAAACCAGTGCTGGAGAATGGTCAGAGAAGTTTGGCAATAAGAATTCCACATGACTAGAATTGAAATTGTTGATCCAAGAATCATTTACCAAAGCTCTATCCAATCTACTCCACACCCTTGTGTTTGCTTCTTGCTTATTGTTCCATGTGAAAAAACACCCAGAGTTTTTAAGATGAACAAGTTGACAATTCTCAATGAAATCACAGAAATCCTTAGTGTCAGATTCTGAAAGATTAACTCCCCCAATTTTCTCTTCATTGCTAATCATTGTGTTGAAATCCCCACAAAGTAACCAAGGTGAATTGCCAAAAGAATGATATAGCTGGCCAAGGTCAGACCAAAGACTTTTCCTACCCAGAAGATTATTGAAACCATAAATTGAAGAGATGAAGCAGTCAACTCTCCCATCGAGAGATTTTACAGAACATGTGATTTGCTGATCTGAGCTAGAAATCAAATTGTAGGCTGTCTAAAAATCACAATTGATAGCTAATTAAAACAAGCCCTGACAATGGAAGTTACAATTAAATAACTTTCAAATCACTGCATCCGCAACTCCACAATCACCGCAAACACTACCTCGTTTCTGAGATGATTGATCTTGATGGTTGCGATAATAACATGACCAATATTATATTAGCAACTATTAGAGATGCTGATGAGCAGTGGGATGATTTCAGAAATAAAAGGTCAGACTTGGTTGGTGAGTTGCTTGGTAGAGAGCTGTGGGCAAATATTCGTCTAAAAGACACTATGGATGTTGATTCCCGTCTAAGCTCCTACAACGGAAGCTACAATCAAATAGTTTTCGGGCCGATAAGCGAAGAAACTGTAAATGAAGGACTTTTCACATAGATCGAGAAGGGTTACAATTCGACGACACTTCCGACAACTGATGGAAACTCTATTCAGCAGTCTTCACAATCTATAGTGAAAGTTACAATCTGACGACTTTCACACTCCACAACAGCTAAAGCGAGAATTACAGAACAACGGTCTTTGCAACGCCTTACAGAAAAAGTTACAAATCAACTAGCTCCTTCTAAAACGCGGAAGTCATCCCCGCGTTACAATTATGGAAGTGCAGGCGACCCCCACGTTTCCAAGTCACAAATCAACGTGAGCGACCCTCGCGTTCGTGGGAGTTCAACCCACATCGACCCCCGCGTCACCAAGTAGGCGACAAGCTAAAACGTGAGCGACCCTCGCGTTTATCAATGTTCAGCTAACACCCAACCTCGCGTCTCAATCCTAAGACACGAAGTTAGGTTCTGAACGCCAGATTGGGCGTTTGACTTGTTCAAACACAGGTCGAACGATTTCAGAACTGTTTCCCACGATCTGAGGAAATCACGCCCACGTAGGAGCGGATTTAGAGGGCAGTTACACCTCTTATCTCCCTATATAAACTCAACAAACTCAACTGAGTTAAGGGCTGACTGGTTGGACTCTAGAGATCGAATTCTGGAGAATCTCAACCACCCTTGTTCGGTGATTCAACAGCAGCAGCGAAATCCTTAGAGATAGGATTTTTAAATCGATCTCAGAAGATCAAATCTGGAAAGATTCTTCAACAACAGAATATAGCCTGATCATTAACCGAATTTTCGGTTCTAACAACTCTATCTACAGAGTTTTAACTCGTTCAGAGTCCTTAAACTCATTAAAGAGTTACGTATAAAACTTCCCACAGAAGTTCATCGTTCCCACGAGACAAGAGACGGTCAGATCGTCAACGGAGAGCAAATTCGACGTGAGCAATCGAAGGAGGCATTCCATCGCTACCGAGAAGAACCCAGTTTTAAACAAAGGAGAAAACCAAACTCGTTTTCTTCTCTTTTGTAATCAAGTTGTAATCGAGATTTAAAGGAATCAAAAATCAAATTTCTTTTATTCTCTTCTTTGCAATTTTTCCTACATACACAAATGCATGTCAAGAATGTTAGGATCCCATAAAATAATGATTCTAGCCTTTCCAGGGATCCTTACATTTGATATATACTTCCAGTTAACAGCAACCTTCCTTGTTATATTTTGAATGTTATTTTCCTTGACTTTAGTTTCTAAAAGAGCAATGTAGGATAAGTGATACTGTACTATATGATTTTTAACCATGTGCTGCTTAGAGGATCTGTTTAATCCTCTGACATTCCAGAAGCATAGGTTCATTTGTTTTGCCCCCCTCTATCAACATTAGAGGGATCTGCTCCTCGTCCATATAGAGAAATGCTTGAGAAAGGATTCAGGTTGTACCTTTGCACAAGAGCCCCTGAATTTCCAGTTTGTGTTGGTTTTTTCCCTTTGTTTGCTCTCCCAGATATATCTTTCTGTAACTGCTCAACCTGTATATGGTCACTTCCAGGTGAAGTCTCCTGTGTATGCATGACATGCACAAACTGAGGTCCAGGCATAAGGTTTGGCAGTAACACTTGCTGAACCCCAACGTCAGGAGTTATTTGCTCAGTCTGCACACTTGCCCTTGATGTTTCACCTTCATACTAATCAGATTTTGCATGTACAACATGCACATCATCCTGGGAATCAGAAATGTTAATAGGTGCAATCCGAACCCCACTTCCAGATATATCTATATCATTTTGAGCATGCACAGAGCCAGATTGGGATCCAGGTATACAGTTTGTCAGTATCACTTGCTGAACCCCAATATCAGGTGTCCTTTGTTGAGACCCTTGATTTTCCTTTTGCTTTGGCACCCATTTCTGAGTTTTTGGAAAACGTTTACAAAAGCTTGTTTCATGACCCACCAGCTTACATTTTTCACACCATCTAGGCTTCAATTCATAGTGTATAGCTTGATTGAAACATTTTCCATTTGGATTCTGTATAGTAATTTGATCAGGGAGAGGGGATGGCATACTAACTTCAACAAGCACTCTTGCATAAGACAACCATTGCTTATTAGCAGTGAGTTTATCAGTTGCTATTGGCCTTCCAATGGTGCTAGCTATTTTACTGATAGCCTTTTCATTCCACAGATTAAGTCTGAGAAAAGGCAATTGGATCCACATAGGATAAATGCATTCCTTATTCCTTTCATATTCTTCACCTATTGACCAAACTTTCAACAGGAGAGGTCTTGATCCAAAAAACCACGGACCATTGCTAAGAATACTATTCATATCAGTCTTATTTTTGAATTTAAACAAGAATAATCCAGCTTTGAGAAGACAGATATCAGGGACAGCCAAAGGAGCCTAGATTTTCTGCACAAAATTCTCCATTGCCTTAAATTTGACATTCAGCCCCATTACTTGACCTACCAGAGAGAATTCCCAAAAAGATGCTCCCTCATTCCATTCTTCTTCATTGAAAGATACACTATCCTTAGCTTCAGATGGTAGATAATTCAGGTTCATTCCACAACCAAGCTTCCTGTTATCAGCAAAAGACTGATCCAACTTTTCTTTTCTTTTTCAATAACATTTACTTTTCCTGCAGACTCTATTGGGGGGAAATCAGTGTTCTCAGAGTTTATTTCCTTTTGTTGAGGATTTGCTTTCATACTTAGAGGAGAATTTACAATTTCAGATCTAACAGCATCGTTCCTTTCCTCATGCTGATTCAATGGAACAGTTGCATCAGAGTTCGAAAGAAATTGAGACTGAGATGCTTTTGAAACAGAGAGATCATCATCAAAATCAACTTCCTCAGCCCAAGAAACTCTACTCTGAGGAATAGAAGACTCACTTAGATGGCGAGATTGAATCCCAGTTACTCTAGTAGGAGTTTGCATCACTCTAGAAGAAGCATTGAGGATCTCCACCATTGATTTCTTCTTCTTCTCCCCCTTTGGGCCCGTTGACCCCATCAAGATCGTATTGAACCCTTCCTCCTCAGAGATCAGGCTCTCATCTTCAAAACTGGTATCATATTGATCCTCATGAGCAGACGAGATCAATTTTGGAGCTCTTAAACCAATTTCAATGATCTTCTTCCCACTATTCTTCTTCTTTTTTCCCATCCAAATCTCGGCGGGGGTGTAAGTTAGCAACACCAGATTCGCCTGCTAAGACACGGAGTTTGTTAGACCCTAGAGGGAGGTGATTAGGGTCTTATGCTAATCTAATCCCGATTAAATACGAATTAAAATTATATTGATTAATTTGTTCTTGCAAGAATTATATGAGATAGATATGAACAAGAATGATATGAAAAAGCACAAATAAAATATACGCTCGCAAAACACAAACACACGATATGTTTACGACGTTCGGTCACCATGACCTACGTCCCCGCTCCTTACCTCGAGGAGATCTCCACTATCACAATCCGGTTTGGAAGCCAGAATTTCTACACACTCGGTTTACAAGTTTACCGAAAACTCTCACACAATAAACACTATGCAATCACACTATACACACTAAGTGTAGGAACCTAGCCCGTGCCCTCCTCCTCAAGTGCTCGGATACAACCTCACTCTAGGTTCGTCAACCGACGCCACTCCTATTGGATTCGACCCCGTCTCACGCCTCACACTTTTCTCGGTGTACAAGTGTATTACAAGTGATACTCATAATAAAGGTTAAATACAATGGTTTATTCTCGATAACAAATGAGAACGCAATGAAGCCCACTCTCACTAAATCACACACCGCTACCCAACAATATATAGTATGGAAATATTATAAGCTCAATACAGTGTGTGTGATATTAGTGAATAGAAAATATACAACTCAAATTAAATATAGCTAAGTTATGAAAATGAATCAATAAGCTATATAGAAAGTAGTTTAGAAAACTTCTCAATAAATAAGAAGAATAGTAGATGATGACGAGGATATGATCCTCAGTTAGAATTGAAAGTCTCTTCTTGTTGTAAAAAACTTCTTTTGAAACAGACTAACGAAATCAGCTTAAACAGCTCTTAATCTTTTGTTAAAAAAACTTATTGTAAAGCAAACTCTTGGTTGTTGAAAGAGGAAGGCAATGGGGTATTTATACCCACTCAAGATATCAGCCAAAACAACCTTGAAAAGATCAAAATAGCCCCAGAGAATCAAATCAGAAAATAGCCATTGGAAAGCAATTATGAGTTCGGCGGTCGACCGTGGAAATCTCACGGTCGACCGCGAAGCACAAAAAGCTGAGAAATGAATTTTAAAAGCTGGCGGTCGACCACGAAAATCTCCGGATGAGCCATTGTCGACTGTCACGATCGACCGCGATCCAATAAAAGGCATATTATGAAAAATAACTACTGGCCGTCGACCGTGGTAGTCGATCGCAAACTGATACATGTCAAATTACAGGTTTTGAGCTGATTTCAAAAATACGTTAAAAATACCAAATCATTTCCAAAAATAGTAAAACTTTGAGAAAAGTTTCTAAATGATAAAATAGACATGTTTAAAAAGGAATTTTTGGAAAAGCAATTTTCGTTTGTGAAAACTCACTGTTTTTGAAAAGTGTTCATAAAACCTGTTTTTCGTGAACATGAAAATTAAACTACGACTTGTAAACTTGTATATATATATCATGCATATATTATATATATATAATAAAGTATGAACGAGCTGTAAACAAGAAATAAAAGCTATTTTAACAATGTTTGATAAAAAATCATTTGTATGATATAAAAAGTCAAATTTGTGTTATGTTTACATATTGAGCTTAAATATAATCATACGATATATGTAAGAAAACTAATCTTATACCTAGGTGAATGCGCACACATGAACTTGAATCTTTAACTCTTGATTGCCGTGTATTGAAATCCTGTAAAAAGAAAAAAACAAACCACAAAAACTAGAAGATATATTAGCTATAAATTGTTTGACAAATCATCATCAAAATCAAAGGGCCAACAATCTCCCCCTTTTTGATGATGGCAAACAATTTATTTAATGATATGAAATTCATATGAATAAACCAAATAGATTATATAGTTACATGTGAATAAACCACATACGACCACATAACTAAACAACATTACATATCTTTCCATCAACATGAATAAACCAATAAATTAAACCAATAATATGTAGTTTTTCTCCCCCTTTGACAACATCAAAAAGAAAAAAAAATAAAATAGGAGCAACGCTCCCCCTGCATTCATGCACAGATTGTAAATAGATGTATGGCCAAAACTCCCCCTGTCAATTTGCATAACTGACATAAAAGAACATATACGGGAGCTAAACATCCATAACCATCCATACACATCCATCAACAATTGAACAAGCTACTAAGAACATAAACATATGAATCAAAAGCCAAACCAGATTTTTAACAAAAAGCATCCTTAACAGCATGTTTTCACAATACATTGTTCAGAGGATATAAAAACCATAAAAAGATAGTCATAGGCTATCATAAGCACAATAAATAGAAATAGTTCCATAAGCCACAAAGTTTTCAACCAGAAACCATAAAGTTATTACACTTTAAACCAAAAGATAAATATCCAGTTTTAGTTCATAAACCCAATAACATCAAGAATCAATCACCACCATCATCCGATGCAGAGCCGGAACTAGATCCAGAACCAGAGCCAGAAGCAGATCCTTCTTCAGAGCCCTCTTCAGAACCAGTGTCAGAGCTAGAAGAGGGATCTGGAATCCCAAGAGACTGACGCTGATAGCTAAGAAGAGTCCTAACATCCTTCTGAATACTTGAGACCTGAGTCTCAAGACGATCCAGTCGGTCACAAACATCAGAAGCTGAGATAGTGGAAGCTCTAGATCGAGAACGGGAAGATGATGGTTTTGTAGGATCAGATAAGGAGTCTGAAATTTGCATACGGGAGAGAGAGACTCTATCAAAGTATTCCTTACTAGGATCAACTTTGGGTTCATGAGATAGAGCAACACCGAAGTATTGTAGAATAAGAGTGATGAAGCAACCAAAGGGTAGAAACTTGAAATGCTTACATGCCATGTTTTTGAGAAATACATTTGCCCAATTCACTTTTATCTTAGCAAAAATGGCATATACAACATTGACTTTGTCAGGAGCAAAGTGATCAAAGCTACCGGTCTTAGGAATAAGATTCTAAGCAACAATATGAGCGATGATTTTGGCAGTGGGATTAAGTGATTTGTTGTTCATAGGGTAGGAGCAACCGGGCTTAAACATAATATCGTTCACACCCTGATCGGTGTGATCAATAGACATAAGCTCAACGTTCACTTAACGGGATCTTAAGGATTCCCGCAAGCTCGTCAACAGAGAAAGATATAGAAATATTCTTAGCAGATGTATTGATGGTTTGAAGACCATCAGCTTAGATGTAACAGATAGGTTTGCATAAAATAGATAAACAAGAAATGGATAATACGGAACCTTACGTTCCACATCTAACAAATCATGCAAACCAACAGCAGATAGAATTTTATGAATATTATAGATAGCTAATTCCTCATATTTGATATACCTACTAGGCAGGATTTTTAACTTACAAAGTTCCCTATATTTCTTAACTAGGGGTTTGAACAGTAGAAAACCATCATAGTTAGAGGCAATAGATGATGATGAGGAACCAGTATCTTGCTTGGATTTCTTTCTAGGAGGCATTATAACAAGATAAGATCAATGATAGGATATGACAGATGAAATAGAAACCCTAGAATTAATAATAGAAACCCTAGAACAGAAATGGAACACAAGAATGAGAGAGGAGAGATTACCCAACAAGTTTCCCAAATGAGAGTGAAGAACAGGTGATCCGCGGTCGATCGACGATGAGAGTGACGGGTGACTGTGGGGAAATCTGATTTTTAGGGGAAAATTTTGAAATGAGGGAAAATGAAGAGATCGGGTCTTAGAGAAGAAGAAGGAACGACTAGGATCAGTTTAGAAATAAGATCAAGGGTGATGAGTGATTCGAGTTTAGAAAATTAATCAAATAAAAACCGAAACCCGATAACAAAATAAAACCTAAACTGTAAAATTCCCTCGCGGTCGGCCACGAAAATGACAGAGCCTTAGCCCTGAGGCAGAAACATTGACGGTCGATCGTGAGAAAAATATCAACAAAAATTTGTAAAATCTGAATTTTTGTGAAAATTTCATTTTGGACCTTAATAAAAAATTGTTTTATGAGATATTATACATATATAAAACCTATTAGCTAGTAATACAAGAAAATATTTTATGTTAACTTAATAATAACAGAATCAACATCAAAACTCAAAACCAACTATAAAACAAAAAACAAAACAATAGTTATGAAATAAAACTCATTTTGGTACCCAAATCATTTTGGTACCACTAAAATTTGGGACATGACCCCTATCATGTAAATCCAAGGCCCTATGGTTATGAACCCGCTTGGGCGTATTTTGTGCACTGATACGGTCAAAACAAAAATCATAAACATGACCCATGCGATTGTAATTTGTGCAATATAAGGGTTTGAATGGTTTGTGTTGACCAAAATGATGTGCACATGGTTTATTTGCAAAAATAGATTTCTCTTTGTAATTATTTTGCAAACGAGAATTTCTTTTCAAATCGAAACAAAACATGGCCAAATGACCAAAACGACCACAATAATCACATTTGTACACATTAGCATGTTTATGATTTACACTATGTGTGTGTACATGTGTATGTGATGAAGAAACTTGATGGGATGCACAATCATGAATAGGCTTTTCAATCTTTTGTGCATTATGACAAAATTGGGCTAAATGGCCTTTAAGACCGCATATAGAATATTTGTGAATTTTGTCATACATATGTGCATAGTGAATAGGTTTCTTAGAAGAATTAACATTGAACTTTGCACACAAGTCCATAAGCTTTTTATTATTAGCAATACAAGTGTTTAGTGTTGAATCTAAGGTTGATATGTTTTCTCATTTGATTTAACTCATCATTGTGCATACAAGCATTAGAAGTAGGATAAACATTATTTTTTATCATAGATTTTAACTTATCTACTTCTAACATGGCATCATATTTTTCATGAAGCAAAATAGTATTTTCTATTCTCAAATTTTCATTGCACTCTTTAAGAATTATATTTTTATTTGCAATAAAATCAAACTTAGTGGCTATTGTTTCCGGTAAAAGTTGCTGTTTTCATTGATGTTCTCTTTTTTTGAGATCTGTTACAACTTCGATCGTTACAACAGTATAAAATGAAAACAAAGGGGTTACAACTTAAACGAAAATAAACACGAGAGCCCGGTTTGGTACGGTCTCGCTTGCGTGGGTTGTTGGCCTGTGACGGGGATGTTGATATCCGTGGACCGCCGACTCTTCAAG
The DNA here is from genome assembly GCA_022839385.1 of Asparagus kiusianus. Lineage (NCBI taxonomy): Eukaryota > Viridiplantae > Streptophyta > Magnoliopsida > Asparagales > Asparagaceae > Asparagus > Asparagus kiusianus. Next base: position 747,713 of record BQKN01066072.1, read on the forward strand.
ATCCTTTCCGGGAAAATCCGGCAGAGTTTCGTCTATCCGCGTGGGATATAGAAACAGAACCTCGTCGATCCGCGCAAGATCTAGAGGTTATAAGCGTATATCTCGGCTAAAACGAGATAATAGCTCTTCTTAGTGTCACCGCTAAGGAGCAACACTAAGGAAAGGGGGGGTGAATGACGGTGGAGACTCCTCGATCCGGCAGGGCTTCGCCGCTCCAAACTCCGAAATTTTAGATCTCGAGGATAATCCCAAGACCAGAAATTCTTCTCCCAAAACCA